>PVLA01000317.1:248394-619470 GCA_004027455.1 Hydrochoerus hydrochaeris | reverse complement strand
ACACCTAACAAATTTTCCAAAAGAAAAAAGTCATTTTACCCAAGAGAAACCAGAAGAGCAAAAAATTTTTTTATCTATTCTGTTAATGAAAAGCAAAAACAGAACCTTGTGTCAGCCTAAGACGAGGACGCATCATCCGTCCTTCCTTAGTCTCCAAGGCACCAGGCACCTGACATTTATGGCAAACATCTATTTCCCCTTCCATCCATCTCTACCACTATCAAGGATACATTGTAACAGTCAACAAAGAAAACACCAAATAAGCAGACCAAAAACTTGCTTTCTGAGGGACTGCAGACACTTCCTCCTTCCTGTGTCAGGACAAGACATCTCTCTAGGAATCAAGGGGTGGCTCTTCTTCTGTCCCCTCCCACCCCACTCCCTAGCACAGAAACAAGCATTTACCTACTGTGCCTCGCTCCTGTCCCTCCAGCACAGGCGCAGCTGACCCAGAGGGACGGGAGGATGGAGCGTGGTTACGGAAGCACTGGATGAAGGTGTGGTTACGGCACAGGATAGGTTAGTTCGGGGGTCACATGACTCAGACAGCAAGTTGGGTGCCAAAGAGCTGAAGCTGCGCTTGGGGTCAGTGTCAGTGCCTAGCAGTGGAGCAGGATATGGAGACAGAGCCTGGCTGGACAGAGCCGTAAGCCTGGGAGGGTGGGCGCTACAGGCCAGGCCGGGGGCTGGGGAGTGAGGGCGGGCCTGCATCCTCAGGGGAATCCAGCGCCCGTGCAGCAATGTCCAGAAAACAGGAAACAAAGGAAACAATCACGGAACACCCATGTGTGCTGGGAGCCATCCACTCAGGGAGAGAGAGAGGGCAGAGTGGGACAATGGGAAGCAGTAACACCCGAAGGAAAGCTACGAGGTGAAATGCCCAGGGAAAGGAGGCCTACACGGCAAAGCATCAGGCCTGTTAAATAACCTGAATGAGTGGGTGACAATCCCTGCCCAGCCACCTCGCTCCTGGAAATGCCTTCAGAGCCTGGGGACTCCATCCTCAAGAGGCACTTTAAAAAAAAAAATAGCATTTATATGTCAATCACCAGATGACTTAAGAGTCTCTGATAAGATGGGAAGTCAGAGCTGGGCATGGTGGTGGTGCACACCTGTAACTGCAGCCCTGGGGAGGCTGAGGCAGGAGGACTGCCATGAGTTTAGGGTCAGGCTGGGCTATGTAGTGAGTTCAAGGCTGGCTTGAACTATATAGCAAGACCCTGCCTAAAAATTAAACAAACAAATAAATGAAAAGGAAGTTAGAGTGATGCCAGTATGTGATCTAAGAGGGGACCATCTCAGACCATGTCCTGTCTACATGTCCCTCCTGCTCAGCCTGTCTGGCCTGCCTCTGACAGGCTCTACTTCTGCTCCAGCTTCCACTGGCCCCTTCTGCATCTCTCAAGCAGACCTGAAGCCCAGCAGGGGCACAGCAGCAGAGTTGGAGCCATTAGCAATGATCCTGGCTATGAGGTCTGTCTCCCAAACTCTGAAATTGCAAAAATACCTTATATTCATTGAAGAGGAAGAAAAAGGAGAAGGAAGAGGAGGAGAAGGAGGAGAAGGAAGAGGAGGAGGAGGAGGAAAAGGAGGAGGAGGAGGAGAAAGAGCAGAAGAAGGAGGAAAAGGAGGAGAAGGAGGAGGAAGAGAAGAAGGAAGAGGAGAAGAAGAAGGAGGAGGAGAAGGAAGAGGAGAAGGAAGAGGAGGAAGAGAAGGAGGAAGAAGGATAAGGAGGAAGAGGGAGAAGAATGAGAAGGAAGAAGAGGAAGAGAAGAAAAAATAGGTTTGCAATTCCCCTATTTAGGGTCTGGAGTGTGTGTGAGTTTGTGTGAGTGTGTGTGTGAGAGAGAGAGAGAGAGAGAGAGAGAGAGAGAGAGTGTGTGTGTTTGGGAGAAGACTGAGTCAAAAAGTTCAGCTTCCCAAAGTCTCCACGCCTTCCTCCTGTGGCTTCCCGCCTGCACAGAGCACACCACACACAGTACTTCATTTTAATTGGCTTTTCCACTTCTCTAAACTGCTCTTAGAGAACACACAGAAACAACCAGCAAAGCCGTTTCATCACGCAGCTGTCCTGTCCAGGGTCCCCTTGCCCTGACGGCGCCTACTAGGCGCCCTCTCCTTCGCTAGGACCGCTGGGTCTCCCAGCCCGGTGCTGTCATTTGCCTGGGCCTGTGTGCTCACTGAGGCATGAACTCCTCAAGGGCACTGACCCGGTCTGTGCACACAGAAAACACTGAACCTGCCATGGGATGAACCTGCTCTCTCTCTTTTTAATGCCACCATGTGATGTGCCGCAAAGGTCACCAGGCCCAGGGTGACTATGTCACCTCCACCGCTTCTCTGATCTGCATTCATTTAAGCAGCAAAAATAACCACGACCAACTCAAATGTAGAGGAGAGAAATGTTGGAATTCTCAGTTTCAAATTGTGGGAATGAGAAAGGCGTGGAAAGTGGGCACAGGGAGCAGGAGAACGGGGGATTCTTCAGGCTGCCTTAGCAAGCTTCTAAAGCCAGGATTGTATGCGGTGATCGAGGGGGGCTGTGGGGGGCTGATCCGGTGCCAGGATGCTATAGAAAGCGGAACACGAATGCTCAGAAGTGGGAGGTGGGTTGTGCGACCCATGCCAGGAAGACTCCGGTGGGTTCAGCGAGCCCAGACACCCCTAACTGCAAACCCCAGGACTGCAGGCCGGTGCTTACCTGGTGCGCTCAGCTGCGGGCTGCAGGCCCCCGCCGGCTGGAGAGAGGGCAGGCAGGGCCACTGCTGCAGGGCTGTCGGGGACCTGCTCCGGCAGGGGCGAAGGCAGAGGGGCAGCCAGCTCGGCAGGCGGGGCGGGAGGCTGCATGGAGGGCGGAGCGCAGGTTGCCTTCCGGCCAGCCGAAGAGCCTCTTCGAGCCACCCAAGATGTGTCCATAACCCTCACACCCATGCTGGCGAGGGACACAAAGACACCTTTTTACCAACACGCGACAGGTGACAGGCTCCCTTCCCCCTCAAAAGCAGAGACATTCAAGCAAGTCCTTGTCAGAAGTGCAGCGCAGGCTTAGCATCCTTCTGGGCCAGGGAAGCAATGAGCAGCGGTGGGCAGGGATCGGCCAGCAGCTCTCCCAGGGTCCAGACTGCCGGGGCCACTCGGACACAGCCCCTGCAGCCCGGGCTGGGCAAGAGCAGCTCTCACAGTGGCGGCAAGGCTGCAGCAGGGCGCACACAGCAGTTTGGGACTCCCCAGGATGTGCTTCCGCCCTCCACCAAAGCAGGCTGGCCTTAGGACAGAGGGCTGCCAGGCTCCTCGGGTGCAGAATCCAAGCTGTTCTCAGGGCAGAATGTGGCCTAACTAGGGAGCAGGGGGCCCTTGTTCTTCCCAAGTTCAAGATGGCAGAGGCAGAGACGCTTTCAAACTAGAACACGGAAGCAACTGCAGGAGACATCTAACTATGAATCTTCTTCCTTTTTTTGGTGATTGTAACTTGGGTTCCAATCCCAGCTCCACCACTGCTGGGGTACCCTGGCCAAGTCCTCGGCAGGGTCTGCAGCAGCTGCAGACCACAGCTGCTTCTGTACATGGCAGGGAAGCGGCTGCTCACGCCCACAGCCCCTCCAGGCTCTGGGTTCATTCTCATGATAGGCACACAGCTTCTAAGTCGGCCAAGCAACCAAACATGGCACATCCGCCTCTCACAGAGCTCACTAAGACACAGCTCGCTTAGTTTAGGGGGATGAATGTGGCCTTGCAGCTACCAGAGGATACTGTACCTTTGGATTTTCCTAAGGCTGCAGGGACAGAAACACACAGATATTAGTGCCAGCAAACCTATGCCTTCCTTTGCACATAAGGGTTGTCTTTTGGTAGGACTGTCTTGCCATGGTCAGATTTCTGGAGGATTTTTTTTTTTCTATGAAACTAGTACAATTTAGTTGGTAGGGTGTGCGTGTGCCATGAAATCATTACCATTTAGTTGGTTAAAGGAACTTTTTTATTCATCCAGGTAGAATCGTACAGATGGGTGAAGGGAGCTAATGTGCCATGGGGTGGACTGTGGGAGTCACAAGGGGGCTGGGGACAGAAGCCGCTATCCGCTCACTTCAAGGTTACATGCACTTGGAGCACTTAGTTCCTTCTTCTCTGGTCTAGGAGATGAATTATCCTCTGGAGTAGGAGTAGCTGAGCCTGTGATCCTGAGATGAGGGCTTTACTGACCAAGGCGAGAGCTCACATTTCTAGGGTGAAGGCAGACACTTGTGTGCAGGCTGAAAACACACTATGGGCTGGCATCTGTCCCTAGCAGTTACACGTATTATGGAGCAGAGAGCTCAGATGATGTGCTTATTCACTCCTCTTCTCTACTAAACTGTCATTCACACTGAGAAGAAGCAAAAAGCCCTTATGCCATGAAGTCCTACCCACCTAAAATGATCATGGAGGTGTGACAAGATTAAAAAGTAACAGTGAAAGTTCAAGTGCAGGGATTGGTTGTAGCAGGTATGATTTGGGTCTTTTAAGGAAACAGGACTTGGGATAGACTGGCAGAGAGACAGAGGGACAGGGAGACACAGAGACAGAGAGATGGGGGAGAGAGACAGAGACAGACAGAGAGAGAGACAGGGACAGAGAGACAAAGAGACAGAGACAGAGAAAGAGAGACAGAAAAAGAGATAAAGAGAGACAGAGAGAAAGACAGAGAGACAGAAAGAGAGAGAAAGAAAGAGAGAGAGACACGCTAAACCCAGCACAGTTTGGAATGAGGTCAGTTCCCAAAGCATTTATTCCCCAAGACTGTGAGGGAACCTTTCATGCCTGCTGCACGGTTGGCATTTCTCACCTCCTCTGGGTAGCTTCAAGGAGCACCTTGGAAGAGAACAGCAGGGGGAGGGATGTCTCCTTCTACACTCCATTAGCTTTCAAGAAGTCTTGGGTAGGAACCCCGATAACTGAACACCTTTTATAGGACATGCAGGAAACCTCTTAGAGACTACCCAGCACTTTGGGGCAGAGACCAGTACATGGTGCAGGGGATTAGTGCAGTATGCTCTCTGGGCTTCAGAATTTACCAGGATGAAGAGAACAAACCTGCTGCTCCACTTGGGGAAGAGACTTTGATCCATCACTTAGCTGGAGTGGTCAGTGAGGAGAGCAGGCATTGGGATGTTTCTTATGATGAACATTAAAAGAGCCCTGAAGGATGTCAGCCCTACCTACTCTGCCTTGTCTTCCTTGCTCTAGTCTCTACTTCTTAATAAATCTTTCCCATACACGGGAGCAGGGAGGCTGGGCTTCGGGTCAAGGGTGGTGAGAGATGTCTTATTTCCAATGGCAACTTCCAGCCTCAGTGACCTCAGATTTTCCTCTGGGAGGCAGCATTGAATGCTTACAAAATACACACCTAATGTCCACTGGCATTTTCACAGTTACATCATCTCGGCAGAGTGAGCCCGTCACAAAGGTTGGAGCCATGCTCTTAGAACGGGAGAGTCAAACCTGAGATGCTTGTCTCCCACTGCTCTCTTTTAGGGTAAGGAGACAAGGGCTGGGTATACAGAGCTGATTTTGTTCCTCACTGGGTCATTGGGGGCCCTGCCCTAGGAAGGAATTAATGTAGTTCTAAGGGGGACACTGGTTCTCACAAAAGAGTTGTTATATAAGAGCAAGTCTGATCTTAAAATACTCTCTGGCTTCCAGTCTTGCTCTGTGATTCCATCTACTGTGTAACACAATCAAGGGGCCTTCAGGGTAGGGCTGATGGCACTGAACCTCTAAATCCGTGAGCTCAATAAGTCTCTTTACATATTACTTGGTCTCAAGTTTTTTGGTTTTTTTTTTAAATAGCAACAGAAAGTGAATTAAAACAGATGAAAAACACGGAGTGTGTCCAAGAAGAGACCTGCCTAGCTAAGCAAATGGTACTGCATGGGGACCACACACTGGAGGCCCAGAGAATGAGAAGCCAGCCTGAGGGAGGGAACATAGAGGCTGGCTTGTGTGAGATGTGAGGACTCCAAACACGTGCCTGCTCAGCACAGCAAGTGGGCCGAGCAAGCAGGGAATTTGGGTTTTAATGTCAAAATTTCCAGTTGTTAACTATATAATATACATGAGTTACTTTCAATCACACTCGGTGAAATGGAAGAGATACCATATCTTTTTCTTTTACGGTTGTTTTAAAGAACAAACGAAACAATGTACACATGCTCCTTTGCTCTGAGATATTAGTAAGTACAAATAAAGTATTCATAATCTGAAAGTTCAAAAATGAAAATGCTCCAAACTCCAAAACTCTGCGAGCACTAATATGACACCTCAAGTGGAAAACTCCACCGTTGAGATTAAGAGATGAGTCCCAGGCAAATCGCAAGTGAGTGCCCGCTTCGCATCACACACACAAAATGCAGGTGTGGTTAAAATAGTGTGCAAAATTACCTTCAAGCTATGTGTACAAGGTGTATATGAAACACGAATGAGTTCAGTGTTTAGGGTTCTCGTCCTCAAGACATCTCATTATGTATACAGAAATATTCCCAAATCTGGAAAAACTCAAAAATTGAAACATTTCTGGTCACACATATTTTGGATGAAGATTACTCAACCTGTAGAAGTATCATTAATGATAATGCTCTGTCCTGGTAAATTCAAGGCATATATGTGTCACTAAAAAAATAAATCTACTTGGAGGAAAAAAAGAGAGTGAACCAAGGGTCAAATATATTTATAAAAGGAGAAAGGCAGTGCTATGCTGTGAAGTAGGGAGAGTGTGAGGTGGAGATAATAAGAAGATGCCACTCCGGGTCACGGGATCTAGGTCTATCGTCAGATTTCTTCTCTCCTGGCAGCGCCCCTGAACATCAAAAGATTTGGGGTAGCCTCTGGCAGAAGAAGGAAGGGAACCAAAAATAAGGATAGGTAATTCAGGGTTCTTCTTTTTGGGATTGAGTCTTGCAGGTTCTGGTAAGCTAGATGGGCCAAGATGGGTTTCAGAAGAGGGGATACTGACCAGTTATTTAGACGATGCTAAGATGAAGGAGAAGAGAAAGAAAGAGGTAATGAACACAAACTCCCAGTGCCATGGTTTGGACAAATCTATTCTAAAGGTCTGTGTGCTGCAGGCTTATTTCCCGGCTTGTGGCCGTCTTGGAAGGGGGTGAACTGTTTAGGTGGGCCCTGGTGGGAGGAAGTTAGGTCACTAGGAGTGCCCTGGAAGGAAACATTGGGACCTTGACCCCTCCTCTTTTCCCTTTTGCTTCCTAGTCACCCCGGAGTGAGGGCTTCATGATGTGCTGCCTCACCAAGGCCAAGGGCAAGGAGGCCAAGGGACAATGAACTGAAACCTCTAAAACTGTAAGGAAAAATCAGCTTTCCCTCCTTACAAGTTGATTATTGTAGTTATGTTGTTACATTAACAGAGAGCTGACTAACACTGATCCTAAATCTTACTGATAGGTCATGTAGGTAACAAAGAAGGCAGGAATAAGAAGGGTGGTCTTGACTGGAAACTTCATCAAATCCAAACTGTGAAAGGCTACAAGGGGAACCTCCTGCAAACTTCAGCCATCCTTGACCACTACCTTTTGGGTTTGGTATGTTATGTGCTTGTAGAATTAGCTCAAGTACCTATGGTACCTCAAAGACAAATAAAATATTAAGTACTTCAGGTGGCAATGGAAAGGCTTGGTCAGGGTGTCTCATTAGAAGATGTCTTATTCGTAACTTTCCTGGTCAATGAGACACAAAACCCAACATCCACAACCTAACAGAAGAGAGGCCTATTTTGGTCACGGTTTGAGAATTTTTAGTGCACGGCTGGCAGACTAAAACACAGAAACGGCACAGTGGAAGGGCGTGCCAGAGGAAAGCCGCTCACATCACAGTGGCCAGGAAGCAGAGAGAAAAGGTGGGTATGGCCACAGTGCCCAACTTCATTCAGACCCGTTTCCTAACAACAAAGCAGCTGCTGGGACCCCACAATCTGATCACCTTCCAAAAGCTTCACCTCTGAACACATGAGACTTCTGAGAGACACTACATCTAAACCTTAAACCCAAAATATTACGTTGTAAACCACCTGGATGTATCACTTTTAAAAGGATCTTTATAGATGTGATTAAAATAAAAGATCTTGAAATAAGGTGAGGACTCTGGATTACCAGCTTGGGCCACAGAGACATCACACACCCAACCACGAAAGTGGGAACATGAAACTGTGCATATTGCTAAAAACTCTGGATCAGGAGTAACACACAGAGCTAGCAAATTGCACTGGTTTCCATTTCAGTGCTCAGCTCCAGCTAAGGGGTGGGGACCTTGATATGTCTCTAGGAGCTTCTTGGATTTCCATGGCGTTGTGGTAGGTGGATTCCAAGAGCGAGTGTCCTTAGAGACACAGGAAGAATCTAAAAGACTTCATCGGACTTAGCCTCATAAGTACCAGACCATCCCTTTTGTCACATCTTACTCATCGATTTGCCAAAGCCAACTCAGATTTCTAGTGAGTTAGATTTCACTGGCTGGGAAGGAGGCTTTGGCTTTCGACATGGGGTCAGTTAGGGATCCGAGACAAAGGAAAAGATGGGATGGGCTGGGGAGAGAACTTTCAGCCACACACTGTGGGAAAAGACTCGGAAGTGAGTTGGGTGTGGAGGCGCATGCTGTAATCCCAGTACTCAGGAACTGCTGAGGTGGGAGGATCGCTGTTTGAAGGCAGCCTGGGCTACAGAATGAGTTCAAGGCCAGCCTGAATTGCATCATGAAACCCTGTCTCAAAAAGCAAAACAAAAAACCTCTGAAGTGAAAACACAGGTGTTCTCCTAGCACAAAAGGAAGCAGGAATCCAAGAACACTGGCAGAAGGTAAAGGAGAGCTTGGTATCTGGGAAAGTATTTCCCATCCTCATCTTCTCAAGCTGATGTAGCTGGATCCTGGGACAGAGACCAAAGACTGCATTTAACCATATATGCCCTCAGCACAGCCTGCCTGAAGGAGACGGGCTTAAAGAAACTGTGCTGGCCATTAGAGAAATCAAGTTAAAATAATACTGGATTTTATCTTACTCTGGTAAGAATGGCTATCATCAAGAGATCAGATAATGACAGATATTGGCAAGGCTGGGCTGGAGGAGGGGAGCTCTTTACATTGCTGGTAGAATGTGAACTAATACCACGACAATGGATATATGTATGAAGATTTCCCAAAAATATAAAGACACAAATTCCATGTGACCCAGCTATTCCCCTTCTAGTTATCCAGAAGGGATAAAGACACCACATTACATAGACACACGCATACCCATGTGCATAGCGGCACAATTCATAATAGATAAATCTTGGAAGTCGCCTGTATGTCTACCAACAGATGGTGCATAAAGAAAATGTGGGCTCTATACTAATGGAATACCATTTGGCTCTAAAGAAGGATAAATTAGAGGCATCTGTAGAAAAACAAATGCACCTTGAAAACATAACGTTAACTGAAATAAATTAGACACATACGCTTAGATATCATATGGTTTCTCTCATATGAGAAATCCAAAGTACAAATAAAGAATAAAACATAAAGTTGATAAAACAGCAACAGAGAGATAGATCTTTTGCAAATTGAAAGAAGACCAACAGATGGAGCATGGGGGCAAGCGACGAGGGGAAGGGGACATAAAAAGATTTAAGATGTATGATGCACAGTTTATGTAAGACTCAGTAGATGCAAATCACTCCCTTCCCACCAAAAATCCCCTCACAACTTTAAATTTCACTTTCTCTTAAAGCCTGTTCAGTGATCACCATAAGCTCACGGTATCTTAAAACATACACAATCATGCTTTGCTTACTGATAAGATACACTCTGAGAACACTGTCATTGTGTGATTGGTTGTATAAACACTACAGAGGATATGTATACAAACTCAGACAGCTACAGTATCACTAGGTGATACAATCTTATTGGACCACCTTTGTACATGTGAGCCATTATTGACCAAATGTTACTTGGCACATGGCTATATATTGATGGTAAGCCTTGTTAGCTCTTTGAAAGTTATCCTAAACCAGTTATGATCTCCACTTCGTTTAATGGTGACTATACATTTTAAAAGACAATTTATTTCTTGTAAAACAGTAATGAGTATAATGTATGTAGTACTCCTCCTAGACCCTTAGAATAGATGGTAGAAATCTCAATTTTAAATCAGCATGGCGTACGACTGAGCACCTCATTTAACCAGTTTTTAAGGGAACCGTGTCAGGGACGAGGTATCTGTTTACAGTATCATTGACCAAGTTTCTGAATCTGCCTGCAAATACTTTGGGAAATCAGAGAACTCAAAATCCCAGTGATCCTGCAGTGACAAGTCCTTCATCAAAGCCACCTGGATTGCTTTTTGGGGCATTGGGAATCTGGCTGGGTCTGGCAGGAGGATGGAGGACCACACCTGGATGTAGAAACACCCATCACTAAAGCCCAGCAGACCAACATTTATCTTCCAGAGCATCCCTTCTGCTTAGCAATGTCACAAAGGACCTGAGTTACTACTTACACCAAGAGTTAATGACAAATTCCAATGCAACCTCTAGTTCTCTGTGTCTCCCAGATTCTAATTTTGCTCCTTTTTAAATAAGATATAAGAAATTTTTTCTTCCTTACTTGAATATATGAGACTTTCCATGTTGTATCTCTCCACTGGATAAAGAACAAACAATAGCATCACACAGACCAACAGCCCCACCCTTCACCTCACGTACTGACCAGTGAGGATCCAGGGATAAGCAGGACACTGCCATCCTGAAGACCACACCACTGTCAAGGGAAACAGGCTTAGGGCTCCAATGCCAACTCTAGTCTCCAGTGCCAACTGCCACTCAAAAGGAAGACGAGTGAAAAGCAAGACTCCCACAGCTCTCCAGAGCTAGGGTGATGAGACTTCATTCCTAAGCCTTTCAAACACATCTTTCTGGTCACCCAGGGGCTTATCATGGGAGGAAAGTTTTAACTGCTTATGTGACTTTCTGATATTCCCCGAGTGCTTTACCTTCCCATAAGGCCTGAAGTAGCAGTTGAGAACATGTATTTTATGCTACTAATCTTTAATTCCTAAACAAAAGTTTGCTTAATTTGCTAGACTCATTGAGGTGATCCATGCCTTCTGTGAGATCTATTAAAGATGCATGTAGCGGGCTGGACTCATCTAAGACCACAAACCGCAGAGCTGGGACTTACTAGGCATCATCAGAGCTTGTTAGGAAACCTGTTTATGCCCATTTTACTTGTTACGAGAATCGCGTTATCTAGTTAAATATTATGGAAACTGATTTAATGGGTGTGTAGAGAGCGGTTCCCACGCACACTCACATGCTAAGTTGGATGCATTTATGAATCTCTCGACTGCATCAAAGTAGGTATAAGTTAAGTAAAAAAAAAAGAGGAAAAACATCTTTAAAACTTAGCCAAATTTTATACTTGAACTACATCAAGGTTTTGTAGTTTTTCTACTTTAAAGCAATTGAAATGGTAGTGTTCATGCATTAAAGATATTGTTTATGTGGAAATGCTTCTGACTAATGCAAATGAACAGGTCTACAATCAAAATAAAGCCACTAAAAATCAAGAATATACAAATACATATAAATAGATTTATATGCTCAGCACTATACCTCACTGTTCCACTTTTATATACTTTGAATCAAAATTAAGTGCATGTGTATTTTTATTAACACTGACTTTTATTTCTTAGGATTGAACCGCATCACCTCTGCTCACAATCATGTTACTAAGAATGCTATGTCTACCTCTGGCTCAAAAGAACTCATCTCAGACGGGGCACATGAGAAACACCAAAATGAGGTCACGGCTTAACTACCAAGTCACCCAACCTGCGGACGGTGAGTGGAGCCTTCTTGTCAACCTCACCACCTCCCTGCAGCTTTCCCAGCCCCAACACTGTACAAGGGATACTACTGCGTACCCATCCTTTTTGTAAAACTCCAGCATCATGTTATCCGTGGCAACGCTGAGGGGCCTGCGGGCCTGCTCGGGCTGGCGCCGATCAGCAGGGTCCATGTCTGGAGAGGGCATTGAGCTGTAGTTGGCATTATGGTTCACATGTACTGGACTCCCATAGTTGCCGGTAATGTTGAACTCTATCTCTGTAGGGAAGAAAGAAGTGACATGTGTGATCTCAGGGTGCGTCACACTTTCCTGGCTGGAGACAGACTCTACTTCATACTTCGCCCCTGGAAAAATACACTCCGGTTCTGTACTAGGTAATCTCACAACTGGACAACCTGTACCACGAGTGGTACATGTATGACTGTCATAGCAGGTGGCAGGTACCACCCAACAGGACTGTCCCGTGCTGCTGGGTAGGACAGTCACACATGTACCACTAGTGGTTCAAGCTAGTGGGAACATGTTAATAATGCCCACCTGTGATTTTAAAAACTTAAAACTTAATAAAACGAGAACAGATGGATACTTTCTGAAGAAGACAAAAATCATCTATCTCATACTTCATGCTTTGGAGTGAAACTCCTGAACAGCTGTAACCACGACAGTAATGAGTAAGCTCATCAGGAAGCACAGAAGTACTGTCTTCCACGCTGCCTCCTTTATTGATTTATCTTGATTTCCTATATTTACTTGACTTTGTGTCATCAATAGAACTCAGGAGCTCAGCCATTCACAATTAAAACAGATGTGGTGAAAGACAGACAAACTTGTTTGATGTCAGGTCAGCACTGATTGGTCACAGAATTATTAGCATTTTGTTCTCATATTGAGTGAGTGCATGTATAAATGCTGGCCCTTGCTGTTTATTACCCTAAGGTACAGCACTGATTTTCAAGAGAGGGCAAACACCAAATTTAGTGTAATTGTTCCTATCTCTTTAAAACTGCCACTACCAAGAGACAGACATACTTTTTGCCATGATGCATGTAGGGTTCAGAACATTCCTAAAACTCACTCAGGGGAAGCTGCTTTGAGAACCTGATTTTGAAGCAGGCTGAAAAAAAAAAGCATCTCACTGCCTTGGAGCCTCACCTGTATATACTGAAAGGTGATGCAAAGGGCAGAGCCCAGGGCAACAAAACAACAGCAACAAAAATGAAAACAACTACAGTCACGGTGACCTGTGAGCTCTGAATCAAAGTCCCTATGCAATCAGGGTGAGTAACCCTCTACATCCATAAATCGAAGTTGGGGACAGAACTTTCTCTCCTTTCTGTAGGAGCTCTCTGGGACTCAAGAACTTGAAGAAACTATGGACATTAGAGCAGCACAATTCGTAGCACAGGCCAGTGGGCACCTTCACGCCAGAACTTCCTTCAGGTAGGGATAAGAAACAACGAAGCTGCCAGAACTCTTTAATGCCTAGGTGTATTTGTGGGTATGTCTAACTGTGTGTAGGAAGATTAAAAACAAACGCAACAGAAGCCTGGGGGCAGAGTTTCAAAAGCTGGTATCTCACAGTCATCTCCTCCTCTGCCCCCTCCTCACCACCAGCAGGACGCTGCCACATACCCCCGGGGAAGAACCAGTCCGCATGCTGGATGATGGGTTCGATGATCCCGACAATCTGCAGCGAAACCGTGGTCATCATCTCGGTGATATTCCTGCAGGCAGGGAACAGGAGGGGGCGGCGCAGGGTTTACCAGCCAAGGAAGGGTGGGGGATCCTGGCTCCTCTGGCCACCCAGGCTAGACTGGAACTTTGCAGGGCTGAACTGGTTTTTCTGTGGGCCGGATACCTCACCCTTCTGAATGAGGCCAACTCTAAGGGAAATGAGCAATACCCAAGAAGGCACTTGCAGCACAAGGTGTGGCCCTCATCACGGCCAGGCCATGCTCTTCCCAACTCTGAAGTCTCTTCAGAAACAGCCCTCCGTCCCTCCCAAGCCCGATGCTGGGAGGTATCCTCTTATAACAAGAGTCCAGGGGCCAGAAAGAGCTTGCCTTGACTGGTGCCATCACATCCCTTCCCTCCTTCGTTTCATCCTGATGCTGACTTGGATTAGCTCAGGGAAGGCCTTGCAGCTTCCTAGAATTCTGAGCTTCTTCCAGAGCCTGGGACTTGAATAATAAGTAGGACTTGGAAAATATAACTGAGACAGGTAATGACGTGCAGCCTAGCCTGGTCGTCCAACCCTACCTGTGCCAGCCCAGACCTTTCCTCCCAGTGCTCACCCCTCTGCTTGTGGCCATAGGAGGTTAGGTCCTAAGACAATCGCCATGTTACTGGGAGTCATCTTGTTCACATCTTGATATTCTGATAACTTGGATAAAAACTTGATCAAGTACCTGGAAGGAAAAAGGAGAAGGGTCAAATTTACCGAGGGTTGGACACCAGCCATGCCTCCCAGGACTGCATAGAAAACACCTCTCAAGGACGTATCTCACGGATGCCAGAATTCATGTCCCTCACAAGATAATGAAGATGCATCATGTCTCAGGAAATGGTACCCCTGTATCTCTTTCTCAGAGCTCCCCGAGGCAGAGGTCAACATCTGCTTGGACAATGCTGGCCTGGAAGTCTCCATCTTTCCTCTTGGCTTAGAAGGGATGGCTAAGCCTCTTCCCTCTTGTCAAACCCTGACATCTGCTTTCCTCCCTGAGCGCAGAGGTGATAAAGTGTCCGAGTACTCAGTGGAGACACCTACACATGAGGTGAGATACCCTCTGGAGTTACCCTCAGGTTTTCTGGAAAGACCCAGGGAAGCAACAGTTAAATATAGGCTTAGCCTATGTCTGAGCAATTCCACACCTCAGGCTATGCCCGAGAGAAATAAGTCCACACATGAACAGGTACATACATGTTCAGGGCATCGTCATTCGTGACAGCCAAAGAGTGGAAACCACTGAAATGTCATCAAAGCTACATGGATAAATATGAAATACGAGACAACTATAGGTGCCAGGGGCTGGGTTAGGAGATGCAGAGTGCCTGCCTGCTAAGGGGAATTAGGTTTCTGTCCACAGTGATGCAAACGGATAGTATCGACAGCTGTACAACTCTATAAATGTGCTGAAAGCCACTAACTGGTACATTTTTTAAAAAGCCAAATGTTATATGAATGACACCTCAATAAATTTATTATGAAAAAGACTCAGGCACAAAAGCCTGCCCTGGCACTTCACGTTAGAACCCCATTAGGCCCTAACAAGAAACTTCAGGAGCGTATGTTTCCTACAGGATTCTAAGCTAAAAAAGTTGTAGTCCTGACCCCATTTTCCTTAACTCATGACAAAGTAACTTCCTTGGAGGGTTTTGCACCCCCATCCTCTGTCAGCTCACCAGAAAGTGGGCCAACCCTGTCATCCTACCAAGCAGTCACTACGCTGTCACCTCCCCTCCTCTCCTAACCATGTTTTATCCTTGAAGAGGCCACATAGGATGGACCAGGATGTGAGACAGATGACAGCAGCCAACTGATGCACTGGCCAGTGGCCAAGGACCCTGGTCATCAACATGTGGTGAGCTGTACTGATTGGATTTTGCTCTTGGGATTTATTGTAGAAAAATATACATACGTTGTGCCATTTTAACCCATTTTGGAGGTGTGCATTTCAGAGGCACTGAGAAATTCACAACTTTGGACAACCATCAGTACCATCCATCCCCACAACCTTTTCATCTTCCCTGATTGAAACAGTATCCACTAAATAATCACCTCAGATTTCTCCACTTCCACCACCCCTGGTGACCACCATTCCTCTTCCTGTCTCTATGAGTCTGGCTATTCTAGGTAACTGTTAGGAGTAGAATCATAAATATTTGCATTTTTGAGTCTTGTTTGTGTCACTTAACATCATTTCCTCAAGAAACATCCACACCGTAGCAAAAATCAGAATTTCATAATCCACTGTATATATACACTACATTCTTAATCTATTTTTCTGAAGTAACTAGGTCACTTCTACTTTAGTAATGCTGCTTAGGACAAGGCTGCACAAAAATCAAGTCCCTGCCTTCAATTCTTGGAGGGGTAGTGTTAGCTCATATGGTAATAACGTGTAGTTTTTTGAGAATCTGCCACACCATTGCTCTTGGGATTTTAAACAGGAAAACAGAATCAGGCAGATGGCAACAGGAGCTGAAGCTGAAAATATTTATCCTAAGGACCAGGGAGGAGAGGTGGCTAGAAGGGGAAACCAGAAAGGCAAGATCTCCAGAGCAGGGGGAAGAAGCAAGAAAAGTGACAGATAGGCTCAGTCACCATATTCTGTGTGTCCAAGATCGTCTATTTTTAATCCTAAACCCCCAATATTTTAAGATACTTGCAAGTTCAGCATAGTGGTGCACACCTATAATCCTGGCACTCTGGGACACTAAGGCAGGAGGGTCACAAGTTCAAGCCCAACCTGGGCAATGTAGCAACACAGCGAGACCCTCAAAACAAACAATTTTTAAAAGCTAGAGACGAAGTTTCGTGTACAATTCCTGGGTTCAATCTCCAGTACCACCCCTGCCCCCAAAGATACGTGCATCATACATGGCTCCTTGTAAATCAAAGAACTTGGCTGAACTACCTTATGGCTGGTTTCTTAGTCTCCAACACACTACAGGTTCTTCAAGCCTATTTCCTTGTCTGAAAATGGTGTAAAATATCTCTGCTGTATCTCACGGGTTGTTAAAGGCTGAGAAGAGACATGATCATCTAGACCACCACAAAGTGCTGATGTACAGCTGGTTACTATGACTTTTACCTCAGAGGAAACTTTATCTCGGTCTTAAAATGACCCTGATTCGTGTGTCTCCAGCACTCACTTACCGGATATTGTTATGATTGGCCTTGGGCAACTTCTCACAAGCATTCCACAGAGCTTGAAGCCTCTTGTCTTGCTCCTGAATACTGGGAAATGGAAAAGTCACTGGTTGGACGTGAATCAGGAGGTCTTGTTGCCATTCACATTAACTAGCCAGTCACCTTCAGAATGAAGAGTAAGGAGCCGACCACTATGGCTGACCGTGTTAGCAAGCTATTATTAAAAGTGTCTGCTTACCGTTATTTCCCTGTCTATGCTCTTCTTCTGTCTTATCCAACGGTAGTTTAATAAAAGTTGCTCTGCATGCACTACACATCCCAGTTGAATGTGCCAGGCTAGCACGTGAGGGTGGGATAGCAGAGCCAGAGACTCGCTCTGGAGCGCGGGAGGCATGGGGTTAACAGGATACAGGACACCAGTCAGGGAGTTAACTCTACCTGCAGACCGTGAGGACCATATTAAGTTCTTTGACATCTGGCAGATAATTGGTGCTGAGTAAATCAACTTTTCAAATAAATTATATAGGCATAAAGAAATGTTACCTTAGGAGACATAACTCAGGGAACGTATAATTTCCACTAACTGAAGGATTTTTCACTGTACAAAGTGATTTATTATAAAGGCTTCTTTATTTATAAAGCCTATTGATCATAAGGGTTTCTTTATAAACCCACTTATAAGTCTATTAGGTTTCTTCCACTCCCCCTCTCTTGATAAATATTTATCTTACCTATATCTTTTTACCTGTATCTTTTTTACCTATATCTACATCAAGGGCTACATGGTAGGAAAGCTTTGCTTTCAAAGGACTTTTTCTCCTGAAGAACACACCGGTAGGGTGAGGTCTTAGGGATGTCTCCACATCAATTATACTTGGGCTGGATACCTCAAGGTCCCCTTATCAATCCTAACCAGGAGAGAAATACTCTTTCCTCTTGTTTAAACCTTGAGAAAGAGGTAGGCACTATCCACGAGGAACAAACTTTAACTCGGAGACCAGTGTGGAAACCAAACATTCCATTTAGGAATGGAAAGTAATAGATGGTACCTGCGGTCTGTGTAAGGAGCTGCAAGACACAGCTCCATCCTGACCGTGGTCTTGAGCCAATCCTTAAGCCTCTGTGAAACTTACTTTCCTGCTCCTATAGTGGGGTCCCTAACGACCTCCCTCACAGAGCTGTTAGAGCCGTGTAAAGTCTGCACAAAATCCCCAGCTTTGTTGCTAGTTCATTAAAAGCTCGCAATCAAAATTAAACGCTGGCATTTGCAGCAGATGTTGCTGCCGCAACGTCCTATGTGTCATTTGCTGAGGCAACTTCATGACACCCAGCCCCACTCCCCTTCCCGCTGCTCAACCTTTCTTAAAATAACAGGTGTATGTGCAGTTAATGGCAGACCGCCGCCTCAGACAGGCCTCAGCCCTGAGCCCCAGAAGACCAGACCAGAATGGGCTCACTTGTGCTAAGTATCACAAAATCAAAAAGAACTCAGAAAGGTCCAGTTTTTCAAAACTAGGAGGTTCACAGCCATGACACAGCATGACGAGAACATTCCCTCTGCTTTAGCCCTGTAGGAAGAGTGCCTCGGAAACAACCAATTTACTCTTTGTTCCCTGTTTCTGTTCCGTTAGCCGGTTCAGCCCATAAAACCAGTCTCCCTAGCTGTCTTGGTCACTTCCCTGGTCATTGTGGATAAAATATCTGATTCCCACGACTTCAAGGAGGGGAGGTCTGTCTTGGTTTGTGGTTTTTAGATGACTCAGTCCAGGCAGCTGGCTCCAGGGCAGGAAGGGCATGAGGGAAGGGTTTGGTGGAAGAAAGTTGTTCAGGGCTGCAGCCAGGAAACACGAGTGAAGGGAGGTGTCGGGGCAGGAGCGCTGCCCTCCCAGGCCACTGGCCTCTCTATACCAGACCACACCTTCTAACATCAACTCCCTGATGAGTACTGCACCTCCCGATCCAGCCGCCTTCCAAAAACCCAACCTCTGAACCACTAAAAGGGGACACCTGCTCAGCTCATGGCAACACCCAATTTCATGGAGCTGCCTGCTGTCCATTTCTAGAATTAAAAAAACTAATGAGACCTTTCAAGTAAAGCTGTAGTAATTTTGCCTCGGACAAAGGGCAAATGATACTCAACCTTGTATTTAACGAAAACCTCCCTGCCGTGTGTGCCAGGCAGGAGCCTGAGGGTTTGGAAGTAAGTGGGAATCAGGTATCACTCAGGTCAGGATGCGCCGGGCTACTCTCCTTTTCACTTTATAGCATTGAAATTATGTATTCATTGAAAAAGGGGGCAGTTTCCATTAAAGGCTATGGTTTCACTAGCACCACAGTTTTGCTCTAGAGAAGTATTGTGGGTAAACATAAGAACCCTGGCCCTGGGCTCCTTGAAATCAAATTCTCACTCAGTCATGTATTAGCTAAGAAGTAACCTGCTGCTATATACCTGTCCTGTACCTCTGCAAAATGATGAGGAGCCAGCTTTATAGACTTTTTGTGCAAATTAAGTTAAAATACGTCATGAGCTTAGAGCAATGTTGAGTGGCTAATAAGCACTCAACAAACGGCACCCCTTATTCACATCAGCATGGAATTCACTCACTCATCACAATGAGGTACAAGAGGGTCATATACTCAGCCAGCCTTTTAATAATGCACTGTAAACAGTGTTACATAACCCGACTGGCATGGGCTTCCTCTGACTGTGCATTCATGTTTGGTCTCACTTGTCAGTCCTGGTGAATCTCTTTTCAGCCCCCAGTCCTCCAAGAGGTAGAAAGGATCAATAATAAATGTGTGAGGTGATAGATATGCCATTTATCCTGATGTGATCATTACACAATGCTTGTGCGTATTAAAATATCACATTATACTCCATAAGTCTGCACAATTATCATGCGTCAATTAATTTTTATTTTGTCAATTAAAATTATAAAGGACTCATCCAAAAATTGTTATCAGCACCAGATATCTTCTCCAGGGCTCTTTCTGAGAAGCTGTTTGTTCTTGATGCCGAGTTCCAAGATTAGAGATCTCTAGAAATTCTGTTCGTAACATCTTGCTAAGGTAGCTGCTCACTCCAGGGCTCCCCTCAGAAAAGGGTTTCCCCCTCCTTCCTCTCTTCAGCCTGGATGACCTTTGCCCTGGTCTCCACCACCACTACTCTGTGCCAAATCATCTGCCCCAGTGGTGTCTATGTCCTCTCTGTGGCCACCGACCTAGTAAAAGTAGAACAGCTCTGACCTATGGCCGAAGAGAACCTGTAAAACCTTCCTAATGCATCCGGAAGCTGAGGAAAGAAGCCAGGGGCCACAAGAGAAGACCATACTTTAGCGCATGTGACTGGGGGGTGGTGACTTTGCCTGCAGCCTCTGCCCCACTCACTGTCTGCTCTCCTTATCTCCAGCATCCCTCGATGGTCCTCAGCTTTGCTCCTGTCACTCAGGCACGTCTCCAGGAGTGAGGGACAGTGCACACTACCCACAAGCTCTGTGTTTATATTATGATGTAGTTGTTGCTAAAATATTATGATTACGGCTGAGAGTAAAGCTCCCCACCCCACTCTCTGCCCAATTATTATCACTGCCTTTGCCTGAGTGAGTCTTTCTAGAACCATCTTGGATGCACAGACACATTGCTATTGTCTGAGTCTGTTTTCCAAAACAGAATATTGTATGTGTCCTCATCAACTTGTTTTATTTTACTCAACAATAAATCTTGCTTTTCCTGTTGGCCTGAATAATTGTAACTGATTTTAACTGCCCCAGAGTATGTCACAGTGTTCACACACCATAGCTTCTTCGGCCACGCCCTCTCCACCACATCATCCAAGGACCTTTAGTGCTTCCTAGATTTCTGCTATCTCAATGAGGCTGCAATCAGTATCCTTGTGCCTGTCTATTTGGAAACATATCAAAAGCATTGCTCCATGGTGGATATCAAGAAATAGAGTTGCTAGAATCCAGGTTACAGGCTTCCATAATTTCAGTAAACAGACTCAGCCCTCTGTGTTGGTTGGTTCCTCATCCATGGATATAATCAGCTGTGAACTACACATGACTTTGTTAGGCTTATGATGCTTATACCTGTACCAAACATAGACAGACACTTTTTCTTACCAGTAATCCCTAAACAGTATCATATAAGAACTGTTTATATAACATTTACATTGTGTGAGTTACCATATTACAAGTAATCTAAAACACATGGAAGGTTATGTGTAGGTTGTTTAAAAATGCTATACATTTTCCATAAGGGTCCTGGAACAAATGGTTCACAGATACTGAGAGACAGTACTTCCTGGTAAGCTCTAACCCACAAGATACCCCAATACAAGGTACTCACTTGGAAGCTTGGATCCACTCGTCATAGAGTTCAAAGGTCATAAGAGGTTCTGGCAGCTCTCGGAGGTAAGATTTCAAAGCCCCTGAGCATAAATATAATAGTGTCTCTGAGATATTGTGGCACAACAGCTACAAGTTTCACTAGCCTGCACCATCCCCATAAGCTCCACTGGAGACAGATCCCTGACCAACATGACAAGATTCAAAGATGAAAGAACTTGGGCTCTGATAGTGGGACCTGGGCTGACAACTGCCTTAACACCCACCCCATCATTTCTCTTGAATATAAGGAAGACCACCCTTTCAGGGGGCAGAGTGACCAGGCATAATGCTGGCCCTGTGTGGACACACCTAAAGCCCGTGCAGAAGCCACCGCTCAGGGGCTGCTGCCTTGGAGGCGCAATCTGTGTCCCTGCTGAGAGCACCCTGCTCAGAGGCCACAGGCACCCACCTGCGATGGCATGAGGGTCAGCTGAGTATTCCTGCACGTCCACCACACAGCAGTCCAGTGCAGCTTTGAGTTTTTTCAGCTTGGAGGCAGAAGGAGCTACACGGAAGAGGCCCTACCAACAGGACAGAGGGTCAGTATACAGCAGCAGGAAGTGTTCCAAAACCTGCGTTTCACCCAACACCATGAGTCAGCGCTGTGACTTTCTGTCTCCTCCCTCCAACATAAGCAACTCACGAGAAAGAGCTAGGTCTCTCTTTCCCACCACACAGCCTAGTGTCTGTGCCTAGTGTCAGGGGGGGCTCTTTATACTGGTGAACATAAGACTTCTTGTTCTGATAGACTTAAACTCTGGAGAACAATTTGACTGAGACACGATGAGATGTCTGGCAAATTGGATGAGAAAGGGCTATGGCGTGTATATGTAAGTCTGTGCACGCATGTGAGCACACACACTGGGAGGTTCCAGATAAAGAACCACATAGAGTCTAAATAAATGAAGTCTAACTAAATAAGACTTATTTAGAGGAAGGGCAGACTGGGATTGGTGTGTGGGGGAGTCTCCTTGGTTTTTTTTTTTTTTATTGTTGTTGTTTTTTTACCGGGGATCAAACGCACGACTGTGCGCTTGCAAAGCAGGCGCTTATGCCGCTGAGCTAAATCCCCAGCCCCTCTTTGAAACTGCTTCCATTTCATTTGCACACTTTGTAGAGCAAAAGTAAGCAACGAACAGAAAGAGAAGAGGAGAACAGGGGTGTGCAGAAGAGAAGGTAAACAGAGGCCAGGGCAGGAGAGGAGCCTCCGCTTCCCTGGGAAGCTGGACATGAAGCCTCTCCATCTGTCCTCCCCTGCCAGCTCTGAGCGCTCTGTGACGTAACCTTGTAGGCTGAGAAATGAGCTGGCAGATTACTCCCTGCTCCTTTAAACTTCTAGATCCACAAAGTCTTCGAGTTCTTTTAGAAGACAATGTCACTGGTCTAGAATGCTAAGTTTGGGGCCTGCTACAATGACTCTTCTCGGTAGAGAGCTTGTCAGATAACCATGTGTGCAAAACCTCTGTGACACATGAGTGGGATGATCACATTTGGATTAATGTATCTGCAAAGCTGTTATGACAAACACAAAAGGAATGGTTTAGATCTTCAAAACCCTGCATCGCTGCCAATCAAGAAGAGCCAGGAGTACGTAGTGATGAACAATGCCAAGGACAAGACGAAGAGTTGCCAAAATTTCAGTCATCCCTCACTTTAACTTTCCATAATTCTACGTACCCATGGCCAAGTGCAGTTTGCAAACACTAGATAGAAAATCTAGAATAAACAATTCATAAATTTTTAAAAACTTATTGAAAGCATTAATACAACCATTCTACCAGATATTATTGCTACCTTGTACTGGATCTAATTTCTAAATTAAATTTTATCATAAAGGTATATGTATAGAAAAAAAGAGCATAGCATATGTAAGGTTTGGTGCTATCTATGGTTTCAGCCATCCACTGGGTGTCCTGGAACACATCCCCTGAGGTAAGGTGGAATGCTATGTAGGCCTTTAGATTCTGATCGTGTAACTCAAAGAACACAGTTCCATTAAGGGAAGGACAGTGAGATAGCGAGTCCAGTTTCCAGGGTGTTAGAGGAAAACATGCACGGGAATGTTGAAGATGGACTGCGAACACAGGAAGGGAGCTCTCCCACCGGAGGAATTCTCACTGGGCTGAGGTGAAGTTAGAGGAGAAGGTGACACTGCAGGGAGACCAGGACAGGGGGGGGGGAGGATTTTGATTAGCACATGAGGCAGGCCCTGTGTTCTGGTCAAAATCAACAGGAGCCGCAGGCAGCCACAGCTTCAAAGACGGTGAAATTCGTGCCATCAAGGACAGGAGCAGCCAGGGAGGGGGGGAGGGGACTATGAGATCCGGCAACCTGGGCTCCCTCGGGGTCACTCCCCACGGGATGGCAGTTTTACCTCAGCAGTGGGGACAGAAGTGACACCACAGGAGGAATATCAGTAAACAGGTAGTGTCAAAAATGCATAAGAATTGATCTTGGGAGTTATTTTAAGAAAACTGGGAAGCATTAAAAAAAAAAATGAATTGGGGAAGGAACATGAGGTTACAGATGGGTTGAAAGAACTTTTTTTTTTCTAGGCTGCAGGAAACCTGAACATATTTGTCACCAAAAGAGAAGAACTAGTGAAAAGTAAGGAAAAAGGAAAATGGGAAGGAGGTAGAGAGGAAAGGAGGAAAAGAAGGAGGCAGAAGGGGAGAGAGGGAAATCAGAAGACAGGGATGTGAAAAACCATTCTTCAAGAATCAATTTACACTGACTAGATAGGCAACAATGCTAATAAATTATTATAACAATGCCATAATAGTATAGCATTTGAATACTGTAATACTATTGTGGTATATTTTATTTTTTTCATTGTTTTTATTCTTTATTGTCACATTTTCCATGTTTTGATGCCTGAAGCTGCAAACATCATGGAAATTTACCCAAACACACATATACACATACATGAAACATGAATATAGGGTTAGAGCCCCAGGTGCAGCTATATTTTAAAACACTCTTATCTTTCAGAGATACCAGGTTTGACTAAAAGATACGGTGAATATTTACATTTTTAAAAATATACTCTAGGAGCCAGCAGAAGGGGAAGAGAATCAAGAAGTCAAACCACGCCTTCCCATGAGCCAGCCAGTGCATGGGCTGGGAGACAAGGAGACCCACCCCTCCTCGGCCCCAAACCCAATGAAGATGACAATATACAATATAACAACCCAATGTTAGATTTCTATCATCTTGTTGTGGAAGCCAATATAACTAGTGTGATTTTTGTTGTTGTTGCTGTTGTTGTTTTGGTTTGTTTGCTTCTTGATTTTTCTATTTTTTTTTCTCTTTAAAATAAAAATAAATAGCAATACACTTCAGTAAAAGACACTCTGCCACTGACCTCTCTCAAAATACTCCCGCTTGCTTTAGACACCCGAAGCCCATTCCTCCTGGCCCTATCTGAAACAGCCAGGGAAGCCCTCCTTTGTGTCTTTGGTTGTGGTATTACAGGGCCCTCCATGTCCTGTATTGATTCCAAATGTTTTCCTTACATTTCCTTCACTTTCACTCTAAGGAAGAGCCAGAAGCCAGGCAGCACCAGGTCTCATAAATAAAATGGATGGCGACACACTGGCCTGCTTTGGCAAGCCTTCCTTTCTATTGGATGGCACTTGGCAGCAGCATTCACTATGTTTTTGATCATGCCTTGTAAAGTCACTCACCAAAGAAGCCTTCCAGAAGTGCTTCAGAAAGTGACAAGAACCATGGGATAAATCTGTTTGAAGCCAGGCGGAATACTTTGAGGGAATTAATGGGCAATGTGTCTTTTATGGTATTAAATGCCTTTTTGAAAAACTGAAGCATCCAAGTATTCTGATTCTGATCATAACTCATATATTTTAAAAGGCTAGCAATGATATATTGTCTAAAAATTGTTTCAAAATCTCCAAGGCAGAGCTTAGGCGTGGAAATGGAAAAAGATAAGACTGACCAAGATCTGGAAGTGAGGCTCATTATTTTTACATGTGTAAGTTTTTCCATAATTAAAAAAAAAATGATGGGGAATGAAACATTCAGCCTACTTCTCCCATGAAACTATCTTTGGGGATTACAGAGCTCTCACTTTGCAATTCTAACAACTGCCAAAATGTTTGACACATAAATTAACAAAAACCATTTTTTTGCCCCACTCCTTTTTGAATATCCAGCATCTTAAGCAAGTCTGGCACACAGTGAGCAACCTACGTAGGTCTGAGTGTCCACTGACTTCTTTCTGTTCCACAGCCCCTGGTATGGTCTGTTGGTATCATACCTGAGGATTACAGCCTGTTTTACTGGACAAATGCTAGACTCATCTCTCTCAATAAGTTTTCATAAGCCCCTGTCTCATTCTTGGATTTTGTTCAGTAATAAATGCACAACATGCTCTAAATAAGTATGGATTGGCTGATAACGGGTCAAAGGAAGATAGGGTAAAGATGTTAAACTAACCCACAGAAGGAACCAAAGATGGATCTATCTCCCAAGAAATGATTAAAACAGTAATAAAACAAGAGCCACCATCTTCTCCTCCAACTTTTCCTTTTTAACACAGGGCTCTTACGAAGAAGCATTTCTTAATGTCTCCATTAATCAGATTATGAGGATCTCTGTTAAAGAGCTCTGATCCAAAAGGTTAAGACCTCTATTTTGAAAATTAGAAAACTTTTAAACAAAAGGAGAAGGCAGAGGAGAAGGGGGGAGATGAGAAGATGGTAGAATTAGTAGTAGTTGTAGGAGCCATGGTCGTCATGGTAATAGTAACAGCAGCAGATTGTCAACATCATCAAATGATATGTGAAGATACAATGGTAGAATATGGTCACATTCTAGGCGGAATTTAGACATAATCGTCATGTCTGATATCAGTCTCCCATAATCCTCCACTCTCTGTAGATCATTTTTTGTGCCTAGATGTTGTAACCTGAGCAACTACTTCTAAGATAACAACGTGCCACATATTAACTAGTGTTAATTTCCTATTTTTTTAAAAATTCTGTATCATTTCTATCCCTTTTCCATTTTGCTTTTTCAAATACATTTTTTTTAAAAAAATGTGAAGGCTCATGGGTCAAAGCAGCATCAGTGAACATCTGCAAGAGAGGGTTCATATCCTGCATCTCTCGGCATTTGAGTTTGGGGGCTGGAGTGGGGATGACACCAGATGGAAGCTCTGCCGTTGCTGCGAGGAGCCCTGCAGGGGGCGGGGGCAGCCAGCTCCGTCCTACCTCCTCCTGCATCCCACACTCCAGCAGCATTGTCACACACGCCTCGATGGGGAAGGCGATCTCCCGGCCACTGATCGAGAGGTGCTCCTCCAGGGGCTTCCCGAAGGAAGGCTTCTCCACCCAGGCCTCTGAGGGAGAGAAGCAAGAAAGGGGTCAGTCTGAGGCCCACAAGGTCATTCATGTTGACACTGTTCTTTCCCTCTCTTGCCTCGACTCTCTTGGGGCTGCCAAAGAAATGGAGGCACCGATGAATCTTCATTCTTGTGATGTTAGCGATGATGGAGATGAAAGCGGACAGCCATCAAGGTGGGGTTACAGGAACCCACCCTGATCCAGCCCCAGAGAGGGGCAGGGTGTGTGGATGGGTGTACTTGGCTTCACTGTAACTGGATCAATAGTGCCTTGTGAAGTTCTGGTGACCCCATCTAAACTGGACCTTCAATGGCAGAGCAGCAGGGTAAGCAAAGACGGGATTGGCCTCACCCGGAACGCAGCAGCTCTCTAGCACCCCACTCCGACCCCGAAGCACGCGCTTACCTTGTTGTGCTTTTATTTGAGGCAACACAGCTTGCAGTAGCGTCAGTGATTTCCTGTGGTATTCAGCTTGCACTTCTATTAGCTGAGGAAATACAAGGGCCAGCATTACCCGCTGCCAGGGTAAGAGCACAGCCTGCGGTGGCATCTAAGTGCCCGCTCCTGGAGGAAGAAGCCGGGGCCCCTTCCTGCCCCTTCCTCCAGTCCACAAAGGGGCACGCTTTTCCCTCCGTCACAGAGGAGCCGCTGTATGCCGAACTTTGTGTAGCAGGACAACTGTGAAGGCACAGGGGAGCCTCCCCAGGGCTGGAACCCAGCTTAGGGAACTGCTTTAGTCCCTCCCATATCACCTGCCACTCCCTGAAGCAAAAGGCAGCAAAGAGGGTTACAACGACAGACAGATATAAAGAGAAAAAAATTTTTAAAATCCATGACACGCTGATAAATTCACTTTCCCATAAGATATACAGGTGAAGTTAACCTGTCTATATCTTGATTTCTTTCTCTTTTTTTGGTGCTGGGGATCGAACTCATGACCTTGCGCTTGCCAGACAGGTGCTTATGCTGCTGAGCTAAACCCTCAGCTGGGAGGTAAAACTGCTGCGGCTGTGACGATGGGGTCCACAGAACAAGTTCTCCCAATGTGTCCTATTGTCAGTGTTCCATGACTTAAAAAGCGGGACTTTTTAAGTCCTTGGAAGGCTGAGGCAGGAGCACTGCTGTGAGCTTGAAGCCAGCCTGGGCTACAAAGTGAATTCAAAGCCAGCCTGAATTGCATAGTGAATGAAACCCTGTCTCAAAAAGAAAAAAATAAATAAATGAATAATAAAAGCAGGAAAGCATTTTCATTCTTTGTTCTTGCTCTATCACTGCTTTTTTATTGCCTTGCATTTACTTAGAAAACAACTATCCTCCTAATTATGTGAGCTGGATTGTTTACATTTTCAACAATCACATTCTGCCTCTTCCTGTTTCTCAACTGTCAGTCTGCTTTCACCGATAAGAGGCAGGCAAACAGACTACATCACTGGCTGTTGACCTCCTTGCTACTGCATGCACTAGAGGTGAAGTAGTTAGGGACCTAATCTCAGGTCCCTAACATTAGACACCACGGTTTCTCAATATTGAATCTAGGGACATTTTGGGCCAGATAATTCTTTGTTGTAGGAAGCTGCCCTAGACACCCCAAGGCACCCTTGGTCTCTTAGTTACCAGACACTGTGCTACCTCCCCCACCCAACTGTGACAACCAAAAAACGTCTCCAGATAGTGCCAGCTGTCCACAAAGAAAGAAAGAGAAACTACTTCTAGTGAAGAATCACTGCCATAGACAACTGAGAGGCAGTAATTTTCAGAGACGAGGTTGGGATTTATTCTCAGGTGTTTGAAAGCAATTTGGACAAGAGGCAGTAGAACACAGAATGCCTCAGCTGTAGAAAGGTGAACCTCGCCCTCCTCCATCTGCGATACGGTCAGCCACCAAGAGTTCAATTCCCACATCCCCTTACTGTCTGCACCACGATTCTGGCTGGGGGATTTTTTGCAGTCTCGCTTTTCTGGACCCTTACCGTCTGAAAGTAGTTTGCATAGTCGATTTCTTTGGCCACAAAACTGTACATGTCAGCAGAGAGCTGGTCCTGTGAAAGAGGAATACAAAACCAAGGTAAAACATAAAATACTGAATAGGGAAAGACACATAAATGCTGTTTCATCTCATTTTAATAATTTTTCCCACCAAGGACTCCACATGTCCCAACCACAGCACTGGAGAATGAGTTTGAAAAGTGTACCTATGTGAGTAGTTTCCCCAAGGTTTGTGGCACACAGGTCACTCCTATAGTTAAAGCCCAAGCTGCCCTTGGGAAGTCATGTGCGAAATACTTCCATCCAGCTCTGTCACGGCACCACCATTCTGATGCAAGCAGCAAGAACAAGCTTGCTGTGGCTCTCTTCATGCCACCATCTCTCTCTGGGGACTCTACAGTCCTGCTCTCATTCATTTTCGTTACTGACCATCAGCATACGTACACAATGCAGCAATCTGGAGAAAACTTGGATAAGACAGGTGCACGGGGAAAGGACTGTCAGACACTGCTCGTCCCACAGTGCACACAAATCTACTGACATTCACAAACCTTCACCAGTCAGCTTTCCACAGGCTTGAGTGGCATGGGTCCAGTGCTGCGCTGAAAACTGGAATGTTTCACCCACCAAAGAGAAGTTTTTTTTCCCCAAAGAAATGTCCACAGCGTCAGACTGTGAGTATAGATTCAGAGCAAGACACCAGCTCTGTCGCTAGCTATAATTAAGCATGGTCACTTTTCTGAAATTATCTGTGTAAGTCACAGGGCCTCTAGGATCTTCGCAGGAGGTGTGAAGAAGAGCCCACATGTCCAGGCTGAGGCAATCCGGAGAGCAGCTCAAGAGAGCTCACCAGGACACAGGACATTGAGCGAACAAGGGCTTTGGGACAGCCTGCGTCCTGAAAGCTCAAGCCGTCTGCACCACCTGGCATCACTGAGGTTTTCCCAATAAGCCACCTCCCAATGAAATATTGGTTGTGCAGAAAAAACCGTTTCCTTTCAAGGAACTATGACAAGCAAGTGACTGCAAAGCATTATTCAAGCATTCTTGTATACAAGGCAACAGATCCACGTCAGACAAAGGAGGAAATCTGTCCTATAAGAGCTTTAGGCACAGGTGAGGTGATATTATGCTTAGTTCAGTTGCAGAGAACAAAGAAAGAAGAAAATGAACATTCACAGAGACCTGACGAGGTGCAAAGTGTGATGTTATGTAGAATTCTCAATTAAGCCTCCATAGAGAAGTATACCTCTAATTTTGGATCAGCGGGTGACAAAATCTTATCTACGTGTTGACCACTCAAAACACTCAGCAGAGTGGGGGCTTAAACTCTACTCATTAAATGAACAGATGAGGAAACAAAGCTCAGAGTTGGCAAATCTCCCAAAGAATAAAAAGGGTTCCAGGCTGCAGAGGGTCCCTTAACAAAGGCCTCTGAGAGAAGGAGTGTCGTCTGGATGGACCTTGTGTTTCATCCTGTGGCCATGCTTCTCAGGAGGCTCCATCAGCAGCTGCCAGCTTGAGGGAGGTACTTCAGGACAGAATAAACAAACAAACAAACAGAACCCAGAGATAAAAATGGCTTAGCAGAGGGAAGAAAGGAAGGGAAGCCTGAAGGACTAAATGCTGCAGCAAACATCTCAACGCTGGAGCTGGTCCGACAGATGAAATTGAAAAACGGGCTACACATCCTCAGGAAGATGGAAAGATTGTTGAAGGGCTGATGAGATTACTGTGTTACTGAACTCACAGTCTGATTCCAAACAAGCCATAGGGCGAGAAAGCAATTAAAGTGAAAACTGCAAGTCAAATTTCCATTTATCTAAATCATTTAAAAAAATTTTTTGAAGAGGGAAAAAAAAGACTTGTCAATGACCTTTAGTTTCGTATGACTTGAAAAAAAATCACACTTTCTAATTTTGCAATGGATCTATACCCAGAAAAACACAATCAAATGTACTAGGCATTTCACCAGACAGAGATTACCACTATAGACACGGAGGCACATGCACTTTGTATTTTTCTATCCAGTCTGATCTTTCTGTATGATTGCTTGGTTTACAAAAATGAGACCCAACTGTTTTGTAGGTTAATTACTCCCAGATAAACATGGTTTTTAATAGCCCCATGTTTTATCATAAGGCTAAACTCTGTGTTTCTACTGTTGGATATTGTGTTTCTATTTTTTCACTATTATTTATTTATTTATTTATTTATTTATTTTGGTGCCGGGGATCAAACTCACAATCTTGCCACTGAGCTAAATCTCCGGTTCTCTGTTTTTTCACTATTATAATGATACCTGAATAAATATGTTTACACATGTTTGTGCCCATTCCTTGATTATCCCCCAAGATAAGTTCTGTGGTTAAAATTAATTCTGATGATACAATATTCATAGTTAATTAAAAACTTTAAAAACAAAATAATGTTTGGTACTTTGATACACACTACCAAACAGCAATCAGAAGTATCACCATTTATACTTTGAAGTATAATTTATAAGTGTTTTGTTTGTTTAACGCAATAAACTCTTTTGTTGTTGTTGTTTTGTTTTGTTTTTTTGAGACAGGGTTTTCCTAGTAGTTCCATGTTGACCTCTGAACTCACTATGTACCAGGCTGGCCTTGAACTCCTGCCTCAGCCTCCTGAGTCCTGGGATTATAGGCATGTACCGCCATGCCCAGCTATAAACTTTTTATTCTGCTTAATCATGACTAAATGTATCAGAATTAAAATGATTTTAATTTGTATTTTTTCAAGATGTTAAGTTTCTTCTAGACTTACTAAGTTTGTCAACTTTATTTATTGCCCATTGTCAATTTATGGTCAATAGGCAGTATTATTTTTCTCCCCTGGAGGCCTTATCTTACTGAAAATTTGTAAGAATTCTTTCAATTGGATAAATAATTGATCCCATTAAATACAGGCATATTTCCACCCAATTTCCCATTTGCCTTCTGGATCATTAGGGGACATACTGTGCATTCTTATCTTGTATGCTATTAAGTTTTGTTATGATTTTCTCCTTTGGTAATATGCTGTACTAAGAACTTCTCAACCAGCACTATAAATATGTGTATACATGTGCAATAAATAGTGTAACTTGTAAATGTTTAATAAATTTGGAACTCATCTTGGTATTTATCTCCAGAAGATTTTTTTCCCCCAACAGATAACTGAATGCCCTGGAACTGTCCATAAGGAGAACAGACTGAGCCTATGGATTGGAAATATCATATTTACTAGAAAAACGTTTCTTACATACGTAGATCTTCTTTAGGCTGGGATACCTCCCCACTAAACAGCCTCTATTTTTGAAATAGTACCTAAATTTTAATTATGTGGCCCTATGCTATACTTTGAGATAGTAATTCAATGCTTGTAGATTCCTCCCACATTTTTTAGAAGCCTTTTCTTACTCTTTTAAAAATTTACTATACTTATAGCTAGTTACCGCAGCACGACATCGATTCATCACGTTAATTTCAGATAATTCAAGTTTTATAATATTAGCTCTTTTCCACCCAGGAACATTTCTTATAGTTATACAGTCTTTCGATTCTTTTGTTTTTTAGCAAGAGTTTAAAAAATTTTAAACTTCTTGACTTTATACTACCAACCAACCAAAAAATAAATAAATAAAAAACAACCCAAAGTAAACACTCCCTTCCTCAAACAATGAATTATGCAAATAACAACAAAAACAAGTAAAAATCAAAACTCGAACCCCCACACACATCAAAGAGGCTGCTCAAGAACCAGAACCAGCCCGGTGTGGTGGGACACATTTACACTCCCAGCGTTCTGGGAGGCAGAGGCTGAAGAATCAAATGTTCAGGCCCCAGCTGGGCAATTTAGCAACTTGGTGAGACTGTGCCTAAAAATAAAAGAGAAAGGACTGGGATGCAGCAACGTGTGAACACCCTGGGTGTGTGTGTGTGTGTGTGTGTGTGTGTGTGTGTGTGTGTGGAGATGCCAGTCCCCCTGGAGTAAGGCAGAACCACAGCCCACAATGACAGGACTGTTGGAATTATCAGGTTAGAATTGAAACATGAAAAAACTGTACAGTATACCGAAGGCTTTAATAGAAAGGACAGCAGACAATGTAAAAGGAAGGACAGACAGATGACAAAGAGATAGAAATGCTAAGGAAGAACCAAACAGAAATGCTAGAGATCAAAGCCAGTAGATCAGACATGAAGAACGCCACTGATGAGTTCATTAACAGACTCAAGTCAGCTGAGGAAATTCTCTCTCAGTTTATAGTTGTGACAACAGAAATAGTCAAAATAGAAAAGCAAAAGGAAAAGGAAAAAAAAAAGACTTTGAAAAGGAACAGAATATCCAAATTCTCTGGGGCCACTATGAAAGATGTTATACGAGAATATCAAAAGTTCAAGTCAAAAACCTCTAATCTGAAACACCAAACTCTGAATTTCTCTAAAATCTGTAATTTTTTGCATGCTCACATGACATCTTAAGGAGAAAATTCCAGACCTACCCTTGATGGTTTAGTCAAGACTCAGGGATTCTAAAAACATTGCATAAAATGACCTCAGATTATAGATATAAATCATATATGAAACATTAAATTAATTTTGTTTCTACTTGTGTTTATATTGTGCTCAATATACCTCATAATGTATACAGCAAATATTTTTTAAAATCCAAAACTCAAGCATGCCTCATCTCAAGCGTTTAGGTGAGAAACACTCTTCTAAACAGAAGAGAAAGCAAGAGAAGAAATAAAAGCAACAATAACTGAGATTTTGCCAAAATAATCAGACACCAATCCCCAGACCCAGGAAACTCAGAAAATACCAAGCAGGATAAATATCCAGAAAATTACGTCTAGATATATCATGTTTGAAGTTCAGAAAATCAAAGATATGCAAAAAGTCTTGGAAAAACAAGAAATCAAAGAGAAAAAGCGCCTTACCTATAGGGAAATAAAGATAAGTATTACATCCAACTTTAACTCAGAAATCATGCAAGCAAAAGAGAGGTATGAAATATTTAAAGTATTGAGATAAACTCAGAATTCTACACAATGAGAAATTTTCTTTCAAAGTGAATGAGAAATAAAGACTTTTGCAGGCAAAGAAACATAGAGGAAATTTTTTGCCATAAGGTCTGCCATGATAAACATGTTAAATATGAATTCTTTAGAAAAAAAGAAAATGATATATAGGTCAGAAACTCAAGAGTTACATAAAATAATAGTGCAAAAGGCAAAAATGAAGGTAAAATAAAAAAATCTTTTTACACTTAATTGACAAAAAATAAGTTTGCAAAATTAATAGCAATGTGACATTTAGAATTATACTGTTATTAAAAGGTATCTGAGCTGGATGAGATGGCGCATGCCTGTAATTCCAGCATTTGGGAGGCTGAAACAGGAAGATTATAGTGAATTTAAGGCCAGTCTGAGCTACACAGTAAGACACTGCCTCAAAACAAACAAACAAATAAACAAACAAACAAACAAAAAAAGTACTTGAACTATTCATCAAACATCATCGTGTCATTTGAAGATAGACTTGGATTAGTTATAAATGAATATTGCAAACTCTAAGTCAACCACCAAAACTTTTAAAAAGGTGGAACGTTGAGATGTGAAATCAGTTCATATGTTCAATTAAAATCACAAAAGAAAGAAAAATGGTGTAAGACACAAGAAAAATATGTAAGGGCCCAACAGAAAACAGCAATAAATATGACAGGTATTATCTGTCATTTAATTTATAATTTAATCATACCACAATAATAACTCTATACATCAATGGTTCAAATATACCACTTAAAAGAAATTGTCAAAGAGTATCATAAAACAAGACCCACTATCTATTGTATATGAAAAATCCACTTCAAAGACATATAGATTAAAAGTACAAAAATGAAGATATACCATACTAACAATGAAGGGAAGAAAGTGGGACCGCTATATTAATATTACAAAGATGGCCCACTTGAGAGTAAGGACAGTTACTTGGGATAAAGACAGGTTAGAGGGGTCAATATTCCAGCAAAACACAGGAATGCATATGCATAGCATCAAAATATATGAGGCCATAACTGGACAAAAAACTCAGATGAACCCACTACTATAGCAGAGACTCTAACATCTCTCTAGGAATATCAGAAATGGACAAGTCCAAGGGACAGGGATATAGCTCAGTGGCACAGCACCTGTCTGGCAAGCATGAGGTCATGAGTTCAATCTGCAGTACCAAAAAAAAAAAAAAAAAAGAAACAAACAAAAAAGAAATAGATCCAGCAGGTAGACAATCAGTATGCACACAGCTAAACTCCGCAGCCCCACCAGTGAACTGTATATAACTGACAGCTATGAACCTCTACTACATCTAACAACAGCAGAATACATACACAATCTTCTTAAACTCATGTGTAGTAGACACCAAGATCAACCTCATTCTGTGCCATCACACACAGCGTAACAAATTTAAAACAAGAATACCCAATAATCTCTGCTTTCACCGCACAATGGACTATAGAAACCAGGTCCAGAAGGAAAACTGGCACATCTTTAAATACTCAGAGACTAAAGAACACATGTCTGAACAATAATCCAACTAAACATGAGGTTGCCTCTGTCGCTCTGTGTCGCTGGCCTGCTTGTTCAGTGTGAAATTGCATGTGCCTCTTCTGTGATGTGGCAACTGAGAAGTTCTGAGCACTTGCTGCGGCCAGTGAAAATCCCAAGGAGGACGACAAGACTGAGAAGAACAGTGTCAAAGTGAAACAGTATTAAGGTGGGGCGGCACGGGCTGGGGTGCAGTTTAACATGAAGAGATGCACACCAGTTAATCAACTAATGAAAGCCAACTGTGAATGATAGAGTTTGTTACTAAGGTAGATCAGATTCCAGTTTGGGCAGCCAATCAATAAAACATCCTGGCACAATTAAGACGGGAGGATGAAAATGAAATTGACATATTCCACTGAGAAAAGAACCTGCTGCTTTGCTCTAGAACACTGCTCTTATAGACCAAAAATACATTCTCAGTTAGAAAAACACAACCTGTTCCACCACAGCCTGACCACTATAGCACAGTTTCTGTTATTTTTTTGCTTCCCCATTCCTTTATTGTACCTAGAATGGTGCATGTACACAATCATTCAAACATTTGCTTAGCTAAATAGTCAATAGCATGTTTTGATTAACACTAAATGGAGATGGGATGGGGGAAAACACTGTTTCTGTGAAAATCTCTCCGTTGGTGGCATGGTCACTCAGCTCTTACAATCCAGTACGTTATTGTGTCCCCCTATTTAAAAAAAATTAATAACAACATTACATAAAAAATCCTTGTACAGTTGCTCAGTTGGGGAATTTCAGTATTTTCCATTTATCCTTATAAAACCAAGGACAATTTTACAACTATTTTGTATGTGACTATTACACAGAAGGCAATCTAAGTCCATTTAAGTATGGACACATTATTCTAAAAAATAACTAGATATTTTCCCTTTCAAATCAGGTGTTTTTTTAAAGTAAACTTATTTAAGTCTTTTTAAAATAAGAGTTAAAAATAAGCAAAAGACCTGAACCATACTTCATCTAAGAATGTGAATGGGTAGCAAGTAAACATATGAAAAGATGGTCAACATTAACATGTCATTATGAACTGCAACTTAAGAAAACAAAACACCACCATATACTTCTTAGAAAAGCTAAATCTCACATAGTGACAATACCAAATGCTAGCTAGGTAGTGGAGCACAAGGAATGCTCACTCATTCCTGGTCAGTATGAGAAATAGTATAGTCACTTTAGAGGACAGTTTTGGCCACTGATAAAACCAAACAGTCTCTATTCAAGTTTCAGCAATTATGTTTCTTGATATTTGCCCAAATAAAATGAAATGAAATAAGAACTTACGTCCATACAAAAACCTGCACATGGGTATCCATCTAGGGCATCTTTGTTTATAACTGCCCAAATTTGGCAGCAATCAAACCATCTTTCAGTAGATAAATGGATAAATAGCACACTCTGAAAATGTAACATTACTCTGTCTTAAACAGAAGTAAGCTTTTAAATTCTGCAAAGTTCAGAGGAAACATAAATACATGATACTAAGTGTAAGCAGTTGATCTGAAAGGCTACATCCTGTAAGATTCTGACCACACGACAGAATGGTAATACGGAGCAGACAGTAAAAAAATGAGTGGTTGCCAGAGCTCGAGGAAGAAGAACACACCAGCTGGGCAGTGAAATTATTCTCTATGATACTAGCATGGCAGACGACGCATGCCATCACACACCTGTCCAAACCCAGTGAAAATACCACACTAAGAACTGAACCAAGGAACTGGGGTGATGACGGTCAAGGCAGGTTCATCAGGTAAACTCCTTCTGTTCTGCTGTGCTACAAGATGTAGATAAAGGAGCATGTTGTACTTGTGTGGGGGAGGCCGGAAGTACACAAGAATTCTGCATATTACATTCACTTTTGCTCAGAAATTAAAAGAGCTTTAAATAAAATGTATTAATCTGACGACTTAGTATTTAGGAAATAAACATACAAGTGAAAAGGAAACGCAAAACCTTTGATTTGCAGGTACACAAACTTGAGGCAGAACTTTGATACAGGCCAATTTTACCGATCGGTGCTTCTCTGATGGGTTCTGTTTTCAGAATCTCCTATTACCTGTACATTAGCTTTCCATTTTCCAGCTTTCAACATCTACCATCATTTCTCTCACTGTTTTTATAATTCTTGGACTCTTCCTTTAAAATTCGAGAAGACATTCTGGAGTTTTTCTCCACACCTCGGGTTCCATTTTCAGTAGGTCTAATCTTGTCTTTACTAACAGCAACAGCATACAGGAACTTCATTCTACTTTTCAAAAAATAATTCCCAGCCTCATTCAGTTCCCTTTCCGTCTTACTTGGTGATTTTATATCATCTTTATCAACCAGTACCAGATAGCCATATTTTCTTAAATTTTACTGGGGGCACTAAATCTGAAACTTAGTGTCATTATCAGTAGATCTTTTCCCTAAAAATTCTGATTCTTGAACACAGTGAGTCCCTCTCCGGTGACAGCTTCTCTGTATTTTCACCTGCAAATTCCACCAAGCATGGATCAAAGACGCTGGGAAACAAGTGCAATTTTATTGAACATACACAGACTAATTTTTTTGTGAGCTTCTTCTAAACAACACAATATAAAAACTGTGTACATAGTATTTGCAGCAAATTAGATGTTATAATCTAGAAACAATGTAAAGAATAGAGAAGAATACAACACGTATGTCACATGCAAACACCAAGGTTTTACTCAGAGACTCGAACATCCGCAGATTTTGGTATTGGGGTTCTGGTACCAACCTCAGGTATCGAGAGGTAATTATTATTGTTTCCTAACACAGAAAAATTATCTATTCAGGATTGATTTTATTTTATTTCTTTAAAACCTTAAAATGGCAAGCATCTCTCTCCTGTCCCTTAGTCTGACAATGACTGAAACTTCTCAGAACCTAAATTCTGTCCGACAGAAACTTCACAACTCAGCAGCATGTGAGGCTCAGCGGGCAGAGGCTGCCGCCACAGAGCTGCCTCCAGTCAACTTCGCTGCAACATGATCGTGAAGACAATTAATTTCGGTGTTTCTTGAAGCCGTTAGATGAGAGTGCAGCCGTGTAAGGTGCTGTGTCCTCCACGTTGGGTGCATGACATAGCTATGTGGAACCTCTTTAGCGTTTCTACTGCCTGATGTCAAAGGGAAAATCCAAGCTGTGTCCAAGATCTATGCCACTGAAACTCTGCCACCAGCTGGCTTCCTGGTGGGCATGCCTGTTCTTGCCCTTACATATGAAAGGACAGATTCCCCTGGCAGAAGGGAATTGAAGTAATGTCGGGGCTCCCCAAGTGTTTCAGAGTCTTCCAAATTTAAGGAACTAGTGGTTCTATTAGTCTCATTTGCTTAGGAAGCGTGACATTACATTAATTCTGCCACAGGAGGAGCTGTAGGTCCAGACTTCATGCTATCTTGTAGCTTGAGGACAAATGTGTATTTCTGGTGGGCTGCGAGGACAACCTGGGTTAGAATCTGATCTTAAATTGCCACTTTTCCTGGAGTTAAGTTTGATTCTCAAAGACCAAAGATTATGCATTAGAGAAAAATAAAATGATAAAGACACAGATTAAAAGAGGGAAAGTGGGAAAGACAGTGATGTAGGTAGACTAAGGCTAAGAATTTAAGTGATGGGATAAGAAGAGATTAAGGCAGGAAAGGTAAAAGTAGAAGGTAGTACATTCCAGAGAAAACCCCAAGACCGCAACCAGCCTGCACAACAAACCAAAACTGGTACCACTGCCATCAGATTGGCTGGTTTTCTAACCAGTTTTCCCAATTGTCTTCACTGACCCTCTTTGATCTCTTCTCCTCTTAGTAAAAAATTAACACATACTTGTAACTCCTTGAATATATTGGTTCAGAGGGTTTTTAAAGTTTATTTTATTTTTTTGGTTTTTTGAGACAGGGTCTACTATGCAGTTCAGGCTGAATTTGAACTTACAATGAAGCCCAGGCTCACCTCGAACTCAAAGCAGTCCTCCTGCTTCAGCCTCTCGAGTGCTGGGATTACAGGCATGTGCCACCACACCTGGCAGTTCTGAGGCTCCTGATAAAAGGAGCCTCATCCTGATAAAAGGAGCCTCAGGGAGAAAAAAAAAACATAGTGTCCTTCTGTGTGGACAAAAAACTTGTAGCATTGTGAGGGGTATACCTTATCTCTTCTTAAAATATAGAACCAAGCCAGGAACCAGATGGGCTTGGAAGCCAGGCACTTGAAGCCTAGGTAGGTTCATCTTCTGGAACCCACTTTGGTTGGGCTTTCCTGGGAAGCAGAAGCTGTCTGGGCTCCAAAGATCTGAGCAGCTCTGCCTGGTCCGCTCTGTAAGATCCTCTCTCTAAACAAAGAAGACTCAGCCTGCTACTCATTCTCTTTTTAGCCTATATGCCCTCATTTTGCTGGCTTGCCAAAAAAGTAGCAGACCCTCCTACCTGCTGAGAAAAGGTAAAGCTGTGACGCAGGGGAAACCTCACTCAATGACTTCAGAAATAGAGGGTAAAAGGTCTAAATGTATATTTAAAACAGCTGGCAACCAAAGAAGTAGAAATAAAACAGTCAGAAGAAAACTCCAAAAAATCCTTCAGCGAGTACTCTCAAGGACACCAGCTCAGCGCAAAAAATTCCCTGGAGCATAGCATGGAGTTTTACTAATTGGATATAATCACTGCAAATCTCATACATCAAAACTGATGTCACTCACTAGCCGAGATAACTATGAGAAAGAATGAGGATTACATCAGATAAGACTGTATGTGGTATGAAATAATTAGAATACAAATTGCATACTATTATCCCAAGGAGAAACAAACAGATTAATAGGGCACAGAGTCTATTAAAAAAAACCTGAGGAATTAGATATGTAGGATTTCATTTCTGGGGGAGTGCTTATTTAATAAATAATGCTAGGATAATTGACTGTCTAAATACAAGGAAAAGTACAAACCTCTACCTTATGCTGTATATAAAAAGAAATTTCTGGTAACTTAAAACACATTAAAATATATAAAAATGCATTAAAATACTAAAATAAAAATATAAAAATGACTTATCCTCTGGGTAGAATTTGCTAATGGGCCACACAGAAGGAAGCTCTTTCAAACCATAAATAAATAAATAAATGTATGCACATATGTGATTAAGTTTTCAATGATAGAAGCCAACATAAAAACTCAAAAGACAAATGGCAGTCTGAAAAAAATACCTGTATCTGCAATAAAACAGAGAGAAAAGCTTAATTTCCCTAACACATATACAAAGAACTTATGTAAACTGATCTGTTAGAAAACAAAAAGAAATATCAGACCAATTGCTAATAAAAATAGCTAAGTTCCCAAATTGGGAATGCATATATATATAAAAAATGTATTCCAGTAAATGTATGAAAATATACTCATCACCATTGTATTCAAAATGAACTTATAACATAGAGATAGCTCCCTCCCCCTACAATGGCAAAAGCTAAAAAAAAAAAAAAAAGAAGCAACATTTATTACAGGTAAAGATGACAGCAACTGAACGATTTTTTAAATAGAGAAATGTGAGTTATAATTTTCCCTTTAAGAGAAATAAAATTTCAGTATCAATTACTATCATAAACTTTGATCTAAAATACTATTTTGGACTTGGGTGATCACTCTTTGCCTTCCAGCCTTGTTTCTACTATATTTCTCCACATTCATCTCTTTGTTTTGTACCCTATCCCTTTTAAATTCTACTCCACACAGAGTAAAATCTCTCTACTAAGGGAAAACTCACTGCATATGAATTCCTGGTATATGGTAAATTTTGTTATATAACTATAGAGCTTGCTCCTATGGCTAAAGGTACCAAGTTTTTGTCAGTTGCTAGGCTGTGATGCTATTGTTATTGTTAATTGTACTTCTTTAGCCAGAATGCCATACATGTTATAATTGATTTTTCTTTCTTGTGTGACAAGACTGTGATTGTCTGGGGTCATAACCATCACTGTGGTGTAGTACCAAAGGACTGGGTGATGAGTCAAATAGACAGCAATTTCTCATCCTTAATAAATTGGAAAGATACATTCTTGGGATAGACCCAAAATCTAAGAACCACCTACACCTAGAAGGCATCTTTGAGGAGTCAACATTTACTGTAGACCTCAATACTAGTGATAAAGCTATCTACTATAAGAACTCTAAGAGCCTTAACACAGAAAACAAAATAAAATAGAAAATAACAAAATGCAAAAGCAAACTGCAAACCCAGAATTCTTGCCCACCCCGGACAAGTTCAGAGCACAATGAGATAGAGGAAATCGGAAGTCAGCCACTGAGACTTTCTGAAAGTGTACTAGAAGATGGGGGGAAAAATGTGACTATAGAAAAAAAATCTCTTAGGTAATACAAGAACTAATAATCAAAATAAAAGACATGCTCAATGAATCTACAGTATGCACAGATTGAAAAAATAGAGGAGCTTAGGAGAATGATAGAAACCATGAATGGCCAGTATAGGAAAGAAATAGAATCCATGAAACAGATCCAAACGGATATCTAGGAGATTAAAAATTCCACTGAAAGTACACACAACAGATTGAACATAGGCAAGAATAGACTATCAGATCTAAAAGAGAGGATAGCAATCCTGGACCACAAAAAGAAATATATTTTAAAAATAGCAAGAGACCAGAAAAAATTCATTCAACAGCTGCAAGATGAAAAAAAAAAAAAAAAGCAAAGCAGAATAACTTAAGACTGATCAGAGTCAATGATAAAATCAAAGATAGTACAAATGTCATTTAAAAACCTCTTCACAGAAGTAATGGCATAAAACTTCCTAAACATGGACAAAGAAGTTGACAAACACAAGTGAAGCATAGAGAACTCCAAACAGCCATGACCAAAATAAATCTATATAAAGACATATAATAATCAAGGTTCCAGAAATTCAGCACAAGAAAAGAATATTGAAAGTGTCATAGAAAAGAAACAGATCACTTATAAACGAAAGTCTTTCAGAATCCTAGCAGACTCCTCAACACAAACTTTCCAGTAAAGCAGACCTTAAAAATATCAGGCCCTAAAAGAAAATAACCTCCAACCCAAATTGATGTACTCCACAAAACTATCCTTCAAAATCAATGGAGAAATAAGATTATTTCCATGACAAAGAACAACTAAAGAAATTCATTACCACTAAATCAGCTCTACAAAATACTTTGAAGGATACTTTAGACAGATAATAAAGACCACAACTCCAAGAACATGAATAGAATGAAGCTAATAAGCAGGGCAGATGATTAAACAGAGGCACAAGACAGGCTACCAACATTAGGAAAATAATGTGAGATAGATAAGCCAATATCTATCAGTTATAATAATCAATGTAGATGGTCTCAATTCACCAATCGAAAAAAACAGACTGGCAGAATGGATCAAGAAACAAGATCCAACAATATGCTGCACATAAGAAACACATTTTTAGAAAAGAAATTCACAGATTGAAAGTCAAAGGATGGAAAACAATACTCCATGCAACAGGAACCCAGAAAAAAGCAGGGGTAGCTATTCTACTTGCAGACAATGTGAAGCCAAGACTGATCAAAAGAGACAAAAAAGGTCACTACATACCTGTCAAAGGGATCTCCAAGAAGAAGCAATAATAACCATAAACATCTATGCACCAAATACTAGTTGTAGTCAGGGGTTGTAAGGAGAACAATTATGTACAGGACATATAATTTATAGTATTATTTATAATGGTCACTCAAAAAGTCAAATACAAAGAAAGTGCAGGAAATCTGTTCACAACACTCAAGACCTAGAAAATCTAGCCAAGGGCCCAGATCTCATGGCAGTAACCTGCATGAGCTTAGCTGAAAACCCAGCACCCACAGCAATGACCCATACAAGTCTATCTCACAGATGTGCATTGCTAAGGCCCAAAGGTCAATGGTGGAAGCTAGAAAGTCTAAGCCAGCGGGGTGAAGGATCTGTGCTGGCAGGCTGGGGATTCTGTATTGGAGCCTAGAAGCGAAGCTCAACATAAGGACCAGGGCTCCCCTGAATACCACATCCATCCTCAGCGACAATGAGGCCCTGAGCTCCTCTGATGATGGGAACAGCCAAGTACATAACAGGAAGCCAGCACGAGAAACTTCTGGAAAGATTGAGCAGCACACATCTTCCCCTCCAGAGCCAGAAAGCGATGGTCAAAGGAAGGACCAGAGCTCCCCCAAAGTGAACCACAGCCATTGTCAGCAACAAGGTGCTGAGCTCCTCTGATGATAACAGCCAGGTTCATACCGGGGGAGCCAGCATGACAAGCTCCTCCAGGAGAACCAAGGGCTCCAAACAACAGCGCTTAGGAGAACCCACAGGGCTACTCTTCCTCTCCAGGTCTCCTTTCTATGCCGGCAACAGTCCTCAGGGGGGGCCGTCCACGCTCAGTGTCACACCGATTCAGTGCAGCAGGTGTCTAGGTTGACCACCAGGTGCCAGTCCACGACACGATTGCACCTAACTACATAAAACAAATACTAACAGACACACAAAACCAAAAAAGCACTAACACAATTGTAATGCGGGACCTTAATATCCCACTTTCACAAATAAGATTAACTAGACACGAAATCAACAAAGAACTATCAGAACTAAACCAAACCTGTGAAAAAATGGCCTAAGAGATGTGTACAGAGTGTTCCACCCTACTCTTCTCTGCTACATGGGAAACCTTCTCCAAAGCAGACCACACACTAGCCCTCGGAACATGCTTAAGTAACTGCAAATAAACTGAAATTATCCCAGGAATATTTTTGGACCCACAAAAACTCCATAAATGCATGGAAACTGAACAGCACCCTCCTGAACAACCAATGGGTCACAGATGAAATTAAAGAAGAAATTAAACAGTATCTGTAATTAAATGATAGTGCTGACACAACACATGGAACTTATGGGTCACAAGGAAAGCAGTCCTAAGGGAGAAATTTGTAGTAATGAATTCTCACATCAGGAAAACAGAATGAGCTCAAATAACCTAATGCTGAGCCTCAGACTTAGAGGAAAAGAACAAACCAAACCCAAAGCTCATATGAGGGAGGAAATTATAAAGATAAGTGCAGAAAGTAATGCAACTGAAACTAAGAAGACAACACAAAGAATCAATGAATCAAAGAGTTGGTTCTTTGAAACAGTAAACAAAACTGATAAATCCTTAGCTAACCTTACCAAAAAGAGAAAAGACTCAATTTCATGCAATTAGGCAAGATGGTGAGACCACATGGATTCAGAGGAAATCCAAATGATCATCAGGATCTACTTTGAGAATCTGTACTCCAATAAAATAGAAAATACAGAACAAATGTACAGATTCCTAGATACATATGAATCACCAAAACTGACTCAAGAAAATATAAAAACTTTAAATAACCCAGTGTCAGTTAATGAAAATGTAGTTAAAAACTTACCAACAAAGAAAAACCTACGTGCTGATGGATTCACTACTAAATTCTCCAAGAAATTTAGAGAAGATCTAATGTCACTACTTCTCAAACTCTTTAATGAAATGGAAAGGGAAGCTATGCTCCAAAAATAATTCCAATAAGCAAGTATTTCCCTGAAACCAAAACCAGAGACTCTAAAAAAGAAAACTAGAGGCCAATTTCCCTAACGAACATAGATGCAAAACTCCTCAATAAGAGACTGGCAAACAGAATGCAGCAAATCATCAAAAAAAAAAATATGTATATATATATATATATATATATATATATATATATATATATATATATATCGATCAGGTAGGATTCATCCCAGGGATGCAGGGATGGCTCAATATAGGCAAATCAATAAATGTAATAGACCACAAATAAAAATCACACAATCATCTCAACAGGTACAGAAAAAGCATTAGACAAAGTCATGCTAGAAAACCTACAGAAATTTGGAATAGATAGGTTTATCTCAATCTGATTAAAGATAACCAAAAGCCAACATCATGATAAATTATCAAAAACAGAAAGCTCTAAAATCAGGAACAAGACAAGGATGTCCACTGTCATCACTCCTACTCAATACAGATCTGAAAACATTATATAGAGCAATTGGACAAGAAAAAGAAAAGAAACAAGGATAGTAAAGGAAGAAGTTAAATTATCATTATTTGTAGGTGACATGATACTCTACATAGAAGACCTAAAAAACACCAAAAGACTTCTAGATTTAATAGAGTAGCCAGATACAAAGTCAACACTCAAAAACCAATAGCATTGCTGTTACAAATAACATTGACAGAGAAATTAGGGAAACAATACCTTTCAAAATAATATCAAAAAAGAAATGAAATATTTAGGGAAGAAACTTAACAAAGGAAGTAAAAGATCTATACAATGAAAGTTATAATACTCCGAATAAAGAGATTGAAGAGAATATCAGAAAATGGAACACTATTGTTTGCTCATGTGTAGTTAGAACCAACCAAATGGCCACACTCCCAAAATTGTTATACAAATTTAATGCAATTCCAATCAAAATACCATTAGCATATCTCACAGAAATAGAGAAAACACTTCTAAAATTCATTTGGCACCTGAAGTGACCTAGAATAGCAAAAATAATTCCAGGTAACAAAGGAAAGTCAGGGGGTATCACAATCCTGAATGTGAAATTATACTACAAAGCTACTGTGATAAACACAGCACAATACTGGCAAAAAACCATACCTGAGGATCATTGGAACAGATTAGGAGATACAGAAACAACTCCAAACACACTCAGCTACTTTATATTTGACAAAAGGGCCAAACACCTTAACTGGAAGAAATATCAAATATCACCTCTTTAATAAATGATGCTGGAAAAACTGGCCTTCCACATGCTGAAAGACTAAAACAAGATCCATGTTTCTTACTATGCACTAAACTAAAATTGAAATAGATCAAAGATCTAAATATTAAAATAGAAATATTAAGTCTGCCAGAAGAGAGAATAGGTAGAATGCTTGAATACACAGGCGTAGGCAAAGATATCATGAACACAACCCCAATGGCATAGAAATACTGCAAAAATGAACAACTGGGATCTCATCCTAGCAAAAGAAATAACCAATGGAATGAAAAGACAAACTTATGAGCAGAAAATAATTTTAGCCAGTTGTCCTTCAGACAAAGGACTGATATCTAGAACACAGAAAGAACTGGAAAAAACAGACCCCCCCAATTTAAAGACCCAATCCAAAAATGGGATGAGATGAATAAATGAATAAAAAAGATGTGATATTTTTATACAACAGAGTACTACTCAGCCATAACGATGGATAAATTTGAGGCATTTTTAGGTAAATCGGTGTACCGTTAGGCCACACTCTGACACACACGTGTGAATATAGCATTGTCTCCCTGGTGTGAGAAACTGAAAGAGTAAATAAGGACCAAAATGTAAAACAGATACTGTGAAATAGGAAGCAATTTTTCAAAAGGAAAGAAGAATTAGGAAGTGGGGAGGGGGAAAGGAAGGAGAGAAAAAGAAAAAATGATAAAGAAGGACAAAATGGAAACAGAGGAAGGGGAAGAGGCATTGAAGGGAGGGGAGGGAATTGAGGAAAAAAGAGAAATCAAGATATATCATGTACAGGGCCGGGGATTTAGCTCAGAGGCATAAGCACCTGCCTTGCAAGCGTGCGGTTGTGAGTTCAAACCCTGGTAACACCCCACACCCCAAAAAATCATGCACATGTGCAACATCCCTATGATGAATGTGATCACTATGTATATCTAAATTAACTTAATTAATACATATTATCGGGGGGGGCTGGGCATGGTGGTGCACACTTCTAATCCCAGCACTTGGGAGGCTGAGGCAGGAGGATCACTGTGACTTCAGAGTGTCATGAATGGTGCATTGCTAATTAAGCCCTATCCAGTGTGCATGGAAAGCAGGTGGAAATGCAAATGTGTACAATACAGGACAGCATTCCATGAGCCCACAGTCACAGTTTTTAGAATGATGCATTTTCTTGAAAGTGGGAAGTTTATTTATTTTCTGCAATCATTTCTGCAGCTAACATTTAAGCTTCAGAGAGCAGCATCTTCTAGAAAGTTCAGGACAGATAAGGTGACTCAAGAAACATTTAAAAGGCAAGCCAGAAAAGAAACAACTTACGGAAAGGGTCCTGTGTGTCTAAGTTTTCCACATGACCTAGAATTTATTTTCTGGGACTCAAAATATCATACATAAGCTTTCCAGAAACATGAAGGTCATTTTTCCTCTTTGTCCATCATGCAGGGTCACTAGTGATAATCCAATGCTGCCTTCTTGTCTAGGTCACCATCAAAACCCCAATTCCTTGGTTCCTCTTAAACTCTTTGGAGATGTGAACGGGCAACCTGGGCAATTCTGAGGTCAACTAGAGCTCGCTACCAGAGCTTCAAGAGGACTTCAGTGAACCAAACAGGAAACCCCTGAGGGCTCCCCAGTCTGTCTCCAGAGAGAGGAGCAAAGAGGGAGGTACCCTGCAAATCTCCACTCTGTTGGCAGCCTCCTCCATCTCTTCCCTGAGGGCATCAGCTTTGGCACCCGCAGGCTGTAAGGTGCTGGACAGACCTGAAGACTTGGAAGTCTGCTGCCACCTGATGGAAAACAGGAGAAAAAGAGGAGAGATGTGAGACAGGCAGAGCCCTTGGGAGATTCCGGGGACACTGGGGAAACACCTGCTTTGTACAAATATCACCCAGAGAACACTATGCTCTGTCTTGAAAGGAGAGGAGACCAAGTACTTCAGCAGGAGAAGGGGGCTCCCATCTCCACACTGCCACAGGCTGGCAAAGCTGAACACACAGGGAACGAGCATTCTTCAGCCTGCCACCCCTTGCCCTACCCTTATCCTATTGAGGAGGGCAGACAGCAATCACTGTTTGACTATTGCTTCTTTTTTATTTGAGTTAATGTTATTTTTCATTGGCAAATTATGACTGCGTACATTTATAGGTCACCATGTGAGGTGATTAAATCAAGCTAATTAGCACAACTATCACCCCACATTTTCTTTGGTGCTGAGGGTCAAATACAGGGCCTTGTGTATGCTAGGCAAATGCTCTACTGCTAAGCTACACCTCCTGGCAACTCACTTATCATCTGCAAAGAGAGCTATGCAATTTAATCAGGCTGATTGTCATTAAAAATAATACATTATTTCAAAGTAACTATCACTGTCTCTGTCATTTACATGCCCTATGGGCCCTTGAGTTTGGAAACTCACTTATTTGGCTGAAGCCAATAATGCAAGCTGAGCAAGAAGATATACCAATATGATTCAGAATGAATCCGAGAGTCAGAATCTCTACTGCTAAACATACACACAAAAATCTTCATGCTAACATTTAAATACCTCATTTATGTTTGTTTAAAATAGATCTTTGTGGAGAGAATCCGGGCTGCTGCAAAAAACACTCAGAAACCATTCAGGGGATACACCGATACTCCTGGTTGCTAGGTCACCATCGGGAATTTCCAGAAGGAAGACACAGAAGAAGTACCCAAAGACACAAAGTTGGTGGCTAGATTCAGGCTCAGCAGTGAGTTCCTGCCCTGGTGAGTATGTGAACTCTGGCTCACAGGGGCCAGCAAGTAGAAAAAATAAGCCATGCAGGCCATCAGCTTAAAAACTCGTCCATGGGGTCTTATCTTCTGCCTGTAAAAGGGATGTGTGACACAGACCTATTTGTGCACTGTGATAACAGCATAATCAGAGGGATAAGGGGAGCTAAGCTTGGCTCTGGTCTCCGGAAGGCAGGAGGGAAGGAAAGGGCTGAGGAAGAGGGGGTGGTGTGGAGCTGTCCTGAGAGAAATTGATCCCCGGCTGAGGCAGAAGGGCCTCAGGTAGGAACCTGAGTTACGGGTTGTTACATGTTTTAATTGGCAAGAGAGGGCCAGGGATTTAGCTCAGTGGCTCCTGCCTGGCAAGGGCAAGGTGGTGCGTTGGATCCCCAGTACCAAAACAAAACAAAACAAAATTGATAAGAGAATTTGGAAACGTTCCCGTGAATTCCCCAGAAGAAATGTGACCAGAGTAATTTCTCCTACACACCGTGAAGGTCAGGGATGCTCAGACCTGAAAGGGCAGCTCTGGGGGCCCTAGTGGAAAGCCTCCCTCTTAGGCATCAACAATCTAATTACCAGGGACTTTCTCTGCTCAATTTGGAAGAACAGAAGAGGAAGGGCTACGCCATACAATGAAAACTAAAGCACAGGAAACTCAAAGTGTCTTTGTTAATGGCAAAAAATAGCAATGTAAAAGATTCTCACTTAAACAATGTAATAAGCCAAAATCTCTTTAAAAAGCCTGTGAGACATCAAGCTGGCTTGATGTTCCAGAGATAAGCACGCAAGTATCTTGGGAAGCATTCCTGATTCCAAGATAAGAATTTAGGGCAAATTAGAATGAAAATATTCTACCCAAAGTGATTTCAGTATGAAAATACATTAGCAAAAAAGGACTCTTAGGACTTGCTCTCTGAGTAATTCTTTCTTATAAAGCTTTGCTTCACTCAGTGATATAGCTGATTAATATATCCCAGGTTAAACTATTCCATTAAAGTGTGGTGTTTTGGGTTTTTTTTTTTTTGCAAATAAAATATGAGATACCACAGTTATAATTTATATCTGAGACAATAAATATATCTCCATGGTGATTATGGGATTGAGTTAAAATCACCATCTGTTCATGTTACCTGAAGGAAAAACAACCAATTAATATGTAAATATACACGATAACACTAACCTGATTTTTGTGACTTGGCTATGCAAATAGGTACTGGATTTTTTCTTTAAAAAAAACTGGCATTATATTTAGTACATGTAAATTAAAAAGAAGACATTTTCCTCAAGTTAACTTTTCCCCTCTTATTTCCCTCTAAATTTTTCTCTAACTTCTGTCCCTTAGTCAATATCTTGGTACTTTACAAAACATACACCTTTCCCCTTCCCACAGGGAACTGTACTTGCAAAGTTTAAGAAATCCATTTTGATACAACATGATGATAGTAAAATGCCAAAATAATGGTCCTTTTGTGAAAAAAAAATATAATAAAATATCAAGAATTTGGGGGAAAAAATTATACAAGTAGTAATCAGTTGGGAAAAGTAACATAAATCATTTATTTCAAGGTATGATGATCTTTTCAATTGTCTGTTCCACAAATAAACTCAAAGGTTGCAGTGTTCAACAGAAATACTAGACATTGTCCAAGAGGAGTCTGAGCTTTGACAATCAAAGAGAAAGAGTTTCTTCCCACTAAAGTAGCTGGTGTCACACCCGCATTCTCTGGGGACAGAAGCTGTGACTATATAATCTTGAGAAATGAAGACGGGACACAACTTTCAATAGACTGGGTGACAGAAAAGGGTAAGAAAAAGGCATGTGGAGTTTAGGGAGTGAAGAAGGAAAGTCAGTGTAAGCTCAGCTTAGCAAACAACAAGGCCAGAAGGAGAATTTTGGGGAAGCAAACAGGAAAGTTGCCTCAGTGGGGCATTTGTGGTTTCACCTGTCTGTTTTCCTTTGTTCTGCCACCAGGATCCCCCACATTTTGAGTACCTACATCTGTTCCTGCTGTCCTGCATGGTCCAAAAGGGAGATGCCATTTTTTGCAGGACCCAGGTGGTGAATAGCCTAGGGAGGGCACCAGATGCAAGCCACCACCTTGGCCATCCTTCGTCACCTCAGCCAAGGGACAGGCCAAGGAAGTGGGCACATAAGGTACAAATAGAGCTCTCCCTTTGCATTGGTAGAACTGGAACAAAAAGGAGGAGTTCCTACTGGACAGACACGAGACCAAGGGACATTCAGTCACCAGGAAACAAGTACTGCAGATGAAAGGAAAAGACCTTTGTGGAGGGCAGTGGACATGAGAGGCACTCCGCGTCCCCGAGGTACTCAAGGCTGCCAGGGCTCCACAGTCCCACCAGACTTCTAGACAACTTCTTACATGGCGTGTGCTGCCCAGAATGCTTCTCTAGACACTCGAGTTCCACTACTTCGTTTTCTTCCAAAGGAAACAGGTATGTTACTCTGCTCAGATTTTCCTAACCAAATGCCATAGGCTGAATGGCTTAAACCACAGAATTTACTTCTTTGTAGTTCTGGAGGTTGGAATCCAAGATCAAGGTTCCAGAAAGCTGGTAAGCTATTTATTTCGGACCTGGGGACGACTTCTATGTCACAGTGCTCCCACATCATCTTTCCTCTGAGTGCAGAAGGAAACAGATCTCTCCTCAGTATAAGGCTGCCAATTATACCAAATGAGGGCCCCACCCTTATGCCTTATTTAAACTTAATTACTCTCTGAAGATCCTGTCTCTAAATACAGTCACACTGGTGGTTAGCACTGCAACAGATGAAGTTTGTGGAGATAGGGTTCAGTCAGTAAAACTCGGCAGCAGCTGTTGAACAGAAACAGAATGTGTTCTGGACTCGGAGGGTTAAATTTGAGGTACATGTAGAGGGAAAAGTGAGGTGGTTTTAGGAAAGGATAGACCTCCTTCTTCAAGCACTCCCTACTCCAAACCGGTGGCAGGAAAGATGGTTCTGTGTCATTCACGTTCATTCCAACTCACATGCTTTAATTCAGTATAAACTTCCTAAGTTACCTCTGTTCTCATTAATTGGGTTAATTTTGATCGTCAATTTCATTGGCTCGGGGAATGCCTAATAGATTAGTAAAGCACACACATTAGGGTATGACTGGGTGAGTCATGGAGGTTTGATTTGGGAACCATATATGACCTTTTCCTCCCTGGCTCTTCTCTGCCCTCTGCTTCCCAGATGTCAGGAGTTAAGCAGCTTTTTCCCACCACGCTGTTCTGTCATGATATTCCTCCCCTGAAGCCAGGTGACCATGGACTGAAGCCTCTGAAGCTATGAGGCAAAATAAACCTCTCTTTAAAGCTGTCAGTGTCAGGCATTTTGTCCTAGCAATGAAAAGCTGCCTAATGCAATAATCTTTTATTTATCCTCAAAGTAGCCATTTTCTCTGAGGATCTTTAAGTCTGTTTCATTGGATTTTGAAGCAGAAAACCCAGACTGCCTTGAATGGTGACAAATATGCACATTTAATTTAGACCACATTAAACACTGAATAAATCAGCTGGATGAATTCAGCACTTGTTAAGAGTTGCAGTAGATTCCAAAGATCTAGTCCTGGAACTGTTGATCAAGATGTGCTGATAATAATAGAAGAATCCTGCCTGTCTGGAAAGGCAGTGTCTCCATGTGAAACATACAGATTTAGTTCTGGACCAAACAGTTTACAAAGGTTGTAAATGACTAAACCAAATTTCTGTAGTTTCAATCAGGGTGCTGCAAAGATGATAATCTAATAGGTACAGTTGGCTTCATGGAGAAAAAGAGTGGGGAGGCTGAGAACTCAACTGTTCCAGGAGAGCATTTGATGATCCCTGCTATTTAATATTAGTCTGAATTTGGTCTGAACGTCACCATTGTGTCTCAGGAGATGGTATTCATGTATTTAAGATTATAGTGTTCCAGGAAATGGCAAGAAGCTAGAATAAGTTGGTTTCTTCTTCTAGCTTTCAGCAAGGTCCTGCAAAACAGATTCAGGCTAGAAGTGGCTAGGCAGACAGCAACGATGGAAGAAAGAGAATATATTTGCTAAGAATGATCCTTTTATTCTAGAGGCTATTGTCTCAGCAGATTGGACAATCCATAATTTGGAGGCTTGGGTTAGACCTTCTACCAGTCTATCAGTCAGAACTGCAGAGACCTGAAAGGGTGTCAGCTGAGCCTCTGAGGCAGCTGCCAATAATCCTTCCAAAGTAATCCCCATCTCCAAACTCACAACCACACAAAGTGGGCTAAGAAAAATCCACTATGAGATAAAGAGCATGGATCAGGTTTATGTGAAGATAACCTAAAAAGCATTCTTTCAGTCTAAACAACAAAGGCTATAAACAGTCTGATTAGAAGGTTATAAGCACAGAAATAGAGACAGGGGTGTGTGGACTTCCTTATCAGATTCTAGGATATAAGAGATGGTAACTTGAAGATATGAAAAAGTTTGATAAGTTATGGATACAGGGTCCCTAATGGCATTTCCCTGGGGTTTTAGAACCTACATGCACCTTGGTGTCACCATCAAACACATTAGATAAGCTGTGACCATGGCTATAACCTCAGGTTTTCAGAATAACTGCAGAAAACAGAAGGTTGAGAGCCTGGGATTTAGCTCAGTGGCATATGCGCCTGTTTGACAAGCGTGAGGTTATAAGTTTGATCCCCAGTACTATCCCTCCCAAAAAAGGTTGAGTGCCACTTAAGAATCAGAAATGTTCACCTCATAGATATATATCATCCATCCTATCTCTTGGGTAACTCTCTTGGTAACTCTTTTTCTCATAAGCAAATTAAACAATAATATGTACATGGAAATGATAATAAAATATGCTTCAATACTAGCATCCTGCCTTCTAATCAGAAGCACCATGCTAGAAATTCAAGTTTTCCTTGCAGAAGCAAAGACCTCAGGTTCATACCTGAAATCACTCCACAAACCCAGAAGCAGAGTCTCTACTGGTTATTTTCGCAGCAACAGGACAATGAACACCACTTCCATCAGCTTACAATTCTCACAATATGATACATGAACTTTTGTGTAATAGGATGCAATTTGAGGAAGTCCAAAGGTGTGCCAGTAACAGCAAATCCATACTCTTCATTCATCCTGTTGTCTATCCCTCCAGTTTGACTAAAGAGACGGACCCGGACTTGTTTCAGGATAATTTTAACATTGCTCCAATGCCTTCTCTTCCTCCTCTTTCAGAAAGGAAAGCAAACCTTTCACAGCCAACAAGAACTAAAACTGACTAACACTGCCTTGGCCTTCAACCTGTTCACCTTTAAGCTTGTCTAATATTTGTAGCAAGGGACACTGCTTTCCAGTTTATGGCAGTGCTGTGTGATGTCTTTCTAAAATAAATTTATTTTGAAACAATAATCAACTTTCAAAAATGATGTATAGGTACAAACTGCAAAAATTAATCAGGTGAACTGAAGTTTGAGAAACACAGTAATTTAACTAAAGAAATTCCTGTTTCTCTGCTGATACAGAGAAAACATTGAGAAAATGTCTAATGTATCTTATTCTTCCCAATGCAGAATTCCAGTGCAGAAGGAAGTACTTACAGGCTAGGATCCCTTTTGTACAGCACTAGGGAAGTACTGTAACATTTTGATTCTGAAAACAACCTCTTCATGTTGTTTTCCCCTAGGCACAAGTAAGGAAATGGATATTGTAGATTAACTGATTTGACTGAGGACACAAATCTAGAAAACAGCTGATCTGGTTTTTGGTACCAGACTTTTCGAATCCTTTTGCAAGACTTTATCACTCATCTTTCTGACTAAGCACATTCAGTTTTGTTCCCTTATTTCAAAAAAAATTAAAATAGGCTGAGGAAGTGATCAGGACTGATCTACAAAAGATTTTAACTAGAATCAAATAGTTCCTTTCATATTAATACTAATAAACTTTTATTCTTTCTACTTCCATGCATGCACACACCCCACTGTAAGAATAAAGGGTAAATATGCACGATCTTGATATATGATAGCCATAGCCGATGCCATTTCAGGCCTTAAAAACTCCTCTGCTGCAAGAGGAACTTTCTAGGGGACTCTGCAGACATGTGCAGAACAGTCCAACAGGAATTTCAAGACTATCAAAAAGGCCCAAGGTTTATAGACCGACTACAGAAAGATGTCTACACCATTAGCTTCAGAAAAAGGGGAGCGCAACTCCAGGTCAGCAAACGTTCTCTAATTATAGATACCACACCCATCCTAGCTCTTGGGTCGTACTTGTACCTTCCACCTCCGCCAAGCAGCCCTTCTTAAATATGCCAACTATTCCCACTTCCGTGTCTTTCCACACACTACTTCCTTTGCTACACATAGTACCAGAGCTTTGCATAAGTGCCTGTTCCTGATTGTTCTACCTCAGACCAAGTGAGAGATACTCAAAAATTCTTCTTTCATTTTCCTTACTGGTTACTAATGCCTCTTTCTCCATTTTTTTCTGTCCAAAGAAATCCCGTGTTATTTTCTTCATATGACTATGGCGCCTGTAATTGTCCTGTTTATTTACTTAGCCAATCTGTATCTTTAAAATTCAACTGCAGCCTTCACAAGAGGAAGAACCCAGCATCTGTGGTCCACTATTACCACCAGGGTTTAGTAAACAGTAGGTGTTAAAAGAAAAAAATTCAGTGAATGGGAAGACACGCTCCCACACACAAACCCACCCTACCCCTGCTTGTGACCACTGCCCTTTCTAAGAAGCTGAAATGAAAACAAGAAACTCTACCTGGTTCGTGAAGAGTCCATGTCCAGCACCAACTTCGCTAAATGTTTCCTCTGCTTTTGAATATTTGGGATTTCCACCTGTGGTTAAGGAGACATGATGTAATCAGACCAAAACTCAAGGGAAGTCCATTAAGAATTATGCTTCAGAACAATTTTTTAAGAGCTCCTGAACAGTCACCCGCAAGTCTGCCCCAAGTCTTCCAATCTTTATAATCAGTGAAAACCCCCTCTTTGATAACAATGATAAACAGATGACAGCTGTATATACTCCAGGGGTAAAATGATGTTTTGGTATGTATACACTGAGAAATCACTAATACAGTCAAACTGATGAGCATATCACCTCCTATGAGCCACACATAGATGTGTGGCTCACTTGTGTGCATATGTGACAAAAGCATTTAAAATCTACCTTCTTAGCAAATTCCCAGTACACAGTGCCCTCCCATCAGCTATCGCCACACCACACTGACAGTTACACCTCCAGATTAACTCATTTTGCACAGGTGAAAACTGGGTACCCTCTGAGCAATGCTAAAGGACATTCTTGATTCTTTTCTTGAGTTGCACTCTCCTGCCAATCACACCAGCTCAGACCATCTCAGAGGATCTGTGCAGTCCTGCTCCCCTGAACCTGGCCACATCCCTGCTCTTTTTGCAAAACAGGGGCTCAGAGCCATTCCCCTCTACTTTTGCAAGGGTCAAAAGCAGGGAAAATGAAGGAAATCAGGCAATCAAATCTGGCATGTGGAAGTCATGTATCCATCCTATCAAAAATGAACAGCAAAACTGGAGGCTCGCCAGCCTCAGGAGACCTAAGATACTGTGAAGAATGCTGATAGGACATACACTGTAGACTGATAGAAACAAAGCAGACATATTTGTATATTTGTTGAAATAACATAAGACTTCTCCAGAGTGAATCATGACTGAGCACTGCCATTATGGCTTTTCTCAGCTACGAATCCTTCCATATTGGTTGTATGTAGATGCTCTTTTTATATTTTTCTTTCTAAAAATGACTTCCCTGAGCATTCCAGTGCAGGATTTTGGTTCCAGGCCCAGCAAAAGTAGGGCAGGATGTGAGAATTAAAAAGGAAAATTGGCCATAAATTGAGCTAAAAACATCTCAGGCTGTGTGTGTGTGTGTGTGTGTGTGTGTGTTTATAAAGGGGAAATGGGAGGAAAGCCCAGTGTTCTATGACGTGCTTTCTATTCACTCCACTAAGCAGGGATTCGTGACATAGTGTGGACAGTCACTTCTGCTAGGAAGAAGCACAGCTATTTATTGGAGGACTAAGTCCACACAGAGTCCCCGACAGGGCTGGGGCCACATGTGTACCCACACGATCTCTAAGACACTTTTAGCTCTGCTCCCTGAGTTTGCTTCTGGGCTTGGTCAGAGCCTCAGCCTACCTCATGAGGGGTTAATAAGGATGTTCCTGGCTGTGGATTAACCTACCAGGAGATGGAATCTGAGAAACCCAGAGCTGGTTTATATCAATCTATGCCAAAGCATCACACCGAGGATTTCTCATTGATTGGTTTTAGCATACTGTAATTGTTTATCTATACTTCTGTCCCAGAAAAGAGTACTAGAGTAGGCAGAAGTATCAGAAGTGGTCCAGAGAAGAAACACATGGTAGAGGGCAATGCTACCCAGACAGTAGCTTTAATCACATATGGCCATGTAAATGCTCATGAAATTAACAAAAGTGAACTCCTGAATCACACTGAACACATTTCAAGTTCCTACAGCTACATGAGGCTTGGGGCTACCAAACTCTGCAGATACACAATGTTCTCCTCATTGCAAAGGTTCTGTATGACCAAATACAGGGTCCAGCTTTCAGGTAAATAAAGCTGCCCAAACACTTTCTGTTTCCTTTGATATAATTTCTCTTGGTGGAAGCTAGCAAAATTGTCATACAGACGTTAAGATGGCTTTTTAATAAAAAATTTAATTTATTGCTTATTAAAATCCAAAAAGAAAAGACCCATATAAACATCAACTGCAAGAGGCTTTGCAGGGGCTCTTGGACCCAGGTTCCCCAATTCCTTCCGAAGAGGCATCGCTGACTTGCACTCCGCGGTCACTCAGCCTAGCCTCGGTCCCAAGTCTTACCTCAGCCAGAAGAAACAGGGGCTCGATCACATCTCTTTCTACTTGCAATTCAAAATGTATCAGTTCCTGAGCCAGCTTGTCCTCTGTCTCTCCACAGAGCTTCAGCATCTTCCTGCAACCAAAGTGGGGGAAACACGTGGAATATTCTTGAAGACATTCTGCCTGAGTTATTACACTCTCGTCACTACCTTGCTCCATAAACTTTTCTCAGTTCATGTTAGGGAGCTGGCCAAAGTCCACAGTTGCTGGTGACAGAACTGCTCCCACTGGCTTCATTTCTGAAATTACTAATTCTTCCAAATGGTGCTGAGCACTCACCATATGTCCGGGACAAAGGGGTCCACGTGGAGAAAACAGACTGACACATGCCAAGTCCACAAATGTAAAAAGCCAGGAGTTTCTTTCCCCTGGGAGCCTTGGAGAAATTAACTGAGATTGAGCCATTAACACACCAACAACTCCAAACACAGACCCAAAATTCAATTCTGATAGGCCCTAATAGAAAAAAATACCCTCTTACTTCTAAGCCTGAAAACCTAGCTGGGGTTACTTAGTAGCCTAGTGGGTAGCTAATTCTCCAATTTAAAAAAAGCAACAACAATTATTCCATAAGTGGATCAATAATAAACAAACAGTAAAAAACCTGAATAAGCAGAGAGATTCGCCATATCCCCAGGCAGGAGGGCAGACTATTTCAAAGACGTTAATTACTTTTCAAATGGCTTTCTTCTTTTGTATTATATCAACTAAAAATCACATAAAAAGTTTTTACAAATCAACAAATATATAAGCGAAGGTAATGGTTATTCTGAAGTGAGTATATCCCTTTACTGTTCCTACTTCAATGTGTTTACATACAGGGTATAATATTGCTGCTAAAAAGTCCTCACAAGTGGTTTTGTACTCATCATGTTCTTATACTACTTGCTTTTGAAGTGTCCTATAACTTGGGGGCTCATCCACATTGAAACATGCAGAGTTGATTATTCTTCTCTATGGAATTTTCACTCTATGAGCATATAGATATGACTGCCTCCACTTATTAAATGTATTAAGTTTTCCTACAATCAAGAGTTTTAAGCAATTTCATGCAGGGCCACAGTACAGATGCCTGTGCCTTTTCTTCTTGCTTCTATGAGAGTTTCACGGAAATACGAGTTTTCTTTATCCTAGGCTCCTGACGGTCCTATCTACTGCAGGTGTCTTAATTTCTGCCAAACTTGTTGAAACAAAGTAGTCTTCCTTCTGATTTTTAACTTTTATTCCTTGATTACTAGTGGGATTGGATATCTTTTCATACACTTTGGACCACTCAAGAGATTTTTGTTTTTGTTTTTGTCTTTTCTCCACAAATGCTTACTACTATTCCTTGGCTAATTTGAATTGGGATCTATTTTTTATTTCAGTTCGTGTATTATAATTATTCACTTATTTTTTTATAGGTAGGCGAATGTGGAATGGAGTCTAACTCCATTTCATAGTTGCTGCAAATATCAAGGCCTAAGTTGTGATTTTATCTTTGTAACCTTTTAATGGTGTCTTTTATCTACTTTCCTGACACTTACTTCCATATTTTAATGCCTTTTTTTCCTGCTATACTAAAGACTGAACTTAGAGCCTTTGCAACAAACTATATTCCCTGCCCAGGACCCCCCATCCCACTTTTTAAAACTGTTTTATTTTGAAACAAGATCTCACTAAGTTGCCTGAACTTAGGCTACACTCTAGCTCGCAATCCTCCTGCTTCAGCCTCTCATGTACTGGCACAGGGGTTAAAGCTACTTCTTAATTGACAACTTTAAATATTAGGTGTTGATTCTAAACCACGGAAAGTTAGAATGTATCTATGCTTATATTTCCCTTTCTTCCCTTTGGATTTATGAGTAGATTTCTACTGTTTGTATTATTTTATATCTTTATATTATAGGTTTGAATATTCCTGTCAAATTCAAATTTTTGAAAGTTTGGATTGTGTACCATTTCAGATTTTCAGAATAGGGATTTTCAACTGGTAAAGTTTACACAAACAATTCAAAACCAGGCAAATAGCTAAAATATGAAAACTGGTTGCAACCATATCAGAGAAGGGACAGTGAGCTGGACTTAGAATTAAGCTGGTACTATGCTATGATTATTTGTCTCCCCTGAACATTTATTTATTCTTGCTGGAGTTCATTACCACCTTGTTTCCGTTTGCTTGTTTCACTCACTTCCTGTGTACTTGATGGAACCCAAAATACCCTGTCACTTCTCTAACTTGTCTAACTTAACATACTAAAGCAAACTTGATGTGAATGAATTGCATCTTCAACTAGTCTTTCCCGGGAATGTATTAGGGAGAGGGCACATCTGTCTCCCTGGGATCAGATTGCACATTTCCTGGGATCCCTTCTCTTGGTCCTATGTTAGAATTTTGTCATTCTGTGCCTGCTTCTTTCTTGGTGATTCCTTCATTAAGGAGCACATTGTGCCTTACTTTCCTGAGAAGAAGAGAGAAGAGTCAAGTCTTCGGATGACATTTGTCACAACATTCTCCTGTCTTTCCCCAGTGACTGGCTCTTGGGCAGGACACTGGATTCTATCCTGAACATCCTTTCCTTCAGAATTTTGAAAGCACTGTTCAACACCCTAGCTGCCTCTTATTGTTACTTCTGGTTAAGTCTGCAAGCATTCATAATTCTGATCCTTTGTAATGTAGAAAAATTTTTTCTAGAAGGTTGTAGAATGTTTTGTCACCAGTATTCACGTGGGAACACCACACTGCAAGTTTAATTTTTCCATATATTCAGAGTTCACTGGGCCCTTTTTATACAGAAACTCATATTTCTCAAGTTTGGAAAGTATTTTTGCATAATTTTTTTGTGATAGTTGTATTATATATATATATATATTTTTTTTTTTTCCCCTTTTCTAAGAACTTCTGTTTTCAGGCACAGGTCTTCCTGGATTGGTGCTCTAATTTTCTAAGATTTTTTTATTTGCATGTCTTTAACTTCTTGCTTCATTTTCTGGATGATTTCCTCTCATTTATTTTCCAAAGCTTCTACTGAGAACTTTGTATGTTTCATAGTTTATTTTCATGTCTATGAGCCTGCTTTGGATCTGAAAGGTTTTTTTCCTATAACATTAGGTACTAATATCCTGTAATTTATGTCACGGATATACTATTTTCCTTTACTGCTTGAAAACCTAAGTGATAATTTCCCTGAGATTTCTCCTCCCCCACATAATCTGTATTTCCTCCAAATTGTACCTTCCCATGCACCCCTGTTTGGTTTCTATGATTTAGGCCAGAAACTTCCTTTAGTGGACAAGTGGTCTTTTTAGCCCATCCCTATTTAAGAGCAGAGACTAACAAGCTTAGAGAACAGCAGTGAAGCTTGTCAGCTATGAACCTGGCTGTAGGATGGTTGGCTGGGCCATTCATCAGTACACTGCCCTCCTCTGATATCTTTTGGAGCTTCCTTCTGGACTGCTCAGATTTCCTAGAGAAGACCCTTTTAAATTTTTGCCTAGGAGATAAATGCCTGGGGCCATGGTGAGCAAGGAGGAGGGCAGGAAGTCTTTGCATCTGGTATGTCAGCATCTTTGGATCCTCCCGTTCACTGACTGGTGTCACTCCTGTTCTCCGTCCTCCATTCTGGTGATGCTTCCTTTTACTGTTTCTAGAGATCAAAGCTCCAGATCCTGGCTGGGATGAGAGCATGGAAATGTCTCTTGGAGGTGTGACTGGCCAACGCTTCAGTGATCTGAGTGGTACTTGGAAAGCTTTCAGCCCACATTCTTTATTCTAATCACCCACTCCACTCCAAAGACTCAGCATTCCCAAGGTTTCTGATGCCACCAATTCCTGGGCACTGTCAGCATTTCACAGTGCACATTAGGCTGGCTCTCTGCACACCCCACTTCTGGAATGGACGTCAGGTGTCCGGGACTTGCCAAACCAATTCCCAGTTATTCTTAGGATGTACAGTTACTACTGCCTTTTATCCTGTTTTTCCGTCTACTGCGGGTCTAAGTATTTTCAAACAAAAAGAACTCTCTTCGTATTATAGTTTTGGTGGATTCTGGCAGGCAGCAAAATCAGATGTGTGCTCAGTCTGTCATCTTTATTTCCAACCTGACTGCGTCACAGGGTCTCAGGGACGCCTCTTGGGAAGACGATGCAACAGGCTTTCGTGCTTATCTCCTGGAGATGCTCCATTGTCTAAACAGCTGAGTTGATTCCTCCTTCATCTATGATGATTAAAGACACAGGAGCAGCACTGCTACCACCTTCATGCTGTCTTCTATTCACCATGCTTTCTTTTGTTTACCTTTTTCTCTTTCAAATCCTTCTTTGTTTTTGTTGATTAAATTTCCTTCTATTTATTTCCCTTTCTGTCTGGAATTATATATTCTATTCCTATTTTTTTTGTGTGTGAATATTCTTACTTTCCTGACATGTACACTTGATGGTAAATTTAACTGTAATACACCTTTTTCCTCCTTTCAAACAATACAAGAACTCTGAAATATTGGTTTCTCCTTCAGTGTTTCACATTATTATCATCTAAACCTTCAAATGAATTATTTATACTATTGGGTTTTAGTTCAATTCTTATTTGTAATTATTTTATATTGAAGGGTAGCAGAATATGCCACCCCAAAATATGCCACTTTGACATAACAATTATTTGGAACTGAAGGCAAGTGAGAATTAGAAAACAAAAATCAGCAGCTCTCTAACCTCCCCCTATTTGCCTACAGGCAAGACACCTATTTACAAAGATGTCCACTTCTTCTAACAGAAAGAACATAAATAAATCACTGGCGTAACTCCAGACCCTTGTACCCCTAGAATGGAGCCAAAGAAACCCATATAACCAACTTCATTAACTAACCTTTATTGCCAATTAATTTCCCATATATTTTCTAAGAAACGCCTTCCTTTTGTCTTATTACTTCTCCAAAAATGGTTGTTCTTTTGTCAAGATGCTACATAAGAGCACATTTTAATCACCTCTTTATAACTCATTTCCATATGTATGTACTATTAAACCTTTCTTTTTTTTTTTTTTAAGACAAGGTCTTCTATGTAGCTCAGAATGGCCTTGAACTCACTATGTAGTACAGGCTGGCCTTAAATTCATGGCAATCCTCCTGCCTCAGACTTCTGAGTGCTGGGACTACACACATTAAATAAAACATGTCTGCACTAATTTTGGTAAGCTGTCTGGTGTCAATCTGATTTGCAGAATCCTAGCCACAATTCCTAGCATGGTTAAAAGAGAGACAAAGAAGCTCTTTCCTTCCCTAATATACACTCAGTGACTTTTCACTAAATCTTACATTGCTGCTTGCATTTCTCAACTTTCCTGTGGAGTTAATCTTTTTCATACTGCATTAACTAGTACTTTTGAAAGAACATGCAAGGAGTAATTTCTACGAGTAGTTTACTATGCAAGCAAACTTCAGCTGCAAGGAGTAAATTTTTGCCTGAAAAATCTTTATTTTTTTCCTTATTCCACATAATTATTTAAGTCTGTTATAAAATTCTAGGTTTCTTCTGTTTTTTACTCAATTCTTAAAGATAATTCTCCTTTAATCACCTGGCATTTATTTTACCTAATTAATAGATAATCAGTTTAACTGCTCTTTTATTTACAGGTAATTATCTTATGTGGGGGGGTTGATTTTAAATTTCTTTCTTTCTTTTTCTTTTTTAGTCGACAGTTTCACTACAATATGCTCAGGAATGGATTTCTTTTTGTTGATCTCAAACAGGACTTTTTGTGCTAATTTTGAACAGCTTTAATTCCAATATAGAAAAGAAAAATACAACCACAAACTTCCCTTCTCCCAATTTCTTCCTCAGGCTCTCCCACAAGGCAGAATTTTGTGCTTTTACACTCTGTTTCCATGCCTCTCAATTTAATAATGTCTACACTTTTATCTCTTGTCCTTTACAGCTGGCAATTTCAGATCTGAAAACAAAAAAGGTCATCAATTCTTTATTCTGTATAATCGTCAGTTTGTTTTGACCAAGTTATTAAATTATCAGCATAATTTCAATTTTAAGAAGTTCTACCTGGCTGTGGTGGTGCGTGCTTGCAATCCTAGTAGTCTGTGAGGCTTGGGGAGGACAGTCATGAGTTCAAACCCCGCCTGGGCAATTTAGTGATTTAGCAAGATAATATTTCAAAACAGAAAAAATTAAAAGTGCTTAGCAATACAGCACAATAGGAAGAAGGCCCAGGTTCAACCTCCAGGACTGGGGAGGAGAGGAGTTCTACCTGGTATTTATTCGGTTTTGCCCACTCTCTTTTCATGTTGTTGATTCTTTTGTCAAAGATTATTTTTATCTTTAGTCCACTGTAAAGTTTCCCTTTAAATAGTCATTATACATTTCCTTTAACACCGTTTACTTCTGAGAGCACTGAGTCTTCTGCTGATTGCAGGAAAATATGCTGATGCTGTCTCAGGAAGATTCTATTTTTAGTCTGTTTTATTGTGAGCTCAAAATCAGCAAGGCTTGTTTTGGGAATTCCACGAGTTATGACACATGACACTGAGAGGTTGCATATTTACTTCTACTGAAGCCTTGGGGAGTTTACCAATTCTGTGTTAATTTTTCCACTGAGACTTGTCTTTCTGCATGGATATAACTGGGGCTGAAGGTTTTGATTTCTTACTGGTAACATTTTTCTCCTTCTCCACTCACATCCCCATGCATAATTCACATATGTGACATACTCCCCGAGGAGTCACAGGCCCCTTTTTATGGAAGGGGACTTTCCTAGATGGAGCACAAACTCTCACAGGATGTCACCTTACCCAAGAAGAGTGTCATCACCCAGGATAGCGGACCCCTCCATCAAACACTGAGCCAGTGTTGTCAAAGGCAACTTTTTCTGAAAAGGAAACAAATAGCAAATGAAAATCACTTTCAATAGTCACCACTTAGTTTAAAAGAGCAAAAAGTCATATACCTGCCTAGGTTTTTTTTTAGCTAACTGACTTTAAATATGTCTAAAACTCAAAGACTCAGTACCCAATGATGCAACAGACAGAGATATCAAAATTTAGAAAACTAAAACAGAATTAGATTTAATAATTAGGAAAAGTTAGCCTAGGTGTACATTCTACATTTTAAAGTGAAATAGTGGCCAAGAAAAAAAGAATTTCAAAATTACACTAACAAAGATTTGAGCCATGTATGAGTTTCCAAAAATCAGTATTTTCCTAGCCTAGAAGTTTATTAGTTCCACTTTGTAAACAAAGTCACGTATGATCTAGAGGCAAAAGTGTTCACATATGATTACAATACAAAGAAAGTATCATGACAAAGGTACACTCCAAGGAAATACATAAAAGGGCAATAAGCACATGAAAACATACTTTTCACTAATCATTAGAAAGTTCAAATTAAAGCTACAATGAAATAACCACTTGGATGGCTAAAATATTAATATTTTTTAAACAGAACATACATATTGGTAAGCATGTGTAGAAATGCATTCCTAGAGGAAATTTAAAATGGCACTGCACTGCAAAAGTTTAGTAGTAACTCATACATGTTAAACAGAATAACCATATGGCACAGGATTTCCATTCTTAGGTACATACTCAAAATAAGTGAGAACAGATATTCCAGCAAAAATGCACATAAATGTGAAGACTCAAACCCAAAAGGTGGAAACAATTGGAACATCTATTAATGGATGCATAAATAAAAAATGTGATTTGTGCATATTATGAAATATCATTCAGCTTTGAAAGGAAATAAAGCCCTGACGTGGACTACAACATGTATGCACCTGAAAGCCATCAGGCTAAGTGAAATAATCCAGATACAAAAGGACACATTGGATCGATCTATTTGTATGAAATGTCCAGAATAAATAAGTCTATAAAGACATAGAGGAGATTAGAAGTTACCAGAGTCTGCAAGGGAAGGAGGCTAAGGAAAGACTCTTGATGGTACTGGGTTTCTTTTTGGGGGTGACGACAATGCTCTGGAACTAGAGAGTGACGAAGGTTGCACAGTATTAGAAGTGTACCAAATGTTAAGATTACTGTTAACTTTAAAATGCAAACTTTTGTTAGCAGCAAGCTACTTGTTATGGTTGGGACCAGATATGTCTCCCCAGAAGTCTCATCATGCTGAAGGCTTGGTGGCTGATGGGTTTTGAGGAAGTGGTTGATGAGGGCTCTAAGTTTACCAGTGGCAGAAGGGAGTGGATCATGGGAGCACCACCTGTCTCCAACCCCTTCCCTCCTGGCTCATTTGCTCTCTGCTTCCTGCCTGCCATGAGGTGAGCAGCTTTGCTTTGCTAATCACTTCTACCATGATATTCTGGCCTAGCCACAACCTTAAAGCAATGGAGCCAACTGAGCATGCTCAAACTGAAGCAAAACACAACTTTCCTTCTTTAAATTGGTGCTCTCAGGTATTCTGTCACAGTGATGAATAGCTAACACGCTGTTAGAAAAGTGTAGCATAATCTATCCGTTCTTCACTAAGGGTCCAAAGCCCTCTCCTGATGGAACCAAGACCAAAGAGCACTCATAGATAGCAGAAAAAAAAAAAAATGAGGTAGGAACTGCTAGCATAGCTCAGGTTTGCAGTCTTTCTAGCCATAAGGACAGTTCTTCCCATGGAAAGTGACTGACTTCTATCCAGCCCAGGGTGTCCTGGTACTATCCACTAGAGAGTTCCCACTATGACATATCTACAAATCCAATACTTATAGAGGGCAGGCACTCCATATAGGAGAAGCACCATACCAGCAATAAACAAAATGAGACACTGCTCTTGTTACAGGCAGCTGAATTATATAGAAATATTACAGGCAGTCAGATAGGGCTGGGCCCTGGAAGAAACCAGTGCAGGAGACCAGATATCTTGTAGCTATGGGGGAGGCAGACATCTCTTGCTGTGGGCCAGACCTCATGACAAAAGATCAAACAAATGCACCCACATCCTAAGGATAAACCATCAAGGACTGATATTCTAAATAGGTCTCTATCACCCTGAGGAAGTCAAAAAGAGCCATTAATCTCACCCCCTACAGGCAGAGTCCTCATCCATTTGCTAAGAGAGTGGCTTCCCCATTTGTCTCTGATTTAATCAATTTTATCTGAGCAATTATACTCATAATCTTATCGGTTGTCCCACCTTGTGCCTACCCTGTGAGTTTCAATGTTTCCCTACCTTGCACCTACCTCACCTGGTGGTTTTGCTCTGTAAAATCCCTAGAGAAGGTGGGGTCCTCAACAACCCACTCGGGACCCCTTCTGTCTCTCAGACAGAAGCTTTCTCTCAATAAATATATTCTCCTCTTAACCTCCGATGTTCCTAAAATTCATTCTTTGACTCTGGAGAACACAAACTCATACCAGACATCTAATAGGCTGGGCGTTTCTTTCCCGTATATCATTTACAAATCTAGTATGTATAGAGGGCAGGCACTGCATACAGGAAAAGCACCACACCAGAAGCAAACAAAACTAGACACTGTTCTCAGGGAACTTAACTCCTACTGAGACAGATAATAAACACCATTAGATCTTGCCGTATGTGTGTCTTCATTTAACTACGCATCAGTATCCTTTTAATCATCTTCATAACAAACTGGTAAACACAAAGTGTGTTCTCTGGTCACAAATGCCAGAGACCAGGATTTGCAACTGGCAACTGATGTGTGGATAATTTTGTGGGATGGCAACCCTTAATTCATGGATCAGAAGCCAGGAATAACAAGTGAATAGTGTGAATTGAATTATAGTGAATAGTGTCAGAATTGAATTATAGTGTAGGACACCTAATGGGTTTGAAGGGTTGAAGAACTGCATGTGTGTGTGTGTGGGGCCGGGGGGGGGAGGGGTTATATATTTCTGGTCACAGAAGTGTTGCATGTGAGTGCAGACACCTGGTAGTAACTGGAGACATTTTTGGTTTTCTCCATGTGGGTGATGCTACTGGCATCTAGTGAACGGACACCTATAATTCTGTTCTACATCCCGCAACGGACAGAGCAGACTCCACATCAGGGAACTGGTAAGCTCAAAATTCAGCAATGTTGACACTAAGGAACCTGCTTAGTTTGCAATTATCTAAAACATGCAGAAAGCGAAGGTGCTCCAACCTCAATTTCAGGTCATTTAGTCACTCTGGTCCACTCTTATAAAAAGGCCATTTTTGTTTGGGCAAACATTCACAGCCCCATAACATACCTTCAGGGAAAGGCTTTGGGTTTCCTGAATCCTCCTTCAAACTGTAACTAAGCAGCAAGGGAGGATTCTGCCTAGCATGGCATAAAGAGGACTTTTGCTAGCCCAGGACTAGAGATCCACTGGAGAAATACACCTTCCAGTAGGCGAGCACTTTATAGAATTATGGAAAATCAGACTAGTCTGTGAGTTGAGCAGATAACTGCCTATGAGTGACCAATGAGGTCAATGTCAGTGTCAAAGGAACAAGGACAGGTGGACCACAGTCCTGGAGGGAGGGAGGTGATGGGTAGCCGGGGTCATTTCTGCATAACTCAGAGACGAACACACAGCTCAAGGTAACATGACTGGAGGGCCTTGTTCCCCAGCTTGGAAAGGCAGCAGCATTTTCTCAGCATCTCATCTCTTAACACTCACACTGACGATGCTGAACTGTTAATATGAAGTGATAAAGTGCCACAAAATAAGAAAATCATTCCTGATTCAATCGTTTTTTAATTCCCAAGACTTTTTAACAAGAAAAAGAGAATATGACTTCTCCATTTCATCCGCTCTAACATACCTCTTTATGCCTATCGATTTAATTTTTGAGCTGGGTCTTCCCTCCCTTTACACAGAGAAATACTTTTCGTAATATTTCCCAGGTTTATCTATTGTGTCACCTTGGTTTCTACTTTCTTTTGTGGTGCTGAGGGCCTCCTTTCATGCCAGCTAAGTGCTATACCAGTGAGCTACATCTCAAGCCCTCTTTCCTTTCTTCAACAGCTCCATAAATGACTAAATGAAGATGGCAAGGTATTTACCCAGGCCCTCTACCAATGCTGTCAAGGTCCCTCTATGCGGGAAAGTGAGGTGAATTTGAGGGTTTGGATTCTACATGGAGGAAAATGAGGGTTACATGAGTAAAACTCATGAGTCTGTACTTATGACAATGATTTAAGAATCAGCAACTGAAAGGAAGCTGCCACATGACAGATGGCAGTAGCAGGTTAAAGTGGCACAGCTTCATGTCAAAAAGGAGTAGGGAGACATGTACCACCAAAGGCAGCAGATAAGATGTGAATGGACTTAACTTCAGGCTACAAATTCTTTCTAAATTCTCTGGATGAAATATAAATTGAGGGCTCAGTAGAAACCAGGTATATAGCCACCTCACATCCCCTCCTACCTATCAGGAAGGTATAATTTGTTCCAACCATCACCCTTTGCTCAGCCCCAGTGCATGTATAAAAACATGCCATCTTCAAAGGAATCAACTGCCCAAAGGATTACAAAAGCTGCCACAATTTGTTTCCCTCTGCTCTCCAAGATCCATGCTGAGAGTTGGTCCCAATCCTTGGTGAACATCAGTGAGTATCTTGGCAAACTTCACGCTGAGCTGTAATGTTTCAGGGTGAAAAGAAAGTGTTTAAAATAAAATCTTCCCTAGCTCTAGAGTTGAGACAGAACTTTAAGAAAGAGACAGAATGTCCCAGGGCTTAAATGCATAAATTTGACACCCCTGAGATGATTGTTCTCTCTAAAATTATCTTGGGCATAAGCTAGACCATTTGTAAGATGACTCAGAGACAAGTCTAGTTCTAATATCCACTGGTTCCTCAAACATTTTCTCTTTCTCTCATATCTCTGAAAATTGCTTTCTACTATTCCCTAATTCTAAACTGTTCCCTAATTCTAAGCTCTTTTCTGATTTAATCCCCAAAAGACACAGCCTAGGCTTGTTGCTCAGAGCTCAGTAGTTCTTAATGGTTGCCTGGGCCTGACAGTGGAGGATTTTTAATAGCACCAAGTTAGATCTCTGTGATATGTGTGTAAGTTAAGTACTGTGTTAGGCATTTACACAGATGATTCACTGAACTCTCAAGCAACCTACTGGGTAGGAAATCTTTATTGCTATTACCATTTCCCAAATGGTAATAATGAAGGCTTATGATGCAATTCACTTTACCAAGGTCAGGCAAAATTAGGAAGCAGAAGGACTGACCCACAACCTTGAGTAGTCAGATTCCAGACATAAGCTCAGAGCCGTCATGCTACATTTACTGCTACAGAACAGAAAGGGTTCAGATTGGTTTGCTAGTGTGTTAGGCAGGTTCTGTGCCTAAAATCCCACGGACCATCCACCCATTCAGGGCACATCTATTTTTATCACTGCCTACCATGTGTCAAGCCCTTTTTAAGGAACTGAAAATACAGCTGACAGAGAGACAAGATCCCTGCTCTTCGGGTGCTTACACACTGGCAGCAAAATCAATGATCCCAGTGATTTCAGGTACTCACACATGTCATGAACAATAAAATAGGGTGATGGGACAGGAGGAGATGGTGCAAATGAATTAGATGATTTGGAAAAGCCTCCCTGAGCAGGTGACATTGAAGAAGACCTGCCTAAGAGGCTGCTGCTAACCAGCATTCCAGAAGGTGGCCAGAGCAAGCTCAAAGGCTCCAAGAGTGGTGCAGGACAGCCTGTGGTTCAGAACAGGTCAGCACAGCTAGAGAAGAATGATTGGCAGAAGGGAGAAGAGCTCAGAGAGGCAGGGAGAAAACATATCTCCAGGGTCAGAGGGCCAAAGTAAGGAGTTCAGACTTTCACTCTACATGGAGAATCCTGTGGTGGGATTTCAGCAAGAGGGAGAAATCATCTGATTACCATTTTAAACCCTCACTTGGGCTGTTGTAGAGGATGGAAAATGAAGGAAATGGAGAGGGCTGGAGGGAAAACAAAATAGGAACCACTGTACAATGCCAGATGCTTGAACGAGGGTGTTACACATTAAAGCAAAAATGGAATTTCTGTGGAAGATGAGCCAGCAGAAAGCGTAGCTATGAGGTATGGGAAGGAAAAAATAAAAGATGATGCCCAGGGGTCTTGGGTGTGACTCATCAGTAAAGTACTATCTGCCTCCCACAAAGAAGAAAATAAACCATGTCTTGGATATGGATTTGAGCAACTGGGTAGGCCTTTCCAGTTAGAGCTTTGTTGTAGTCAGGGTTGTGCAGAGAACAATTACAGTCAGGACTTGGAGTTTATAATATTATTTTTATGATGGTCACTCAAGAAAATGCAGGAAATCTATCCACATCACTAAAGACATAGAATAGTTAGCCAAGGGCCTGAATCCCACAGCAATGTCCCACATGAGCTCAGATGAAGACCCAGAGCTCATGACAATGCCTCCCACGAGTCCAACTGGAGGTCTAGAGCCCACAAGAAGGACCCACGCCAGTTTCTTTTATGGATCTGTGCTGGGAAGGCCCAAAGGTCAGCGGTGGAAACTAGGAAGTCTATGCCAGCGGGGTGAAGGTGCTGTGCTGGTAGGTTGAGAGTTCCCACACTGGAGCCAAGAAGTCACACTCACAACATCTCCAGGGCTGTCCTGGAAAGCACCACAGCCATCCTCAGTGACGCAGAGGTCCCGAGCTCCTCCAACAACAAGCACAGTCGAGTACATGCCAGGAAGCCAGCAGGACGAGTTCATCCTGGAGACCAAGCAGCATATGTCTTCCTCTCCAGAGCCAGGAAGCAATGCTTGATGTGAGGACCAGAGCTTCTCCAGGAGAACCAACAGCTCAAACAGCAACTCACAGGAGAACCCACAACACCTCAATGCCTTAATGCAACTAATGTGAATAGTTTCTCCTTCACCACATCTCCATTTATACTGGCAACTTTCCTCAGGTGAAACATCTATGCCCAGCACCCTGCTGATGTAATCCAGCTGGCGTTAAGTTGACCACCAGTTTTCAACCCATAACAAGCCTGAAATGCTGCTGTTTCTGTGGTTCTTGATTCAATGGCCATCCATCTTCTGAACTTGTATTTCCCCCCAGGGAATCTCAACTGTATGGATTCAACAGTCACTCAAGTCAAAGTCATCAACTTCCTTCTCCTTCTTTGTACCTTCACATCCACTGAATTATCATTGTGAATACTCTTCCCCCGGATCCTGTAAGGTTCGCAGATCTCTCTCTCTCTCTCTTCACTGTTTCCACCGCTTCTGCACAGATGGCTCCTATGATTGTCTAACTGGCCCTTACTTTTATCATGACATCCACCCCATTAATCTCTCATTCACACAATCATGAATAAATCTGACCATGTTGCTCTCTAATAACACCTTTGCCAGGAAGTGCGAGCCTGAAATCTCAGCTACTCTGGAGGCTGAGGCTCAAGTATGAATCCAGCCTGGGCAACCTGGTGAGATCTTGTTTCAAAATTTTAAAAAGGACTGGAGATATAGCTCAGTGTAGAGCTGGCCTAGAATGTGTGAGCCTTGGGTTCAATGTCCAGGACTGTGAAGCAAAACAACCAAACAGATTAAATTCCCCCCAAACAAAAACAAAACAAACAACGTCGGCTTCTGCTTGCTCTTAGGGGTAAAGACCATTGTTGCCCTAGCTGTCACGCTCTCATGCAGCCCCCTGTGGGCCCAGCTCATGCAGTTTTCCTTCTCATTCTCTGTCGTCTTCATCATGCTGATCACCTGCATGCTTCTCAGCAATGCCACCCTCCTTTCCGACTCTAGGAACTCAGCACACACCGGTCCTGCCTGGGAGCACCTACACCCTTGTAGTTCTACCATGTCCTACTTGTCCCCAATGGACATGTCTTCTTGGAAACTTCACTGCTGAATTCTTTGTGCCTTCTCAGCACCAAGACACATAATCTGAGTAATCAGAGCTGCTACATTCAAGGGCTGCTGCCCCTGGGCTCATTTTCCAGGTCTGAGATCATATCAGATTTGTCCAGTACCTGGCACATACAGGTACTGCCCTTAGAGGGCAGGTGCAGTATCTTATATTTGTTAATAAGGTGGAGAAACACCTTCACATCTTGCGGTTTATCTATTGGATATGACCTCCTTATTAGATATGTAAGAGTCTTAAAAATCTATAAGCTAATGAGCTTCATTCGCGATACAAAAGGGAAACGTAATTCATATCATTTTTATTCTCCATCCTTCATAGGGAATCTAGTCTAATTCAGTACCCATGAGATAATAATGAACTTTCTGGCTAAACTTTTACAGGTATATAATAAAAGTTTAAGTGTTGGAAATTATGACTAAATTGCTAAGGAGCTAAGGAGCTCCTAAGAGAAATAACTGTAAAACCGATATGGGTTCCAGTCAAACACAGAGCTGCATGGCCATCCATGAAGTCCCTTCTAGGTGTGAGGTTCTGCGATAGCAGTAGGCAGTTTATGACCCTGCTCGGTATTGACTGGCATCACTCCTTCTGTGGGCAGCAATCTCTTGACCTTCTGATGCTTGATCTGACTGGTTAGTGTTTCCCATCCAGCTCTCCCTCTGCCTTTTTCCTGATCCCCTTTAATTTATTTTCTTTTAGAATCTTTTTTTTTTAATTCTTTTTTTCTCTACCCATTCCATAGATCTGGAGATATTTCCCTAAGACAATTTATTTCAGTATTTAGGCAATTTGAAAGTGTCCCGTTTACTATTAAATTTCCTGATGTGTGTTATGTTAGAAAAAAATGATTTTCAGATCATTTAGTCACTCATAAGATGATAAGCTGATAAGCCCAAGAAACTACTGAGAAGATCTAGCACTTAAAATCTGTACAGGAAACTTCCTGAGTGACCTGTGCTTGTGGGCACTGATGTCCCTGGCACTGTTCTTTTAGGTTAACGAGACAGGTTCCCCATTTACAGGTCCCCTACTGCACACATGTGTCTGCAGCTGACGATGGCTGTGAGAAGCTGGGCAGTGTGTGTTCTCACAAATGAGTCAGGGCCAGTCATGGCAAACCTATTTCTTTGAGACATATTTTCCTTTCTTGGCCTCCCTTGCAGCTAAAGAGACACAAAGTAAATTCTGAGAATTGCTTTCTAATTTTAAAAAAGCATGCGAAGATAATTCATGTGCTAACCACTGCTTATGTGAAGACATGATGTCTGGAGCTATGGCAGCCCTATTAGGACTGTAAATGGGAGCACAGTATTACAGAGATGGAACCCAAGCTGCTAAGTAAAGTTTGTGAACAGTTACTTTTGACATCTTGTTAAATGACATGTTAAATGTCTTTTTGCTGAAGCCAGTAATCAAGACTTTCATTTCCCATGTTCAGATTCTCTGACCAGGCCTTGGGCTTTGGGGGTGGTTGGAGGGACGCCCCTCTAATGGTTGGACAATTCCTAAGAAAACAAACAACTCAGCCAGAGTGCACTTTCCACATACTAACCAACCATTTCAGAGCTCACACTCCCACCTTCTCTTTTACCAGCTCTCACACTCCTGGCCATTATCCATTTGCTTCACTGGGACCAGGTACCAGGCAACTAGAGACAGCCCTAATGCCTCGACATTTGTTGAAGTCTCCTGAACTACCCAATCCTAAACTTGCCTAACCTGCCTCGCTTGTTTCTTTCTGCAGGCTCTGGCTTACATCGAGGCAGGGGGGGGGGGGGGGGAGATACGCTAGTACTACTCCATTTATAAACACACGCCAAAGACTGATCTCAAACCTCTGGTGCTAACAGTCAGATGAGACTCTCAATATTAAAACATACCAAATCTGAGATCAATTATTTTAAAGAGTGTCTCTCTTGGAGTAAAAGAAAGGAGGTAGGTCAAAGGCAAGCATGGTTTCAGGCCCCATCAGAAATACTTCCTGGAGTTCCGCATTTGGTATGGACTTGACGGGAGGATTTCATATCCAAAGTAATCTTACAAACTCTCATTTTAGATTACTCAGGTTCCCTTTGTTGAAATTCCTGACACATATACAATTATTTCTGCAGCTATTTTCCAGATCTGTGAGTTTTATTTATACCACACACAAGTGATTCCTGCTTGGATATAGGTTAAGTATCCCTAGTCTTAAAATACAAAATCCAAGCACTCCAAAACCTGAAACATTTTAAGCACCAATACGATGCCACAAGTGGAAAATTCCACACCTGACCTCACGTGACGAGTCATGGCCAAAACATAAGTGCACTAAAAATGCCGCATAAAATTAACTTCAGGTTATGTGCATTAGGTATAGATGAAACACAAATGAGTTTCTTGTTTAGACTTGGGTCCATTCCCAATACATAATCATTCATTATGTATATGCAAGTAGTATTAAAAATGTAAAATCCAAAATACTGCTGGTTCTAAACATATTGGATAAAGGATATCCAATTAGTATTATTAAGAAAGAAGAAACCAGGGCTGGGAAGAGGAGAAGACATGAGTGACAGAGTAAGCAGAGCAGGTGTTTGCACTTCAACAGGAGACAGGAGGAAACCCTGAGGTGTGCGACATCCAACAGAGACACAGCTAAATCAAGCTGAGGGGATCAACAAGATACGTGAAGTGATAATCAACAACAGCTCCAGGTCAGAAAAATGTAACAAATGCTAAACATCTAAGTTGTAAACTCAAGGAAGGAGAAAAAGCCCTCCTAGATTGAAAATGTCTGGTCCTAAACACAAGTGACATTTCAGAGTATCTTATAATCTTTGGTAGATATGAAAGAGGCAGAGGTTAAGAGGGAAGTGAGTCTTCCTACAGTAAGACTGTTTACACCAAGAAGTGTGAAATGGAACCATATCTGACAATGCCCGTTATTACTGATGCAGGTTATAAGCACAGATCATAGAGCAACTTTACTCAGCAGGACCTCCTTGGTATTTCAATATAGTGAAAACAGTTTCACTTATAACCTCTAAAACCATGGCACAATTGTTTTCATGAGATCTTAAAATACTTTTGGGGCCAATGAAATCTATGAGTGAGCCACAGCCGGGGTGAAGATGCCTATCAAGGGTGGGGGTTCAGGCATGCATCTCTCACTCTCCTGGCAGCCTCACTCTGGAGAAGTCAAGGACCACTCTGCCTGGGGAGGAGTACTGGTTTAAGCAAGAATAGTGGAAAGCTTGTCACTCTGCAGAAACAGCAGTTAGACTTGCTTGGTTATTGCGTACACACATTAAGAGGTTACGTGAACAGCCACAGCAAAGGAGTCCTAAGGAGTGGGACCCTTGCCATCAGGAGGCAAGTTGGAGCTGCCTGGGGTCCCATTAAGGGCACTTACGGAGCGCTTGTCAGCCTCTGCCCCTTGCTGTCCCTGCAGACACGCGGTGAGCTTCTTGTGCGTGCTGTGGGACACTTGCTTTACCAGCTCCAGACGCTTCTCCACCTGCAGACAGAACGAAGGGTGCCATGGGGGAAGGGCAAGGTCAGGAGAGGTGCGGTTATCAACATGAACAACTGTGACACCTGTCTCCAGAAGTAAGGACTTTGGGGAAGGGATCACCCATTGCTGGAGAGTTGGAGGGGGACCCACTGCAGATAATGGACCTCTGCTGCTAACCATATAATGAAGACTTTAAAGCTCTCCTTGAGAATCTTAGCTAAATTGTATAGTCATCCTGAGTATCTGTGGGGGTGTGGTTCCAAGATCTCCTTGAAAAACAAAATCCACATATGCTCAAATTCTTATATAAAAGGGTACAGTAAATCCATGTAAGCTATGCATATGCTCCTTATACTATAAATCACCACTAGATTATTTCTAATATTTAATACAATGTATATATTATAAATGCTTGCTATACTCCATTGTTTAAAAATTAATGACAATAATAAAAATCTGTATGTGTTTAGCAACTGATGCAATTTTTTCTCAGTATTTGCTTTTCTCTTTTTGGTTCCAGAGATTTAACTCATGACCTTGTGCTTTGTCACACTGGCACTGTGCCACTGAGCTAGGTCCCCAGCCCTTCTCATAGTTTTAATCCACAGTTGAATCCACAGATATGGACATACATATACAGGAGGGTCAATTGTAACCAAAATGTAAAGCACTCTTGTTTCACACAAAAAGTTGTAGCTCCAGTCTGTACCCAGAGTGCCAGGAGCAACTGATCCATCTAAACAGACATCTCTCTCACACACAAAATGAAGAATGGATTTATTTTGAAAAGCAAAGCAATTCTGGTGACATGAACCCATAGTCAGTGACAGCCTTTACCTGAAGAAGGTCTTCACTCAGAACTTCAGTCTTTTCTGCCCTACAGAGAAAATCGAGAAACAGGTCAGTAACAAAAAATAAAAACAAAATATATTAAAAACACAGTCTCGCAGTTATTCTTCACTCTCTTCTCTTAGCAAACATTAGAAAAAGCATTAGTAGCAGAAGCTCCTAACAAGAGAACACAGAGACAATTAATTCTGGACCTTAAGTGGACAGGGGACCTCAAGTGAGCAACACACCTGGGAGTACGGCAAAAAATATTTTTGCATTTCCTGCTATAGATCAGCAGCTGGATTAAACACAATAAGCATACACTTCTTTTGTTTCCAAACATATATATTTTTTTTAAAGACACAGAATTAAGTTTTTATATCTACGTGGCCTCCTCCAAGCAAGCAAGCAAAAGCAGTAGAAATCTGCGGCGCAATCAATAAAAGAAACACAGGGCCAGTAACTGAGTCAGAGGCAGTGACACCAAGGTCTGGCAAACAGGTGTTAGGCCGCGATCCTCCAATGACATGAGTGTTCACATAGGAAGGCCAAGAAATCGGCCCAAAAAATCCTAGGACTGATAAAAGTTCAGCAAGATTGTATGACCCAAGATAAACATACAAAAACAAAATATCTCTACATGCATATAATTAACACGGACATTGTTAAAAATATCAGAGGCAACAGCTTACAGAATATAATTCTTAGGTGTCAGTGTCCTGAAACATACAAAGAAGGAAGGGAGGGGATCTGAGGGGACAGAAGGGGAGGCAAAAAGCAGCAGCGGGTGTTATCCTCATATGGCAACTCCGTCAATGAGGTAATCACTAGCTACTGCAAATACACACTAATAAAAGTTTAAAAACAAAAATCTAAATAGACATCTCTCTCACACACACAGCATAAAAAGAACTTGCAGACTCAAAACTACAAAATGTCTGTGAAGGAAACCACTTGAGAGCTAAGTAAATGGAGAAACGTGCATCTGTGGACCAGAAAGGGCAATATAACAAGAGTGATCAAATTATATAGTGAATATTTAAATTAAAGAACGTAATTACAGCAAAAGATATACTGCTATCAGTCACCCTCAAAATCCTCCCACTAGCTTGAAACGCCCTGACTCCATGGTTCTTGCCAATTTCTGAGGCAGCTCTGGAAGTCCTCTTTTGTGGGTGTTTGTACAAGGGAAAACAGAAAATACAGTGAATGTGCTGTCATTTACCTTCTAAAGAAAAGGCAGATGTGCGAAACATTACAGTGTGACCACATTCATCTCATTCCCAGGATCTGGAACTAGGCAGTCCCTGGCTCTGCCCCAAATCAAAATAACCATTAAAGGTAAACATTTCAAATTGATTCCAGACATTGTGATAGCCACGACCCAACTAAAGACATACATAAAAGAGGACTTTCCAGAACTGCTTCAGAAAAGTGTCAAGAATGCTGGGATAATTGTGTTTGAAACATGGGGGAGTGTTTGGAGGGGTATTAATAGCAAAGTGTTGTTCACTATAATATATCTTTAAAAATCTAAACATACATCAGTTTTCAATAGTACCCTCATAGCAAGGATGCCAATTCTCCCTACACTGACCATAAATTGTCATTCCAGTCAAAGCGTCAACAGGATTTGCTGTACATATGGACTCTGAAGCTGATGTTAAAGTACAAAAGTATAAAAACTGAAACCATTTCTAGAAAGAAATACATGAAATAATTCTATCTAAGTTATATAAAGAAGTCTCATATTCAGTAAGAAAAAGTTATAATGGGCAAAAAAGCTGAGCAGAAATTTGATCAAGGAAAGATGTTCAACATTACTGTCCATTAGTACAGTGTGAATTGATACCAAAATAAAATACAAGTATTAGAATGGCAACACACACACACACACACACACACACACACACACCACAGATCTCAAGTTCTACTGAAGACAGAATCCCTGAAACTCTAAAATTGTTGAGGTTGAACGCTAAAAAATGGCACAGCCTCTGTGGGAAGCAGACCATTTCTTATAAACTTGAACTTATAGCTGAAAGAAACATATGTATATGTACATATATATATATATATATATATGTATATGTATATATATATATATATATATGTATAAACAATTATGATAAGGCCAGAGATTTAGCTCAGTGGCTTAAGCGCCTGCCTAGCAAGCACAAGGTCATGAGTTTGATCCCCCCGGTACCAAAAAAAAAAAAACAATTAAGATAGCCATATTACTGATTTCTCAGAGTTCACTAAAAAGAAAGATTTGTGCTGGTATTGTTAGGATAATTGAATGCAGACGTCTTGCCCTCTGAGTGGATTATTTGGGGATGACAATCAGCAATGAATGTACCATTTTGTCCCATGATTGATGTGTTTAGAAATTTGGGGGGGTTTTTTTCTTGTTTTTTGTTTGTTTCTAAAATCAGATGGATGGATTGATTGATTGATTGATTGATTTTGATACTGGGAATCAAACTCATGACCTCATACTTGCCAGGCAGGCACTATGCCACTGAGCTATATCCCTGGCCCAATAAAAGGGATTAAAAAAAAAAATTGAACTTATGCTTGCCATGCAATCTGCAATGCTACTTGACAGAAATGAAATTTTATGTTTAAAAAACCACACACACATACACACACATTCCTTGAGAATGTTGATAGAGCTTTATTCATAATACCGAAATTCTAGAAGCAAACCAAATGTCCTCCCACTGGTGAAGAGGTAAAGTGTGGAACATATATACAACAGAATAGTCTCCAGCAGTACCCAGGAATGGAATACTGTGACATGAGTCAGTGTCAAAACCATTAAGCTTAAGGTAAAAAAGTCCACCTCAGAAAGTTAGATACATAATTATTCCATTCATATTCCATTATTAAGAAGCTAAAGTATAGGAGTGGACACTAGAGCAGTGGGTGATGTGGGATGGGGATAGTGGGCCACACTTGGGTGATATGAGAGAACTTTCTGAGGTCATGGAACTGCTCTGCATTTTGTTTGTGGCGGTGGTTACACAAATCTATGCACATGTTGAGACTCACAGAAGTTCATCCAAACAGCTAATTTTTCTTTATATACATTGTTAAAGTAAAAAAAAAATCTTTTAAGATTTTGAAATATTAGACAACAATAATACTACACAAATCCAGGGAGGGGAAATTACTGAAATAGTCTAAGCTCCTAGTAGGGTTCTTTAGAAAAGGTAAAATCACAGCTTAAGATTTGGTTAGGCTAAGACATGGTAAACAATTGAGAGATATCACTCACTACATGGGCAGAAACAGAGTATATATATCTTCCAGACTAACAGAGGCAAAATAATAAAGACTTAATGATGGGAACCAAAAGGGGGAAAATGGGTGGTGGGTGAATCAATACAAAATAATAATTTTAAAAGTCCAAAGTAAAATAGTAGGCACAAGTTCAACTATAAGGAAAAATATAAGTGGACTAAATACTCCAGTTAAAAACTAAAGCTTTTCAGTCTGGATATAAGAAATATATCTTGATGCCAATTGTAAAAGTGGTATGTTGGACATAAACAATGACAGTCTGAAGAGAAAAAGAAACACTGAAAATAGACTTTGAGGGGAAATACCAAGTTTCTATTTTTGTTTTGTGGTGCTGGGCATAGAATCCAGAGCCTCACAAATGCGAGGCAAGCAGTCTACCACTGAGCTACACACTCAACCCCCTAACTATTTTTAATTAATATAATAGGCGTTGAAGGGGGAGAGAATTGCAATGTAATGATTTTTAAAAAAAGTTTAACTCATTGAGAAATTATAACAATTCTGAACTCAGGTACACCAATATGAATCACAGAATATATAAATAAAAACTGAGAAAAGCTTGGGGAAGTCCTAAAAATTATAGCATAACAGAAGAGATCATAATTTTTCTTTCTGTTAATAAGAAGCAGTAAAGCTATAGGGGATTTGAAGACTCTAACATAACAGAATTTATTTGACAGACATATAAAGAATTTTGAATCCAATCATAAAGAAGGTGAAATGTTCTATGCACATAAAAATTCATTTCCAAACACCAATCATCTTACTAGCTGTCTTAGTTACTTTTGTCATTGCTGAGACAAAGTATGTAACACCTACAAGTTAAGGAGGAAAGGTTTATTTCGGTTCACAGTTTTTACAGGTTTTGGTTTATAGTCACTGGGTCTAAGGGCAGCATTGGCCAAGGAGGATCACAGAGGAGAAATACGCCATGGCATGGCAGGCGGGAAGGCAGGAAACAGCCAAAATAGCATCAGACTATAGTCCATACAGGCTATAGCCCCATTGAGTGGGTCCACCCATAGCCAAGGTGGGCCTTCCATTATCCACACCTGAATCCCAGCATCACCCCCTTAATCCCAGTAATACACTTCAATCTAGTCATCTTCAAAACTCTCCACCCATGACTGCATGAGGCTCTGCAGGGTCATCTAGATATAGCCATAACACTAACCAATAAAGCACTTCTCAACAAACAGAAAAGGGGGAATGAGACACAAAGTTAATGTCCTCTAAACCCAATGCAATGTACACTGAAACAGGCAACAAATTAAAATGTAAGATAAAATCATTCAGAAATTTATGAAGTCTTAAAAAGCTCATAGGTCAAAAAGAATTACTGTTGGAAACTTTAACTTTTTAGAATTGAGGAACAATGAAAACACTGCATATTAAGTTTGTCAAGATAGCAGAGCGATACTTACTGCTTAATTAGAAAAGAGACTAAGGTACCTGAGAAGTACAAATATAAATAGCATAATTAGCATTGCATTACACTATTAATAAAAACTAAACATTGGAGACATTATAGGACTTCAAAGGCAGTTAATAATCAAACCAGAATGGGTATCCTATTCAATCTTGTCATCCCCAGAGTAGTTGCCTCTACTCTCAGACTTGCCACTCTCAAGCATACCAGATTCAAATAAAATCAGTCAAGATAAAACAGCGATATAGCCAATCTTCTCTGCCTCATCTCTGCTACGCTATTTTTTGTCATTGTTGTTTACTTTTCCCCTTGATTCCACTGTCTGCCCCTTTCTTTGAGGCCTTTCTGCCATTGTTCCTGGTTATTTTCTTCTCTCTTTCTAGAATGTCCTTCAGTATTCTTTGCAGGATTGGATTGGTGGTCACGAACTCCCCCAGTTCCTCTTTGTCGTGGAAATATCTTGTCTCTCCATTAATTTTGAGAGACAGTTTTGCAGGGTACATCAATCTGGGTTGGAGGTTATTTTCTTTCAGGGCTTGGAATATTTTGCTCCAAGCTCTTCTTGATTTAATAGTTTTGCATCAAGAAGTCTGCTGTGATTTTTATGAGTTTTCCTTTATAGGTAATCTGTTTCTTCTCTCTGACCACTTTTAATATTCTGTTCTTGTGATGGATTTCTGGGATCCTGATTATTATATGTCTGGGTGAGGATCTCTTTTGGTTGTAGCTGGCTGGAGTTCTGTATGCCTCATATATCTGGACATCACTTCCATTTCCTACGCTTGGGAAGTTTTCCTTAATTATTTCTGTGAATAGCCTTTTTATTTCATTTGTATTTGTCCCAGCATCTTCGTTCACATTTTTTATTCTTAGGTTATAAATCCTCTTGTCATCTTCTAGCCTTTGTATCATTACTTCCTGGTTCCTTGTTATTTTTAAGAGATCCTTCCTTTCACAATCATCCACTGCAAATCTATCTTCAAGTTTTGAAAGTCTGTCTTTAGTTTCTGTTAAGGAGTTTTGCCAGCTTTCAATGGAGTTTTTAATTTCCTGATATTCTCTTTGGATCTGTTTCATGTATTCTAGATTTTGTTTATATTTTTCATCAAAGGCTTCTCTCCTTTCTCTGGGTTCCTTCATCCTTCCATTTGTGTCTTCTTGAGGAGTTCCTAGCATTTCTTTTATTAATCTTCTTATATTAATCTTTCACCTGAGTTAGAATTTCAGATTTAAATTTGTCGATGAGGCCGTGTCTGATATTGCATTTTGCTGCCCTCAACCTCCTCCGCATTTACCTCTCCTGGACTCACTTTCCCTGGTTTGGCAGTTGGAGGCCTTTTGCTGTTTCTCTGTCTTATCATGTTTCTGGTGTCTTTCAGACAGGTGGAGGTCTCCGGGCCTTTCCTATTGCTGGCAGTTTTTCTGCAGTGCACTGGCTAGGGAAGTGCTGCCCCCACCCCCAGTCCCCTGCCAATCTGCGAGGCACATGCAGCCACAACCTGGGCCAGCCCCTCCCGCTAAGTCAGTCAACCAGTGAGTGCTTCAGTATGTTTGTATGTTCGGTCGGATGTCACAGGTTCCGGACAGCCTCATCCCTGGCTATTGGCTCCCGACCAGGGGCCTGGCCCAGCCCAAGTAGATCCCCCCAGTCCACTTTGGGCAGGAGCCACCAACTGATGCCACCTCGGTTGTTGATTCAAGCCTGTCCTGCCCAACTCCAAAATGTCATCTATCCGTTCATTCTGCTCTGGGGAATCCAGTCCCCATGACTCACCAAAGTCCACACAGCTTGACTCATCGCTTCCACTCCCTGTTGCAGCGCCTCCTCCCGCCAAGGGTCTTGAGCTCACCAACCCCGCTCTTGGCAGGGCTGTGACCTCAGCTGGATCATGAGTCTTCTGCCTCTGAGACGTGCCAGTACAGCGACCAGAGCATGCCCAGCTCCAGCCCTCCGTCCATGCTTCTTTTTTTTTTTTTTTCCTTTTTCTTTTTCCTCAGTTTCTTGCTGGGTCATGAGAATGCCTCTACTTTTGTTTCGTCTTCTCCTTGGTGTTAGATTCCAGTATCTGAGTTGTGTTTTTCAGACCGGCTTTCTATCATGCTACCCATCAATCGGCCATCTTGGGTCCCTCCCAATCAAACATCTTAATAAGGATTTTTAAAAAATCATTTAACAAGCTGAACTCAAAATTTATATACAAATGTAAAAGGGTTAAGAAAATAACTGAAGATTATCCTGGAGAAGAATAATTAGGAAAGCTTTGCTATCAGATATTAAACTTGTCAAATCACAGTGACTAAAAATACATAACTATATGGCAATGGTCATTAGAATATAACAGTGTGCCAAAGACAAACCGACTCAGATATAGAAAAATGATAGCTGCTAGGGGTCTTATCTATCACTGAGAAACATGGGGAGGAGAAAAGGAATTATTCAATAAGTAGTATGGACCAGCTGTTTATACATATGAAGAAAAAAGAAATTGGGTTTCTAAGAAACAGCTACAAAAAGAGAATATTCTTGTGTTTCCAACTATGGAGTGACACTTTTGAACATAAAGAAAAATACACCTAAAAGATTAATAAACACATCTGCAATAAAATTAATTCTACTATGATGGCTTTAAAAAAGTAAAAACATCGCTTCTCAGCCTTTTGACTAAGATCAAGTGTAGTAAAAATAGTAAAAACAAAATCAGACACTGGAAAAAATACATGTAAAAAAATAATTACCAAAAGATTACTATTTAATCTGTATCAAAAACTCCTACCAGTAAATGAAAAGAAAACAAATCACCTCTTTAGAAAAGTAGGCTACTTTTTAAAAGGAGAAATTGTAAGGCTTAACAAATATATAAAGAGTTCAATTTTGCTAGCAATCAGGAATACACAAATTAAAATGACACAGAGATACTGTTTCGTGCCTACTGTTCTGACAAAAATGAAGACTGAGAATTCTAGAAGGTAAAGATAAAGAAGGTCCAGGACCACTAAAAGAGTTTCCTATAGGTGAAGATTGTTAAAAGGACTGTAGAAAGCAATATGTCAGTGACCTGCTCCTTTGACACTGAACTTGTGCATTCAAATGAAATTACTTCTGTTATAGTTTGTGCCTAGATGACCCCTCAAAGCCTCATGCAGTCATGAGGGGTGCTTTTCAGAGGTGGCTGGATCTACAGTGTGTGATGCTTAAATCAGTCCACCTATTAGGTTTGGCATAGTTCTGACTAGGTGTGAGTGCTACACCTGCTCCAAGGCGGGTAGCCCGCACACAATCTAAGGCACAGAAAGGCAGCTATGTGCTCTTGCTTGCCTGCTTCCCAAGGACTATTTCTCCACTGCCATCCTTCTCTGCCTTGCTACTCTGCCTTGGAACCAGCTGACTATGAACTGAGATCTCTACAAACTGAGCTAAATAAACCTTTCCTTCCTTAATTTGTGGGTATTGGGTATTGTGTCTCAGGATTGAGAAAAGAAACTAAGTCAACTTCTGAATAGAAAATCCTTCGTCTATGTTTGATGCACCTTAACATTTTCTACTATGCTCATTAAATTGATTTTATTATCACTACAGAGTTGGGATATGCATTCCAAACATAGTCATTGAGAGGAGAAAAAAGAGATTGAAATATATTCATACTGACATATCATATGGTAATAAAAATGATAAAATAAAATTACCCAAAACAATGTGGGTGAAATCTTAGTTGAGAAGAAAAACAGCAGAAAAACAAGACTATAATAATTATGATGCTATTTTCATAAAGCTCAAAACCATTAAACAACATATTATGGAAGGATAAATACACATAGTAAAATGAAAAGAAAAAAGCACCCACGTATCCATAGCAAGTTTTAAATACTAGTTTTCTGTAAGAAAAAGACTGGATTTGGTAAAGACATATAGGTATCACCTACAGAAGCAGTAATGTCTTGGTTCTAGTTACGCAGTTAATGGCTTCTTAGTATATTTCATAACATAAATGTGGAAATATATGTAATTTAAATACGCAATACCTGTGTCAAGTAAAATATGCATTAATGCCAACAAAAACTAGGTAATTATGTATAAACTTAGAATAAATAATTCTCACAAGATTAAAAAGAAACACACCAACTCGTCCACTGAGAGCTTCCCTGAGTGAGAGAAGGAGCCACAGGCCTGCAGAGAGAGCACCAGGCCAAGGTGGCCATACCCGCCCCATCTGCTCAGTGTACAGCTGAGTGAAGGGCCAAGACTGGACTCAGGCCTTCCCTGCCCCTGTTCCCTCCCAGGTACTAAGATGACCTCCACCGCGGCTGATCTACCCTCGCTTCACCTCAGGTGTCAAATCAAGGGTCCCCACCATCCCCGCCTTCCACTCCAAGGTTCCACCTCAGTGTCAAGGCCTCATATATGAATTCGGTGTCCTACTTCAAAACCTATGTACATTTGACCTGAAAACTCCATGTGTAAGTATCCATCTGAAAGAGGAAGATTTGCAGACACACATTTTCTTTTCAGTTCTGTTTTGGTTTTGAAAAGCTGGAAACCATTTCATGTTCAACAGCAGAGACTCTGAGCTGACTGTGAAATTAAAGCTACTGGAAATGTGAATGGCTGGTTGGCAGGGTCATGTCCCCAGTTTGTACGTGAGGTGACGGAAGATTTCATGGCTTGGCACACTGCCTACCCTGCAGCCAAGAGACACAGGGAAGACAGGGAGGAGGAAGGTCGCACAGGGAGGCCACCATTCCCGGGTGAGATGACTGTATCTTCTCTCATTCTTCACTCACATTCCAATCTCCATTTTATTTTAGTAAATGTTTCTTGTCTTATGATCAATTCCTTTAAGAATAAAAACTGGATATTTTACTGAATAGGTGAGTAAAAAGGATATATTTTATTTTGTTTCCAGTCAGATTCTATTGGTGCATTTTAGATCTTTATGATGACTACACTCCTCATAAAGAATTTGTACCTGTACATCATATAACTTGTTTTTTTTCTCATTTCCCTAACTTTCATTCAATCCCTCCCTCTTCCCCATTTACAAAAGCTTTGTTTCCATGTTTTCCTCCTTTTCTCGTTTTTTTTTTTTTAAACTTTTCCCTTCTTTCCATTCCTCCTCCCCTCTCCTGTCTTCCCCTTCCCATTTCAACACTTTCTTTCTGTTTCACAATACCTATTATACATTTTGGTCCTTATTTACATTTTCAGTTTCTCACACTATAGAAGCAACATAGTATTTACACTTGTGTCTGATTTATTTCATGAACAGGATGTATTACAGGCAGCTGAGTTAGTTAGAAATACTACAGGCAGTCAGACAGGGCTGGGCCTCAAAGGAGCCAGAACAGAAGTTCAGATACCTTGCTACCTTCTGCTGTGGGCCAGATCTCAAGACAAAAGGCAAAGAAATAAAACCACATCCTAAGGATGGACAGTACAAATAGTTCTCTATCACCCTGAGGAAATCAGGAGTCAGCATCCCACCCCCAAAAGGAAGAGTCACTGCTCTTAAGCATGTGACTCGCTCCCCCATTTGCTCCTAATTTTATCAATTTTACCTGAGCAATTAATCTTATTTGGTTCTGTCCACAGTTCTGTCCCACTTTATGCCCACCTTGCAAATTCCCATGTTTCCCCATCTAACCTCATGATTTTACTTTATAAAAGTCCCTAAAAAAGATGGAGTCTTTGGCAACCCACTCAGGACCCCTTCTGTCTCTGAGACAGAAGCTTTCTTTCTCTCAATTAATATATTCTGCTCTTGACCTCCATTGTTCCTAAAATTCATTCTTCGATTTTAGAGAACACATACTGGACATATAGTAGGTCAGGAGTTTCATTTCCCTATAGCATATGGACTCAAGGTGTACCCATTTTCCTAGAAATGTCTCAAGCAGAAAGGATATGTTTTATAAAGGCCAATATATGATAAAAATATTCATGTTGTTCTAAAACTTTTCTAATATCACTGAATGAAGATATGAAGGATTTTCCATAAGCCAAGCACCAGAGACTCTCACCATTACTGGCTGGGCACACCTCTTGGGCCATCTAGCTCGGTGTCTTTGTGTCTTGTTCTTGCACAGATTCATTAGCACGTACAGGTGTAAACAGACCTTCACCTTAGATATGTCATTTAAATGTGAGATCCTTCATACAGACATGTGGGAGACAATTTGAGTGACTCCCCTTGTATGCAGAACAATTGCTGCAACTTTGATTATATCAAGACTTATTTGTTTATACTGATATGTACAGAGCTGACTAAGGTATTTCCTTCTCTTTACAATTGGCTTTAAATACTGCAAATAAGGCTAGTACTGGTCTGTAATCTCTAAAGCCATCAGACAGTCTCCTGTTTCCCTACATAGTGCTCTCTGTAAAATACAGGAGCACAGTGGGATGGCAGAGCCAGTCAGCTCCAGGAATGTCAACTGGGTATGAGCCTCAGGGTAAAGAGACTGAGTCCCCCAGGCACAAATGGTTACATACCAGAAACCGAAGTAACAGCTTCCAAAACCAATTCAGTTGCTACCTTAATTGAATTATGCAAATTGATTCTTCTGCATATCGTTATCCCTGAAGTTTGCAAAGATGCTTTTCTCACTACCTGGCTAGCCAGCTCAAGTGACTCATATATTTCCCGCCATCATCATTGTCATTCATCTTTGAGCCACCCCCTTCTAGACAAGACAATAAATTCTGGGAGAGGCCTAGGATCAGGGGCTTTGTGCACAGCCTCACAGGGATTGGATTTAGGACCCCTCAGCTGCCCTTAACTTTGAAAAAGTCTTGGTGTCTTTACTCTCGCTATGGGTTGCACTGGAGGTGATAGACTAGAATTAACTTGCTCGGATTCAAATAAAGTCTCAATGGCACTACAAATGTAACTTTTTGGAATACAGGGAAGACTGGAAAAGGGATTACAATACACAGCATTTGGGATTGCAATACAAACATTCATATATCATTTTCCTGTTAACTGTTTCCTTGGTTTCTTTCCATATAGGCCCAGAGAGACCCACCTTAGTAGCTGCACACCATTTCTTGGTACAGATGGCTCAGAATGATCGACCACCTGCTCCACATGGATATGAGAGACGGTTCCAGTTGCTTCCTACTGCAACCAGTGATGTGAATGACAGCCTTGAAAAAGAAATCCTGGAAAGCTATGCTGCTCTGTATGTGAGATGAACCTCTAACATTAGCCCTGTTAATAAAGGACACACATTTAGGAGTCCAATGAGCTTTTCACTCAGTCTCTGAGAGAAAAGCATCCATGGTCAGGTCTTCCAAGGTACCTGCCTCAAACAAGTGGCTCAATTTTAGGACATTCTGGAAGGCAGTTACAGCAGTGACTCACATATCAACTACACATAAATTAAGATAATAAATAAAAGTGAGCTACACAGCTATAAGAGCTACAAGACAAATTCTGTTCAACTTTGCTTCAACAATTTTGCCAACTTTTCTTGGTGGCAGTGTGGTAGGGGTGGGGTAACAGTACCAGGGACTCAACTCAAGGCCTTCACATAGAGCTACAGCTACAGCCCTTTTAAGACAGGCTCTCACAGAGTCAATAAGTTGACCAGGCTGGACTTCAACTTTCAGTACTCCTGCCTCAGCCTCCCAGAAGGCTGGGATTACAGGTGTGTGCCACCATGCTCAGCTTCAACTTTGTTCCTAAAAATCTGGAACCACAAATTTATTTGAAGATCAGATGAAGAAAATTCTAGCACATGTTCTGACAGAGAATGGTTCATCAATGTTGAATCAGGAGACGCAAAGGAAGCCACTTATTCGGCCAAACTATGGCCTCACTTCATCTGCAACTCCCTCCTGCGTCACCCCAAACCCCTCCACCAGGGCATTAAGAGTCAAGTAAGCTCATCTTCTTCCAAGCAAGGACAGCAGCCCCATGGATAAGCTTATTTTTAGGAAGGATGGTATTTTCAGCTTCATCTTTGTAAACGAAAGACAGCATCATTCTTCAAGACAATAAGCACTCTCCACCATTTTCCAGGGCTGAGTCACTCTGCAGGGTGGCAGCTACTGTGTAGGTGACACTAGGGTACAAATCATGACTTTTTATTATTTAATTTTTTACTCAATGCACTAAAAGCAAAACAGAATTATGCCAAATTGATCTAAGTAGTGTGTACTGTTCTATTTATACACTTCAGAACAATCTGCACCACCCACAAAACTTTTGATTGCCACCAGAATTATACATCAGCTTGTCTGGTCATGGTGGCATTTCCCAAAATGTGTTCTACAAAGAAACAGACTTGTAAGACATGATGGAGGAAAAGATTCTATGGACAAATGACCTGGAGAAACATGAAATATTATACTCTCCACTTAGTGTCCCATTCAAACATGAAAAGCTCAGAGAAATTCTGCAACAAAAAACTGTTTTAATTTTAGCTAATCTGTCAGTTTATAATCTACAAAAATGGGAAAACAACACAAGTAACACTCAATAACTACAGTGCAGCTGAACACCAGCTACTGAAAATGAAAGGGAATTAAAATTTGCAATAAAGCCTGCCGGGAGAGCCTGCTAAGGATGCCCACCAAGACTAGGCAGACATGTCCATGTCTGGAAAAGCCTGATAACAGAACATACTTTCCTTTGTGTAAGCCTGTCTAACAGATGGCCTTGCAATGTAACCTAAAATGCTCAAACTCCCTTAGCAACCCAACATGTCACCCAACCCTCCAATAAACTGTGCCAATTGTACCTTGGTACTTCCCTATTCACTCTCCCTATAAAAGCCCAGGAACCCCACTAGACAAAGCTCTGACTCTTTGGGACAGATCCCAGTCAAGCCCATTGGTGTAATGAACTACCTCCTAAGCCTCCTTGGTGCCATTTCTTCCCATGTTATGATTTTATATTAATCATAGCTTTAGCAGCTTTAGCAGAGTCCCAAGCTAGGCCCCTCAGAGATCCACCCCACAGAGCCCCTTTGGGTGCCCTTCCTAAGGACCTTCCTGAGGTTTAGTCTGTGAGTGCTTCGGAAGCACTATTTTGAAATGCACCCAGGTGTTTTAGTTGGGTCCAGACAGTAAGAGACCAACATGGAAGTGACTGCCTGAAGAAGCAGATACTTATGACCTTCAGAGTCAGGAAACACACCCACACCACACCACCCATGGGGAGCCGTGGGCATGAGCGGAAAGCGCAGGAAAGTGCCTTTATATAGGAAAGGAACAGGGAAGGCTGGCTAAGAAAATGTGCACGTTTAGGGCCCACCACATGTTTGCAATCCCAGGAATGTAAGTTTGAGCTTAGCCTTAACAATTAAGCAATGGAGTGAGATTCTGTCAATTAAAAAAAAATTAAAATGGACCTGGGAGTTGTAACTCAGAGCAAAGGTTTTGGAATAAATCTTCTCTATGGCAGAGGAGAAGGAAATGGGATTGTGCAGTTTAGTCACTTTGGCAGGCCCTGAGCTCTAGGAATGGTCCCTAACAGTCCAGCATCTGGCCCTGGAAGGTCACCGGGCAGGAGGAGAGTGGTCTGAACTCTGGAAGCCTCAAGGGAGCTGGGTCCAGGTAGGGACTAGCTGATTTGCAGGCAAGTTGCTTGTTATCTCTAGGAAGACTCTCTTCCAGTGAGGCTCCAGATCTAATACCAAGAACACAGAAAATAAAATATAGCTACTACAACTACACTCCTTACAAAGAGCCAGGTAGTGTTATTATACCAATCTTCTGGATGAGAAAACAAAGCTACTACTTTATACAGTTGAAATCATTTCCTGGGTACAAAATGCTAAAGAATGAGGGCAGAGGATTAAGCTCAGTGACATAAGTGCCTGCCTTTTAAGCATGAGGTCGTGAGTTCGATCCCCAGTACCAAAAAAAAAAAAAAGCTAAAGAATAGTTCCTGGATGCCAACAGCTGTATTGTCACTACAGGGAAATCTGTTAGAATGCAAATTCTTATGCCCTAGCTCAGACCAATCAAAGAGAAACTCTGGAAAAAGATCCACAATCTACCTTAACTAGCTCTTCTGGTAACTGTGGTGCATGTTAAGAACCACTCTGGCTGGTGAGAGAAAAATCCCAAATCCTTGCTCTGGAGCTGATCTACTCTGAGTCAACAAATCTGTCTCTTTGAAGTCTTCCACAATGTGCTCATTTTCTTGTCTGTTCTATCTCCTGCTCCTTTCTATCCCTGTGCTACCCAAAATGCTCAAAAGTTCCAAGCAAACCTAATATGCACTTATCTCCCAAACAAGCTTGAAATGCTGGATACATTGTGTCAACTTGAGAAGTTTAGAAGTTTAAGTGATTCAGCAGGGGGGCGGGTCCTCTCTTTGTAAACATCTTGAGCCTGCACAAGGCAAGGGAAGAAGAGGGAAGGGAGATGGTATGAGTGCTAAGTCTGCCGCAGGAGGTGGTAGCTGCTTACAATATAAGGGAGGAAAAGCAGCTTGTTCTTCCCCTCCTTTTGCTCTTGCTACTTTTGCTGTCTTCTGCAACCTTGAACTATTTCCTCTCATCATGCCACCCTGCTTTGGAGCCAGCTTATTAGGGACTGAAACCTCCACAAACTGTGAGCTAAAATAAACCTTTCCTTCCTTATTTTTGGGTCTTGAGTATTTTGTCTCAGCAATGGGAGAAAAGAAACCAACACAAAGCCCCACTGGGAAGCACATTGCCTTTGTCATCCAGCACAGAGCCATGACATGGCAAGTGTCTGTAAAACCTGTGAAAATGGATTATAAACCTTGATAAAATTGGGGAAAGCACTTTCTGCTCCTCGTGGCAGATTCTCAATTCCATCTCCATCCCTTCTCTTTTCTGCCACTCACTACTGAGGATAGAAAGCCAATATTGTCCCAGTTCCCTTTGAAACTAGAAGTACCCATGTGACCCAGTCCTAGGCCAAGCAGAAGTATACTATAAGGTCACCTTTGAAAGCTTTGCTTTCCTGATAAAAAAGATAGTACATGGATTCCAGGCTCTTTCTTTTCTTCCTATTCTGAATGAAGACATGGTGGCAGGAGTATCAGCCATTTGAAACTATGAAGGATTGGCAGAGAGAGCTGTAGAGATGGTAGACCTGACATCAGAAGCCATCGTTCCAAATCCAACAAACATTTATGCCTTAGAATTCTTTTCAGAAAGAAATAAAATGCTTTCAAAGTCATGCTAAGTGGTATTTCTATCACGATAGCTTGATGCAATCTTAGCTTTTACACCAGTAACAGAGAATCACATTTTAAGATTAATATTAATCTGAATAAAAGAATAATTATTTGACGCTTCTCAAATTCTCATAGTTGCTCACTTTAAAATCACCCGAGCAATTATTTATTAACTTTTCCCTAAAGGTTTTCATATACACTAAGGGGTAGAGATACACACTGAGGTCAGTGTGAAGGGGTTCACTGGAGGAAACGGGCCCCAGCAGCCTCTGGAAGGGAGAGTAGCATATGCCAGGCTCAGACAATGGTGAAGGTCTGAAAAGGCAGAACAGGGGTGCAGAAGAGCCACCCCTGCACAGCCATCAAAGGTTGTGAAATAGAGAAGTAAGCTAAGACAGAAAAACTGCCTCAGAGAGAAAGAGTGGGGAGAAACGGGTGGGAGAGCTCTTCTAATAGGAGGACAAACCCGTGTTGAAAACCACGTTACAGCAGCACTATTTTAGGCACAGTGATTGTTTAACTTAAAAATGTTCTTCACTAATTTCTTCTGACACATTCAAGAGGACAGAGGCACCCCAAGACAAAAATAGGACCCTGTGAAAGGACAATCAGAAAAGGGGAATGATTTCTAGAAGTAAATTCTGAGATCCTGGGAAAACAGAATGGGAAACTAGGAGAGACAGAAATTGAAAGATGGAGGGGAGGGGTAGAGAGATGGGGAAGATAGATACAGGGAGGAGAGAAAGAGAGAGAGAGAGAGACGAAGAGACTGTGAGATTAATTGGGAGAAAGACTGATTTAATTTTCATGCAACTGAAGAAACATCCAAGTCTTCAAACTGAAAGGGATCTAGGCTGTGCCTGGTACAGTGAGAAGTAATAAAGAGAAGTTTACAAAGCTTTCAGAACCAAGGACGTTATCAAGCTATAACTATCAGAGCAGTGGCAGAATTTATCAGCAATAATTGATACTAAACTATGACAGAATAATACCACTGTTATGAATGAAAATTCATTTGATTATAAAAAGTTTTATTATAGTAACATAACAGTCTAGGACAGACACAACTGCAATGGCACATACCTGCAACTCCTTGGGAGGCTGAGGCAGGAGGATTGCAAGTTTGAAGCCACCCTCAGAAACTTAACAAAAACTAAAATGGTTAGAGAAATAGCTCAGCAATGGAGTGTCACTGGCTTCAAACCTCAGTGGTGAAATAAAGAATTAAAAATAGACAAAACAGTATCATTTTAAAATGTACAAAACACTCCTTTTCTGAGAAAGCTCCTTGAGGATATACTCCAGAAAACCAGGGATCAAAAATGTAGTCCAGTAAGAAATGACAGACGTAAACCCAAGTTCAACAAGAAATGCAAGGCTATCAGAACTGCAGGATGTTTAGGAAAAGTAAATTCAAAGTAGAATTCAGCAGGTTCCAAGATGTAGAAAACAACCAAAATAACAGGTGGAATGAGTAAACTGTAAAATGTGAAAGCATATGATTGTTATGATAGAAAAATCAAGATAGGTCATTAAATCCCAGTTCAAAAAACAAAGTCTCAAACAGTTAGGATTCATATAGAAATAAAATTAAAGTGATGCATGATTGAGTAATTTATAGAGTACAACAAAACAGAAGTTGTTTGGTCTTGGCAGGTGGGAAATTCTCTTTTTTGTGGAACAAATATCTTGACATTAGAATCACAGAGAAGGAAATGTAATCAACATGTTATTAGGGCTATAATGAACAACTTTATTAGTAGCCATAACAGAAGCAGTTAATTAACATTTAAACTCTGGACAAAGCATAGATCATTTAACCATGATGATTCCAGATAAGATGTATGCACATTTTATCAACTATAAAAATGTGTTAAAAAAAAAAGAATGAATGAAAGAGGAAAAGAGAGAAAGAAGGAAATAGAACAGAAAATGAAGCTGCTGATAAAATTAAGAGATAGAGATACAGTGGGGGTGGGGTAGAAGAGTACCAACTCTTCTCTGTAGTGGTTAAGACAAATCAGACCATCCTTGGCCACTACACAGGTATAAACCTAACTAAAGAAGACAATACAACAATTTAAGTAATTGACATGGAAAAGTCAGTGGATAACACCACACAATCAAAGCTTATCTCACCCAGGAGAAGAAACTGATGTGTCGAAAATGTGTGTGAACGTGTGTGCTTCTGTCTGTCTGTGTGTGTGTGCACCTGCACACAGAAAATAAGCATATTATTTAGAGCTGTGGAAATAAAACACCAGATCACCAGAAGGAACTGAAGGTAACTGCTCCAAGAATGACGTGGTCTCAGGTCAGGGTGAGAGGCCTGATACATTTTTATTAGAAGTGTTTCTCTACCACTTGGTTTTTAAAAACCGCATCCATTTATTTCCATTTCGAGCATTCACAAAAAGACAAATCCCAAGTTTGCAGGAAGTATAGACAACAGCTGTACTCATCCATGACTGCTGAAAGTATTGTCTGATACAAGAAAGCAATTCTACCATATGTATTATAGGCCTAAAAATGTAAACAAGTGTTCTCAAAGGAATTTAAATGGAAGAATTCATTGTGGAGAAATAACTGAACATGAAAAGAAAAGTCATCAGAAGACAGCTCTGTAAAGGTTAGTACTTGTACTTAATCTTTTGTGCCTAGCCCTTTACTGTAAGGATATATTTTTATATGCATAAATTTATATCCATATTGTGAAGGACTAGAGGCAAAAGTCCATTTTCTGAAGAATCCAAAAGCTACTTAAATAAAGACTTTCATTTAAGTAGTAAAAATGATACTGATTTGACATGTAAAGCTATTGGGAGTGTCTATTAAGTAAGTGCGAACCAGGATACACACACACACACACACACACACAGTTACACAGATGTATATACACACAAAAATTTAAAGTATATGTCAAGTTGTTCCCCCCGGTCCTCTGTCTTTAAGTTTTTTGATTCTTCTATAAGGAACAGCATGTGGATTTTATTATATTGCAAAGGTGCTGGGGATGCAGGAGTTGTCACATAGGTTCTGTGGCTAAGGGTGATGGTTACATAACAATATGAGTGTACCTAACACTACTGAAGTGTACGCTTAGAAGCAAAGATAGTGAATTTTAAGTTATGTATTTTACAACAATGTTAATGTAAAAATATATTCAAAAATACATATACTGAAAAATCATATCCATTGGATTTTGTATACGCTGGTAACTTTATGAACTACATTATACCTTTCATATTATGAAAGTTAACCAAATGATTGTCTTTGTAAAAGGAATTTTAAAACTACCGCATCTGATTTAGATTTTCTCTAGATGTTGTTTTTTTCCTAGTACCAAAATGAGTATGTCCTGGTGGTTCTAAAACAACCCGTTGTTACTCTAAAATCTCTAGTTCAAATCCTACCATCTCTTCATTGTTCTCTGAGACCTCCAACAATATGAATGTTTCCCAAGAGTGTTTTCTATTCCCAAGGTTAATACTTCCTTCTCAAGAATAAGATGTTTAAATCTCAAATGTCTTGAGATGGATTACAGTAAATCCTGAAGTATGTATTTCTAAATCCTCCAAACAACTTTATGATCCTGCTGAGTAAGAATATGTGTATGTGTACATGTGTGTGTTTATGTCATGCACACACTCAAGTCTCTCACAGATACAGTGCATGAACGAGGGTTGTGAAGAGTGGACTTTTCCCATGATTCCTGAAGTGGTTTGGGGATATGAATCTGATAGCCTTGATGCTCTCTGATCTAGTGTTATAGGCTGAACTGTACCTCCTCCGAAGTTTCATACTTTGAAGTTCTAGCCCTGAGTACCTCAGAACATGACTGTATTTGAGGAAGGTCTACAGAGAGATGGTTAAGACAAGGTCTTTGAGAAGGTCCCCCATCCAATATGATGATATTCTTATAAAAAGACAGGATCAGGACATAGACTTGCAGAGGGAAGCACCATCTAAAACTAGGGAAAGATGCTTCAGAGGAAACCAGTCTTGTCAACACTTTGACCATGGACCTGCAGAAACCAGAAGTGTGAGAAAATAATTTATTGCTTAAGCCGCTGCCCACTCTGTGATATTCTGTTGGGGTAGCCAGAGATGACTCACCCAAGAGTATATTCATCTTCTCTTTCATTGTGAGTGTGCCTTCTGGGGGCTCTGAATCTTGTGCAATTTTAAGGATTAAGAGAATAAAGTCATAAGTGTTCCATGCTCTGACCAAGTCAACCACGTTCTGACCAAATTCTGCCACACCTCAAGGTTCTTCTGCTGAGTGACTGACAGAATAGCATTAAATGTGGAAGGATAAGGAAGGGTTTAAAAAGGAAGGGGACTCAAGGTCTCTGGTGGTCACGTTCTTGTCTATGCTGAGACTTGAATCCAGGGCACTGTGCGAGCAAGTTTAAGTGCCCTCCCACTGAGTTACAGTCCACCCCTGAGGTTCAGCACCTCAGGATAAAGTGACTTGAAGACCTCCTGGTACATGTCATTGGTGAAAGGTCCTGTGGCGACCTGTAAGTCTCTCAAATGTATGAGGATGGACTCAATGACTTGCCAAGGTCTTTTTCTGGCCCATAGCTGTGGACATAGTCATAAAAATAAACCTATGGTTAAGTCCAGTGGAAACTGGCTCATAAATATAGGACTCCAGGGCACAAATTTTGAACACGGAAAATGACGAAACATCTTGGTGCACAATTCCTGTCTGACTTGCAAATTTTACCTCAGGTGCCCATATTCAGAACAATGCAGCAATTCATTATGGCAAGAGGACTAAACATGGACTTATTCTTGACTTGCCTTACCCATAGCATCTCTACCAGGGCAGTTAGGACAGAACAATAAAATGTATCCACGGGAGCCTGAATCTGGGGCTCCTCCATACCAAAATTTGTAGGTGCTCAAGTCCTTTATACAAAATGTCACAGCATTTAGGAATCTACAGACTTCTTCCTGGACAATTTAAACAGCCTCTGGTTTACTTATGATCCTGCCACATAAACCCTATATAAACAGTTAAACTGTACTGTTTAAGGAATAGGAACATCTATATATGTGTAGAATAGACACAATTATTTTCAAATATGTTTGCTTGGCTGGGTATGGTGGGCATGCTTATAATTCCAGCACAAGAAGCTGAGGCAGGAGGATGGCTTCAAAGGTTGAGGTCACCCTGAGCTACATCATGAGTTCAAGGCTAGCCTGAACTCCACAGTGAGGCAAAGATTGCTTGGAAGTTGATTGACTTTGTGGATGCAGAAAGTGAATGTATTTTGCTAGTAAAGCTGGTCTTCCCTGAGCACCTCCCTAAAATGGGAGACATGTACACACCTAAACAAACATTAATCTACTCTTTATGGCCCCTGTTTTAGAGTCCTTTCCTGACCCCTAGAGCTGTTCAGATGTTCTGCTGTTTCCTTCTTAGTGACCTGTCATGTTGCCTTGGGGATGGGAGGTAAATATTCCAGATCCCTCCTTCTCACTTGCACAAACCCCCCTTTCTTTCTCTAGTATGACTTAACCTAAAAACTGCAATTGACCTATGGAATCAAAATACACCACCCTCAAACAAGCCACCTTGGCACAAGGATTACTTTGAGCTGAAGGCAAGCAGGGATCCACAGATGCAAAAAGAAGTCTTCCTAAGCTTTCGTTGTCTGACTAAAAATAGGCAAGCAAGGACTGCCATAGAACCCTTTAAGATGACCTTATTTTCCATCAGTTCCCCCGGATAGTTACCGTCCCAAGATTTGCTGACTAGACAAGCCAAAAACCCTCTTAAAGTCATCATTTCTCCTCCCAACAAAATTTATTTTTCCATGTTAAAACAGTCCCTGAGCCCAAGTGTCAGTCATACCTCGCAGTACTCTCTCACTGAGCTTCTCTGTCCTACCTGTACACATGCCATGTGTGTTAACCCAACTCACCTTCTCTCTAATTAAAATATCTTTTGCCACTTTAATTTCCAGAGCTGCAGCTGCTGAACCCCAGTTGGTAGAGGAGAACAATTTAGTTTAGTTTTTGTTTTTTTTGCTAAAGCCACCGTGAAGGCTTCCTGGTAGCTAAATGAAGCCAGCTAGGATGTGGGTTGGGCTGCTGCTGTGAGGTGCAAGGCAAGGGCAGTGGTGACATTTTCAAAGTTAGGGTTTGTCTTGGCCTCTTTGTCACTGCTGGGGCACAATGCCTGACACTTGTTACCTAAAGGAGTAGAGGTTTATTTTGTCTCACAGTTACAGAACTTTCAGTCCATGGTTGGCTGGTTCCCAAACAGAAACCACAAGGTGGAGCAGTCTTGGTAAAAGAAAGCTGCTCCTGTTTGGCTGGACAGGAAGCAGAGAGTGAAGGGACAGCTGGGAAGGGATGCGCCACCCTTGCAGGCCACACCCCGGTGACCCACCACCCATCAGGCTGCACCTCCTAACCACACTCAGCTACCAAGCTCATTAGTGGTTGAACCCTCTAACACAGCGCCCTCAAGATCCAAACAGCTTCCAAAAGCTCCATGTCAAATCACATAAGAGATGGGGGGCATTTTTTATCTAAAATACAGCAGGGCTTATGGGGGTGGGGGAACGTTTCCAAACAAAGTAAACTTGCCAAACTTCAGTGTGGCTGGGGTCAAAAATATCACTGCAGACAGTGAGGTGGATTGCAGGTTACAATCCTAAGGACCAACATTTTCCCTGTGGTGAGTCCTGGAAGACAGGAGGACTCTAATGCAATTCAAAAAGGAACTGTCTACCTCTAAATTCATAAACGATTCTTCTTTATTGATATATCTGTACTTCCTCACCTGTCTCCCCTGCTGCATAAGGAATATTTAAAAGGTAGTTTTCCAATGCCCCTCTTCCTCCTGCTTTCTGTCTTTTTATCTTCCAGTTTTATGCTATCACCAGACCATTTTACCAATTGTTTACATGAATAATAAGCTCTAGTTTTTTTTAGACCCTTAGCAACTATGTTACATGAGTGATACAAAGTAAGTGAGTTATGAGAAAAAAACTCCAAAGGCTTCAGGTTGTAAACTTGCCAATAAACGCTGGCTCTTTAGTCACTTTTCTGAGATAAAGAACCTCAGGGTCGTGCACACGCCAGGCAGTGCCCTTCCACGGTGCCACACCTGCAGCCTCACAATCTTTTTGTCCCAATTCATGACAATGTTCTATCAAACCCTTCTAGAGCTGCTAATAAGAAATATGACACTAGTCTAATTCTTCTGATTTTGCCTCCGTGGATAACATGAAATTTTTTCTTTATCTAGAATTTTACCAGGAAATACCTATTCATCTAGCCTGAAGTATTAATTCACCCTGCGTGACTTCTCAACACAGAGCATTTCTATTTCTACTGACCTATGATCTGTTCTTCTCTGAGTGCTCTTGTTATTGATATTAAATATCTTGAAACTGCCTCTAAGCTTATCTTTTCCTTCTAAATATCTTTGCTCTATGGGGTAAAGAATTTTTCACCCTTGATCTTCCAGAGTAGTAATTATATTCTCAGGAGTGATCATATTTTTGGTACATCTCAAAAAAAAAAATAGGAAGTAAAAGTAATGGTTTGATTTCCACAAACCCTTTTGCCACTGCAATTATATTTCCCAGTGTATTCTGTGAAGGTCCTCCCCTATCTCCTTATTCAGGATGGTTCCAGGAGGAGTCATACATTCTAGTTTTGAGTTAGTGCCCACAGTTTCACATTACCGAGAGGTCCTCAGCGAGCTGAGAAGTAGCTCCACCTACCCTTAGGTAAAGCCCCCCCAGCACTTGTTTGGGGCAGGCTATTGGTGCTGAGAAAGGAATCAACAGATGGTAGACAGGCCGGTGCTAAGAGTTAGGAGAAGTACCAGAAGAGTACTGGAAGCAGGAGAGGGTTGGATCAGACACTGGACTTGTTCCATATACTTGCTAATCACTTGCTACTTGCTAATCAAAAGACCTCCAGTGCAATCCTTGCAGTCCTCTTTCAATCTCTGTGGTCATCAAACAGTTTCTTGAAGACAAATAGAGGTTGCTTTGAGTTTTCAGAAGGGTAACAGTGGCCTTTCAACTCACACTAGGTGGTCCCCCAAAATCCCAAACACAAAAAGAAATAGTCTGAACCCAGTACTGGCCCTCATTTCTGGATATCCTAGATGAAGTCTTGGCCTCCAGCACTGCTGCCATTAATAATACCTCCAGCCCATGCTTAACAATCATTCCAGTAGGAAGTGGACAGCTTTCAACTCCCCTGAAGCTTGCAGACTTTGTAACTGCTCATCAAATAAAATGACAAGAGTGACATCCCAGACTGGGTTACAGGGATGTTCAGTCCTGGAAACCAGTCACTACACTGTGAGAAGTCGAAGCCACACAAGTAGCCAGATGGGGTATACGGACCACACTTCACTCCAGGTTTCTGTTGATGGACAACCAGAGGCGTGAAAAGCCTTCCACTGACAGCCTCAGCCCTTAAGTCATTGTAGCCTTTGATAGGTGCAGCAAGAATGAACTGTTCTCGCTGAGCCCTGACCAAAAGCAGATTCAGAAGGAAAATAAATGTCACTGCTATTTTAGGACATTGGTTTTGGGATGGTTTTGTTACACATTTGGTGACCAAAATAGCCACCATTTTATACATTCATTTCACTGTTCAGGGAAGAAATCAGAGACATGTACTCAGACCAAGTTCTCCTCAGAGTCATCCAGGGTTTTATATTTAAATAAAAAATTTTCCTGTTTCTGATGGACTCTAGAGCTTTCTTTGTGTTGTGTTGTCTCTAGAGCTCTCCTTGTGGTAGCTTTGAGAAGATTCTAGAAATATCTAGAAACATCTGCTGCTTTGGTACTAAAATGATTGTCAGTGAGAGGTATAATGGGAAGAAACTGGCATAACACAATAATTCTATCTCAAAAAATACACTTAGCAAAAGAAGACTTGCTAAATATTATGGCAGTTCTTAGGTAGAGACTCAAAATACCTTGAGTTATCTCAGGGAATGACATTATATTTTACCAATTTTAGGGGAAACACCTTTTCGTGAATTCACTTAACTAGGTCAAGGGATTTTAGAAGTGTAGTGTGATGGGATTAGCAGTCAGGAGTCCCTGTTTCCGGCTGGTTTTTTTCCAAGTGGTTCATTCTCCAGCAAAGCTGCTGAGCTCCTCAGGATCTCAGTTCCACCGTCTGTGAAGTATAAAAATTGGGCACAATGACCTTTAGAAGGATGCTGCCAGCTCAGCCACTCCTCCGAAGCTTTATGAATATTCATATGTCAATGCCAAGAACGCTCACTGCACCCAACTCCACCCCTACACAGATGAAAGGGCTGATGAGAACTTGAGAGGTTAACAGACAGAGAGAGAAAGAGCAATCCGGGCTGGGGAAAGGAACAGAATTCCCGCCACCGCCACCGGAGGAAGGTGTCACATAACATCCTGTCCATGTGGAATCTATCCAGATGTTTTCAATACATGGCTGGACCCTGTGCTCAAAAAGTAATCAAAGCATGATTCACGCCCCTCCTGAGTACCAGCCTTGGAAGGAAGAGCGAATGATGGCAGCTGTGAACTCACTGACTCAATGCCTGAAATTATGAGGGTAGAACATGGCTCAGTGGGCCCAAGGACCTCATGGGGACCTTTTCCTGCTCCCCTCCTTTCTCAGGCCTGCTTTGCTTGGCTGGGGTGGGCCTCTTCTCTGACAGACACTTCCTCACAGTTCCCTGATGTTTCACCCAACAGAAGGAGACCATCTTACTAGAGACCCAGAAAACACCCCCAAACTGGATCTCACCGGCTGTGGAACAATAAAGATCCCTAAACACACCAAGTCATAATCCCCAGAACCTGTGATGTAGGGCCTTCAATGGTAAAACAGATTTCACAGATGTGATGAAGGGCCTTCAGACTAACAGAATCCTGGATTATGCAGATCACTCCAATGTATTCCAAGAGTCTTTAAACAGAGAAGACACAAAGGACTCAGAAGGAGATGTGACTACAGAAGGAGGGTCAGAGCCACGAGACTTGTTGCTGGTTCTGAAGATGGGGGGAAGGGCACGTGGCCAGGGCTGGCTCCAGAGGCCTGAAAAGCGAAGGAAACTAAATCTACCCCTGGGTCTCCAGAGAACCCTGCTCTGCTGCCCTGCTGACCACCCTGATTTCAGCCCAGTGGGATCGGTGGCAGGTTTCCAACCTCCCTAAATCTCTGGGTGAGGCTGTTCCCACTACACAACACGTATCCAGTCTGGCAAGAAGTTGTTCACTGAAGAAAGGCAGGGGGGCTGTCTGAAGAGGAATGGGGAATGGAAAACAGCCAACAAAAACAGCCACATTCTATGGGGACTAATGAGATGCAAAGAAGAAGCTTGAATGTGTTTTCCACAACACTAGACACGCCAGGAAGAAAACTCGGGCTGTAGACAACATTTCAACTTTGCTTTCCTCAGAAAGTCATCACTTTCAAAGGAAAAGATAATACAAATGGAATAGGGGAGTCCATAGATGGATGGTGCTGAATAACAAGACCAGGTTTTCCAGTCTTTTGACAAGACATAGAGTCCTCTATATACTGCAAATTCTAAAGAGAACACAATTCTCAGAAGAGTTCTAAATTCTTCAAAGTGTAAATTAGGGGAGGAAAGGAGAAAGCAGACAGTCATATAAAAGTGTTTGACTGAATAATGTAGATGTCCTAACTATAATTTCTTATTTTCTGTATCCCCCAGTGCTCTGGAATTTGGGATCTTGAAGGCTGAGAAAACAATCTTTCCCTGGCTAATTCCTAGAAGTAACTAAGAGTTCACCTGCCAGCATTCTTTTGATATGCAAATCAACTAAATAACTCAAAATCCACTTCCTGCACCAGTCTCTTCCCATTAGACTTTAATCTAGATTTGCTTTAATTATCAAAGGGCCAAATAGCAGACCCTAAGGAACTACCCCTATTGTCCAAACCCCACTGACTTGTTCAAACTGTCCTATCAGGAGTCTGTACTGATGGCTCACTTTGCTTTGCCCACTTCCAATGTAAGCTGCAATAAAGGCACCCACTGACAGCTGTGACAGCTTCCCTCCCCTCTCCATGCCTGCCCATCTTGCTTCTCCATGTGGACCTGCATGATATGCAGTGACACCCCTGTATCTAGCAGCTGTGACCATGATAAAAATGTCTCCCTTCATGCATGGCAATCATCTTTGCATATGTGCATCTTACACCTGCTCAGAACAAGTTCCAAATGCATTGGTATTACAAGAGAAGGCAGCAGATATGACTCAACCCGAAAAGCTGTCAAGGGAAAATACATAGGGTCTGGATGCCAACCCAAACTCTAGGCAGAAAGAAACCCCTACATCTAAAGAGGATTAATAAGACATTCTCTTGGTTCTGACCAGACCTAATGGGATAATGCACTCATATCCACCATGAAAAGCAGGGAAGATTTTTTTCTAAGGATTAAGAAAGGTTCCTCATTAGTCCACTAGGGCTGCACAAAGTGGGTTTGTTAAACTATGCAAATGTAGCTGGGTGTGGTGGCACACGTCTATAATCCCAGCACTTGCAAGGCTGAGGCAGGAGGGTCATTGCTAGTTTGAGGCCAGCCTGGGCTACAAAGTAAGCTCAAGGCCAGCCTGAACTGCATAGTGAGACCCTGTCTTAAAAAGACAAAAAAAAAAAAAAAAAACACCCTACACAAATGTATTTGTTTTAGTTATTTTCTCTCATTGCTGTGACAAAATACCAGAGATCCAAAATTATGGAAGAAAAGGTTTATCTAGCTCACAGTGTGTGGAGGTTCCAGTCCTCAATCAGCTGGCTGCAAGGCAGGGTAGCATGGCACAACAGTTTATGGTGGCAGAAGACAGTAAAAGCAGCAAAAGGAAAAGTGGGGGGGCAAGCCTCTTTTTTTCCCTTATATTATAAGCAGACTACCCCACTTCCACCCCAGGTGGGTGTAGCACTCAGTCTCTGTGCCCTTCTCTTACATAGGATGAGGATGTTTACCAAGTAAAGACCCCCTGCTGAGCCCCCTTAAATTCTAAACTTCTCAAGTTAATACAATGTATCAACCTTTACAATATGGCCTCACAGTTTTACGGACTGAAATCCTAAAATGAAATTGTCAGAAGGGCTGGTTTCTCTGAGGGCTGTGAGGAGAAACTGTTCCAGACCTCTCTCCCCGCTTCTAGCAGAGTCAGATTATTAGTTGGTTTGTAGACTGCATTTTCCTGCTGTCTTCTTGTCCTCTTCCATTAGCATATGTCTATGTCCAAACCTCCCCTTTCCATAGGGACACACACTAATTTCAGGTTAGGACCCAGCCTAATGATTTTATCTTAACTTGATCACCTGCATCGATCCTGCTTCTAAATAAAATTACACTCACAGGTACTGGCATTAGGATTTCAACAGCTTTGGGGGAGGGCACAGTTCAACTCACAGCTGTTCCCTTCCCCTCAGGGATTCTTTCTCTTTAATCAAGCCTACATACACCTCTTGCAAGTTCCAAAGTAAAACTTAAATACCAAGGAAAGGTTCTGTGCTTAAACTATAAGAAAAGGGCCTCGGTTAATTGTTTTAATCCATCCTAATGCTACAGACACAAAGGCATAATTGTATACTGCAGGATCCCAGCCAAGGGTGTCACAACCCCAGCCAGCAATGGGTGAGTTCTCCCAGTCTTCCCTCCAGGGCACCTGAGTAGATGGTGAATAGGGCATTCAGAAAGGGGATTCTGAATCCCATCACAACTAACAGAGGGCAGGCCAGGTAAAGGAAGAGAACAGGACATGGCTGCTGTACACAAGGTCTCTGCATCTGGCTAACCTGGGTGTTTCTAGAAAAGCAGATTTGGTCACAAGTTTCCATTCACAGGATTTCTGTGCCCACACACCGTGGGCTAATACATAGCTGAAGGCTTACTACAGCTTGGCATAAGACTTATTCCTGCACTTTCTTCCAAGCTCCAGTGAATTCTGGCATCTGAAAATATTCCTAAAGGAGAACTCACTGGGTCCCTCACCCAAGGAATTATCAGTGGTAAAAGGATGACCACCATCAGTGGTAGCCAACCCACTGACAGTGGCTGAGTGCATCTTAATTAGTGAACCTTGTTCCTAAAAATAAATCTTGTCTCCAGTCAGACATAATCTGTAGCACTATCTGGTGATATCTGCTGAATAAATCTACATGTACCTGTGGAACAGGGCAAGATATAAACAAATAAATAACACAAACAAGCACCGCAATTCGGTCAGTTGGCAGAAGGGGTATCCTGTTATAGGAAACACAGTCACAAGTCATTACCTAGAAAACAATAGCTTAAGCTATTATAGAATGGCCTCATCAGGACAGGTACACTGGAAGATCATCTTTTTCTCCATAAGAGTGTAAATCCATTCTAGCAGAAAAACATTCTAAGTGACTATATTCAATGGCAGGAATCTGTTATTACTGAAAGAGACAGTACTATGCTGAGAACCTACTCTATTCTATTTGGCTAACAGCCAATCTACCACTGCATGGTCCCCAGTTCATACATGCCTGTGGGTCATGCACTGCCCAGACTGACTGAGGTACACATGGCCTTGAGCACCGGCTAGAACACTATGAACCGGGATAGTCACTTCATAGCATGCACATGGCTTCTGACAAAATATTACTTTCTACTCTAAATGGACTCATTCCTTAGTATGATCTGGATTGGTTCCAGGTCCACCCAGGGATACCAAAATCCAATGACATTTATGCCCTTTATAGCAAATGGCAAAATATTTGCGTATCACCTATGTAAATCTTCCCATATACCTTAAACCATCTCTAGATGACTTAAAAATATATAATGCAAATGTGATATAAGTAGTTACTGTACTGATTTGGGGAATGGTGACAAGCAAAAGGTCTGTACGTGTGCAGCACAGAAAATGTTTTTAAAATATTTTTGATCCAAGGTTAGTTGATGTACAAATGTGAAGCCCACAGATTCAGGAGGCTAACTATATTAAAAATTAATATCTGACCTAAGTTATAGGATCTCTAAATCTTCTTCAGTCATTGGTTAATGAATTCAAGGCATCTATGTGGGAACCAACTAACGCAGAACCCAAAAAAGGAAGAACTTTCATTTTTTGATGGGGCCGAAGTAACTTTTGGTATTTCAAGTTAAGAACGTTTCTATCCATTAGTGTCCTAAAACCATCCTCTACTAACATAATCTCAGAGTCTTATGTCTGTATAGGAAAAAGGTAGTCAGAATGCACAAACATGCTGATATGGGAAGGGACAGGAAGTAAACCACAAGGAACCTGGACAGCAAAGCTGTACCACAATTAATGGCATATGGCACTGAGGTCCAAATGAGCCAAATCTTTTTTTAAATGTGGCAAGGTGTGAGAAAAGAGACCTTGCTTGAAAAAGAAAGAATATTCACTGTTCTAATGATAGATCAATTTTAGAATACAAGTTATACAAAGGAAATCTCAAAATCTGAGGAAGATGTAAGGATATGCAGAAAGTTCAGCAATAACACATTATCACAGGCAGGGTCTTTCTTAGTTAAAATCCACCAGAACAACCTTTAGTTAAGCCCTCACTAAGCACAAGAGTGTTAAAGCTAAACATTCATTTAACTTCCACAACCACCCCTGAGATTGGTTGAGAAAGTTAAGGATATCATTTTATTAATAGGGGAACTGAGATTTAGCAAGCTGACATTAGCATGCCCAAGGTCACAAAGCTTGGAGAAGCAGAGGAGGAACCTGCCTGGCCTTAGAGGCTACTTGAACTTTTATATGATAATAGCTTAGCAGAAGTTTAGAGAGGCTGGCAGTCCCCAAAGTATCTGCCAAATAAAAACTTCTATTGTGGAAAATAGAAAGGATGGGTAAGCAAAAATAAACTTCACCTACTTCACAATTGCCTGGAGCCAACTTTCAATATATTTCTATAGATAGCTTTACTCCTTAAAAAAAATTGTTCTCCAGCAAGCTTCAGGGAAGCAGAAAGGAAGGGTATTTACCTGCTAAGTTGCGTTTTATGTCTTCCAGATCTCTAGATATAAATACCCTACTGCCAATGTGGCAGCATCCATCCTTACAGCCGGAGCAGACTGGACAGAGAAGGACGCGTGATTCACCAGATTCTCTTCAGCCTGTGACATAATGGAGGAACCCGGGGTGCACATGTAAGGGCCAGTGACCTCAATGGGCCCTCTGGAGTGAAATGCTCAGGAAAAGAGGCAGTGAAAAGCAGAGAACACAAGGCAGGTTGCCTCTCAGCTTTGGAGCAGCCCTGGCTCCCTTTGGTGGCTTTTTATCTACTACAACGCCATGTGGTTACAATGAGGGTTAAGCTTGCCTGCTGCCCAGTCCTTACAAGCAATTTCCTCTCCTTACTGTAGCTTGAGGGGTTTTCTTTCTGTGTGTGTTTTGTCATGTATTGCTTTGCTTTTGACAATATAGGGCATTACCAGAACTCTGGGGCTTTTTATATACACACCCTGTCCCAGGCATTTCAAAGCCTTGTATCCATACTTTGTTATTTATGCATCTGTGTCACAATAGCTTTCACTAGGTGCCAGAGTAACTCCAGATATTTCATCAGACAGTCTCTCTCTAATCTTCAACATCAGTGGATCACTTAATTGGGGTACTGTAGACAGAGAGACCTCTGATTTAGATAAACCTTAATGAGCAGTCCAAGGAGGTTTGAGAATTTAGAATACACAAAACTAGATCCACTGATTACTTGATAAATGGTGCTGGAAACCTGGGTATCAGTTTGGAAGCCTTCCGTTACTTGAACCACACAGAAAAATAAGTATCAGGTGGGTTAAATAATTAGTTGTAAAAAAGATAAAGTCAAGGGAAAAAATTCAGACAGTAGTGCATAATCATCTTATGGTGATAAAGACCTTCCCAGGCAGCATTCCAAGTTTACAAATCATCATGGAAAAAGATTTCCTGACAAATTTCTTAAACCGCTACAGAAAAAAAGATGTGATAACAAACGACAGATTAGAAGAAAATACTTGTGATGTACAGAATAAAGGATTAGTTTCCTTGTAGAGGGTTTTGGTACATCCACAGTGGATGAATTCCTGCAGCATTCACTTTGGGAAGCATGTTTTTGGGCAGAGCAACCCCTAAACTTTGGCCTTCCTGTTCTTTCTCTATACATCCATATACATATACGAGTACATATATCATGGGGCACTTTGTCACAGAAGAGGACTCATACTCTCTGTGTGCTCTGTGACTTGATCTCTTTCACATCAGATGTGTGAGAGCCTTTTTTGTGTATTTACATATAGGTCTACCTCAGTTTCTCTACCAGTTGTATTGACATGATCAACTATATCATCACTCCTTTTACCATTCTCTAACTACTTGTTAATGTGTCAGCTTTTTGTTGCTGTGACAAGATACCAGAAATAAATCCACTTTGAAAGAAAAAGCAAGGTTTATTTTGGCTCATCATTCTGAAGATTTCAGTTTATGTCCGCATGGCTCCACCATCTTAAAAGACTATTGTGGCACAGAACACCATGGCAGGAGCATGTCATGGAGGAGACTGCTCACCCCATGATAGATGCCAAACAGGAAACGGAAAGGGGCTAGAGTCTCAGGACTCTCCCAGTGACCTGACGACCTCCCAGGCTCTATCACCTAAAGGTTCCATCACCTCCCAATAGTGTCACAAGCTACAGCAGTCTCTGGGGAACATTAGGATCCAAACTATAGCAGATATTTAAGTGGTTCATAATGTTGCACTACTGTAAAGACACACTGATCAAGATCGTGCACATTCACCTGTATGTACACATGTCATAATTTTGCTAAATGTAAAAAAAGGCAACACAACTGTACATCATATCACCCTAATTTGGACTAAAAGCAACTATGCCTGCAATATATACAGAAAAAATAAATCACAACATATGAAAATCATTATTAGTGGACATGACTTGATAACCTCATTGAGCAGCATACTTTCTTCAATCTCTTCCAGTTCTCCAGTGTTTCTACAATGAAGAATATATTTTAACCCTCAGAAAAAGTAAAGTTCAGTAGTAGTTAAATTCTGGATGAGTTGCACACTCACCCACAGAAGTGTCCCTCGCAGGTTGTAAGTCTAACTTGGCTGATGCCTTTTCTCTCTTCTGGGTTCTCCGCTGTATTCTGGAGGTTGACATTATCGCAAACAGTGCCTCTGGATGTGAGCAAGCTGTGTCCATTTACACAACTAGTAGAAGAACTGGACAGCTCTGACAGACCATCTGGTTTTAATGCATCCATTACCATAGTAATTCAAAACAGAACGCAAGGCTGTTCTCTCAGCAAGTCTAAGACCAGGGAAGAGGAGGGTGCATTCACTGGCCAGAGTCAGCTGTCAAGGATGCCACTCACCCCTGCTCACCTGACTATTCAGTGACAGAACAGAATGAAGGTCCAGAGTTAGCATGCAATACCTGCAGGGAGCGCAAAAAGCATTTTGAAATCCATCACCTGGCAAGCAGTCTTCTCGGACCCCAAGGAAAATGAGATTACCAGGAAGAAGCCCAATGAGGTAATGTGGTGGTCTCAAAAGCCATTATGTTTATATGGACAAGGCCCTGGAGTGACTGTTCACGTTTCATGTTGATATACTGCTTAATCAGATTTGTATTTTAACACTGCTCTTGCACCTCCAAACTCTTAACTTCCATGCCCCGCCCCAGTTCTCCCAGGAGTATCCAGCCCCCTTTGTCCTTCCCAGGCTTGGTTCATAGGCTAGGACACCAGTAGCTGCACTGTGACTGTCTGCACGCAATAGCACCTAATGACTATCAAATTTGCGGATGTTAGAGCAAGATGGTGCTTTTGGTACAGTATGAAACCATACGCAGTAAGTGAATGATTGACTCCTAAGGTATGGCTTATGAATGGTACTTTTGCCAAAAATGTTATTCTGGAGCATCATGCATTTAGAGTTGCAGATGTTGGGAAGCTACGTTCCGTAAGCAGGCAGGGTCTCAAGGAGGACAGGACCCACAGTTCTGAGACATTCACCAAGTATCCCTCTGTGTGCCATTCCAGAGTTGGTTCCATTACTTTTGAGACTCCCACCAAGTTCGCCTTGGTGATCCCCAGGGCTCTAACACTCACAGCCATATGCTCCCTCAGCTCTCACTCATGGGTATGGTACACTTTAGGGAAAAAGAACACAACAGAACAGACCTCTGTGGATGCATGCTGACTTTATACCTGGGTCTCTGCTCTTAAATAGCCAAAATTGCTCCTCAGCCTTGCATGTCCATGTCACAACTTCAAAAAGCATCTGAAAACTGCCTGTTTCCTCTCCACCACCACCAAGACTGGCAGCAACTATTTCTAAATCCTGCCTCCTTCCCACCCTGCTCCTTCTTACTGCAGGCAACAAGGCAGCCTGCCTGGGACAAGGGAGCAGGTGGAGGAAGTGAATAGTCAGGTGAGCAGGGGGTGGGGGATGAGCTAGGGCAGGACACATGTGGGAGGAGAATTGGAACAAGAGATGGACCCAGGCCAAGCCAGAGGTGAAGACCACTAGAAAGAAGGGGACAGGAAAGGTAGTGCTCTGCAGTGCCCAGGCAGCCGAGTCATGAATCATAGATTAGCAGGAAGTGAATGTGGCAAAGCAGGTGTGCAAGAGAGCAGGTCTGCTGCCATGCAACAAAAGCCACCCTGATAAAGGAGGAAACCTAAGTCTGCACTCTGTCTCAGGGGATCTTAACCACGGTGGATCTGGGTAATCAAGAACAACTGGCCAGCAGGAAGGAGGAAGGGTCAGTGACAAGCACAACTCCTGACCGGGCACCATGCTCCAGCCCAGAGCGACCTCCTTCCCTCATTCTGCCCATCTCTTCCTCCCACTGACAGTTTGGTCATCTTTACTGCTAAACTTTTCTCATGAATGTTTGACCTACACTATCTCATGTTCATTCTATTTTTCATTTTGTCTACTGTAACAGTCTAAGTTTTATCTACTTGACCCCTTATGAGTCACAGGCAGAGGCCAGGTGAAGGGCATTTGTTTGCATGTTGTGGGTCCTTCAGTGCTGAAGACACTGCTAGGGATACAGGTGATGCTTCAAAGTACTTCCTGAGTGAAATAATATTCCTCACACCTACAGTATCATTCCCTGTGTACTATCCACTTTCTTCCCTTTTCAAAAAAATCTGCTGGATCATGCAATCTATACTCATTTGTCCCTTAAAACCTTAAAAAAATACAACACTAGAGAAGACCAGAAAAAAGACATATACAAAGAGGTATTTATATATACCTATACTTCTAGGGTCATGATATAAAAAATAAAATATAAAAAATAATAGTGGTAATTAACCAAAGCTAATACCTATCCTTCAAAAAGACACAAAGTAGACAAGCCCCTGGGAATACTAATCAAGAAAAAATCAAGCAAAGGCACAACTATAAATATTGTGTATGAGAACAAAGGTTTAGGACTTTTGTTTTGGGGAGGATAATTTTCTGAAACCCCAAATGACTCAGTGGAGTAAAACAATTTTCAGAAATGATGATTTACTGATGAGATAAATTTAATCGTAAAATAAATGTATCCCATGCAATATCACCTCTGTCTAAGACAAAGCAAACAACTAACCAGGTACAGAGGGTGCTGAAGACAAATTGTACAACTGGTCACCAAGAGGTTGTTCCAATCTATCACACGACAGTTGTGCATTCATTCCAAGCTTTGCACTCTTACACAATTTCATCACTGCTGGAACAGAAGCCTATACTTACATCGATCTCCAAGGTGAAGAGCTGCTATCTAGGCTACATGGAATGTACACGTAGAGGTAAAGTTTTGTTCCTAGGGTCATGCTGAACAAAAGATTTTAATCAAGCAGAAGAGAAGATGAAGAGAACAAGAGATTCAGTAAACATTCAATGTGTGGGGCTGCTGCCGATATAACACAGCATATTGTCTTACAGTAAATATTTTTTGTACGTAGGAGTATACCCTAAAATACCCAAAAAAAGCATAGAAAATAATTGTTCATTATTGTCAAGTATTAGGTCCGATTGATAACTGCAATGCTATATGCTTTTATGAGAGGCACCACGGCAGGTTTGCTTACACCAGTGTCACCGCAAACACACAAGTAAGGTGTGGAGCTGTGATGTCGTGGTGGCTCCACCACTACAAACTTCTCAGCCCTGTGGTAATCTTCTGGGACCACAGTCACACAGATGTTTTGTCACTCACCACAACACCTTTGCAGCCCATGACACTAGTTACTGAACCCTGGCTCTGTACCTGAGATTGTCCCAAAGCCCTGTAACACAGCAGTGCACACAAATCCCGGCCTTGGCCAAACTCTTAAGTCTTGAAGTGGGCTGTGAAAGCTGGTGTCACTAGGGGTGGAAAAAGGGGAGCAACACACTTTCTAGAGCCCCTGGGGTCCTCCTTCCTGTCCTGTCCAAGGTGACATGGAAACCCGAGAACATTGCTCCAAAACAGTACAAGAAAGCCCCAACTTTCTTCCCGATTCCCTTCACAGACCTGTGGGCTCAGCCCCTCCCCCCCAATTTTACCACTGCATATGAGAAGGCAAAAGACTATTTGTGAGGGAGGCGATGGTAATTTCTAAAAAATGATGCTCTGCTCCTCCTGGTTTTATCTACTTTAAAGGGAGGGCCCATTAATCTCGAAATAAAGACAATGAAAAGCAACTGTCTGAGCAGAATTTTGTGAGTAGGAAAGGGCCCGTCAGTTCCGGGTCTTTCTCCACCAGCTCTGAGCTGGATCTTAGGTACAATTTTTCATCCTTGTTCAAAAAAATGAAGCTAGATGGAGATGCTTTTTGGGATTTTTTTGGCCCTAAAATTTCCTCGTTAATATTTATACTTGAGCCATCCTTTTACAAGTCTTTATACGCCAATGATGCTCACCTTAGCAATGCTTACCAACTTCAGGTCCAGCAAGTGTGACTCTGGGGCCCTTGAACTGAAGCATAAGGAAAATGTGAATGCTCTTTTAGGGTCTCTTTTTCAGTGTTGGACAAAATAAACATTCAAATGACAGACAAACTGAATTACCACAGCATCACTCACTCAGCTGCTTCATGGACAATGGTGTCCTGTTCAGTCACCCAGCATCAACTGCTGCTGGAAAAAAAATAAGCTATAAATGAGAAAATTTTACATATCTTTTATAATTGGTGCCATATTTGTGAACCCCAAAAGGAATCAATATTTTAGAAAGCCAAGAATTCAAAAATTCATGAATATCGTTAAAACTGGTTATTATCAGAATCTGTTAAAGACAGGGTTTGTGGGCTTCTTACTGCTTAGCAAAACAAAACAAAACAAAAAATGCAGAATGCAATTGGGGTCAGACAATCTAAGGTAAAAACACTAAACCCAAATAATGAAAAAGACCAAAAGAAAGGGGGGGGGTGAAGAACAGTCACCCGACTGACGTCAAAAGCTGAGGGATTGGGTTCCAGGCAGCAGCTATGATTCAAACCAGAAGCAGAAAATCAGATTCAGGTTAACAAGTCTGGCCAAGGTTACAAACAAGAGTAAACAGTATCAAGCCTTGAAAACACCAGGCACAGACTGACAGACTGGTACAGAACTGAACTGGCAGGGCAGGTGATAAACAGATCGGAGAGGTATACACAGGCAGGTTACACACTGGCTCTTCCCAGCTGCTTTTAAATAGACTCCAACAAGTGTCTTACACACTGTATGTCATCACAGTATATGGTGAATATTTATATTTTTTTAAAAATTATTACAGTAAAAGACGAAAGTATTTTCACAAAAACACCAGAAGGAACTAAATCTAACATAAAAGATTATATTTTGAATACTTTCTGTACTCAGAATCTAAATAATGCCAAAATCCAGTTAATATTTACCTTTACAAGCATGAAACCATGTTCCCTTTAAAAGCATCTGATAATAACCCATAATAGATGGTTGCTACCTCCAGGGAGCTTAGAATCCGGTAGATGATAAAGCAAAACAGGGATTCCAGAAGTATAAGCACCCTCACAACAGTCTACACAAACAGTAATGGAAAATTGGTAACCAATTTCCAGAAGCATCTTCTGCCTTTAAAAAAAAAAAATTCAGATTTTGGCACAAATTAAAGGAGAAATACATTAGCAGGGATATTTGAAAGACACTCATGTTCATACCCAATCAACAAATTTAATAAAAAGTGAGAAATGAGTGGGTTGATACTGACAATGAGGCTGAAACAGCAGAGAGCATTACCAGGCAGAAATCACAGGTCACTTCCAAGTCTGGAAGTCCACACCAAAAAAAGGAAATAAAAGAGCTCCCAGGAAAAAACACAACCTGAAAACTATCATTTCTACCCTTTGATTCAAAGCTATCATTAATACTTAACAGAAAGCACTTTATGCTATATATACTTCATCAAAGAATGTGAACATGTTTTCCATTTTGTTTGGCTTGAAAAGAGTAAAAAAAGAAACAGGCTATTTGTCTTTATTCAAGATCACATTCCAAGTGACACTCTTCTGGGTGTTTGATCACCTCAATGTTATTTATAGCAATACAAAATATTTCTGCTTCAATGTGACATGTATTTTCTTGAAAAGCTACACCTCATGCAAAACTGCACACTAAAAATACCAAGGCTCACTAGAAAAGACCAGGTGTGGTAGTCCTGTACCACATCTTAACCAGAGAATTAGCATAAGCCATAGCAATTCTAAAACAGATGCTACTAGCTCAGCTATAAAAGCATATTAATCAAAATTATTTTATCAAAAAGACAAAAAAAAAGGCCTTATGGAAAGCGTCGAGGCCAACACTTAGTAATAGCAAAATCTACAAAGATCAAGCAGAACACTTCCCCCATCCGTCCCACCCACAGCTATATGAGTTCCTTTTGCATCCAACTCCAGAGATTTAGTTAAACCAAATATTAACATGCTAGGAAGCTGCATTTGAAATAATTCAACATCCACTCTGCACTCACATCCTTTCTCCATTTACTGATACTAGCCCTGCAAAACACAGGTTGTAGTGTCTTGTTATCCTTTATTATTTTAAAGGATCTTACCTATGGAATTAGGTAAATTAATTTGTGCTATGTTATGCTGAGCTGAAAACAGATGAAACATATACAGTTCAGAATGGGTAAATGCACAATTAAGGCAGCATGTCATTTCAACAAATTGATGGCACCGTGTTATTTGGGGCACTGACCTTAAACAACCTAAAGAAAATGCTGCGAGAGAGAATTCTCAGCTCCACCACACCACACCACCACCATCTTCTATGTGAGAGCTCATTTAAAACTGCTTTGTAGTATGAGTCAACATTATGATTGATGTACACTGAAAATGAAAAACAACTACCTAAAGGAACCGAGTCAACAATAAAAAGCTTTCCAATTGAAGAAGTTGTGAATAAATCATGATCTTATCTTTTAATCATCTTTTTTACTCATATATTTACCTCCATGAATGGCATCCTGAAAGATGCCCATGACATCTGAAAATGTCTCAGGTTTTCAGTTAGAGAAATTAGGTAATCAGAAAGAGTGCAAAAGTAACTGTCATTACTGCTCTATTCACAGTTGTTTCTGTTCTCAAATATTATGCTTTCAGTATAAAATGTTCTTTCATAGGGCAATGGCTAAAAATATTAATGTATCTGTGTCATGAAATACTACACAGTAACAAAGCACAGTAGATCTATATAAACTAATATGTAAGGGATGATCACAATATATCATGAATGTTTGAATTTTTAAAAATTATTAAGTAAAAGATACATAGTCATTAATTTCCCTCAAAATGCTCAATCTGAACACACTCCATATTCTTGCCACTTTCTAAAACAGTCCTGGAAGACTTTTGTAAATGTCTGTATAAGGTGTGATTAAAAAAAAAAATACACTCAATGCTACTGCCCAGTGCCATCCAATGGAAAGGCAGGTCATAAAAACAACAGAATATATCTTCACCCATCTTACTGAATGGATCTGCACCATTTGACTTTTGGATCTTTCTCAAAATCAAAATGATGATGAAACGTAAACAGTGGAAACAACTCAGATCATAGAAGCAGCCACAACAGCACAACTAAAGACACGAAAGAGGACTTTCCTACTTCACAAAGTGGCAAGAACAATGCGATAAATTGTCAGAAGTGAGGGCGAGTATTTTAAGCACTGTGGTACTGTGTCTTTTACTGTAGAAGTATTTTTAATATAAACATTCACCATATTTTTCCTATCATACCTTGTATGAAATCATGGGCAAAAGTCTAAGTATGTTTAGCATGTGTCCATCAAACAGTGGGAAGGTGTGTGCACAGCTGAATGTCCACTTGCTAAAGTGGTTGCCTTTGGACAGAAGCCTGAGAGATCCTAAGTTGGGAAAATGCACATTTTTTACTTTCACTGCTTTTGTGAAAAAGTGACTATTTCCTAATTCTGTGTAATGAAAAATTATTGATATAAGTCTTTACTAGATTGTAATTGCTAAGCGTATCGAATGCTACATTCTTTGAATTAAGCCAGTAAGTGTCCTTTAATTTATCCATACATTTACCAGCTGAACATTTTCACTCCAAATCATCCTTCTGTCTAGATCACGATTCTGATAACAGGTATAAAACTGAGTTTAAAAGCAAAGGCAAAAGTTTTTGCTAGTCTAGTTTTAGATATGTCTTCTTAAATAGATTTTTAACTGAGGAAATTTATCTTTTATTTATTTCCTATTCCAAATCTCAGGTCTTACAAAACATAAAGGAAGAAGCTTCATAGCCTACACAGGGGAAAAAGTTTACTGACACTTGCTGAACTGAAAACACAGCATATAGCCATGCAATTACTGAGTTACACTGCATGTGTGCACTGGGGAGAGAGTTTAAATAGCTGGTAACGGTAGCTGTTAATAGGAATATATTATGGGAGCAAGGGAGATAGCTTAGTAGCACAAGAGCCTGCCTACCAAGCACAAGGTCATGAGTTTGATTCCCAGTATCAAAAAAAGTATGAATATATTATGAATAAAAATGTCTGAAATGGTAGATGTTTAATTCCAACCTACTCGTGTATTGACAAATATCTGTGACTCAGTAGTTATTTGAAGCAGTAAGAAATTTAGGTCATACTTACAAACTAAAAGCCTACTATTTGTGCAAATTTAGAGGTCAGAAGATAAAGTGGCGAACAACACAAATTCCTTATCCTCATGGGTTTAAGCTCTGGTAGAGAAAAACAGATGATTAGAAAGTAAATAAATACAAAGGACGTCAGGAAGTGACAAAGGCCATGAAAAGCAGAACACAGGATAATGAGGCAGAGATGTGGGACTGGCAGGATGACAATCTTCTGCAGCTCCTCCAAGATTCAGAACTGCACAGAAATTCTCAATACTGTGGACAGAGTAATCTCAGACTAGAAGGAAGGGGCTGAATTTGATTGAGCCCAGGTCTTAGCCAGGGCAGCCATCGATTTAGTTGTGTTTGATTCTTGGCAACACTTATAATCAGTTCTGCTTCTGGTAATGGTGCAGTACTGCCTATCAGATCAACCTTCACACAGATAACTACACACACATACACACACACACACAAACGCACACACATGCACACACACGCACACCTGCCTGCCTGCACTGGGTGAATAGTCTGGGTGTAGCCGACGTCACATGCTATCCATGCTGGCTAGACCAGTGCTTCTCAAACACTGACTGATCCCTGATCTGCACCATCAGCGGCACCCAGTAACTCATGATGAATGCCCAGTAAACATGGGAAAAGGTGTGGGAGGCTGTGTTCACACCACAAGCGTTCCAGGATTGACCCAGAGAGGATTTTCTCCTGCAGCCCTATAACTCAGCCAGGATACTCATAAGTACCTTCTCACCTATCATGCCCTTCGAGGTTATGTTAATGACATGAATCACTCCCCGCTATGTGAGGCACATTTACAGTGTCATTGACTTGGATCCCCAGTTTATTGCCACAAGGAGTAGTACTTTGCATTAGCTTTCCCTCATTATAAGAAAATTTCTGAGACAATCAACTTATAAAGACAAAAGGGTTATATTTGCCAGGTATGGTGGTCAATGCCTGTAATCCTAGCACTTGGGAGGCTGAGGCAGAAGGATCTCTGTGAGTTCAAGGGCAGCATGGGCTATGTAGTGAGTTCAAGGTCAGTCTAAACTACATAGAAGACCATGTCTCAAAAGAAAAGGGGGGAGATATTTTTGCTCCGTTTACAAAGTTTCAGTCCAAGACTGGTTGGTCTTATTGCTCTGGGCCTGTGGCAGAGCAGCACATCATGGCAGGAGCAGGTGCCACAGTAAAAGCACACACCTCATAACAAGGTAGCGGAGGAGAATGAGGAAGGATCCTGCGGTCCCAGAGTCCCTTCGAAGAGCACAACCTCAGCAACCTAAGGCTCTTTCACTGGGCTCCACCTCTAAAAGTTTCCATAACCTCACAAGAGCGCTGCCCTGGGAAGGAACCTTTTAACATGCGGGCTTCCAGAGGACTCTCCAGACCCAAACAAAAGCACATGCCTTTCCTACCTGCATGACTCAGAGGATCCATCCAAATGCCTCTCTTTTACCCACTTGGTTTTCCCAGTTCAGACACTGTGTGTTCCTACTCTCATGGAAAAGAATGGCCTGAAATACAAGTTGCAGCCTAAGAAACTGGGGTTGCGTGCAACTAAAAAGGTCTGATGATTGAGGACAATGGCCAATGAGGACTAACAAAAGTGACCTCTCTGAGTCTGGCTCACTTGGTCAGTGACTACAGATCTAAATGTCCTTAGCTGTGAACATAATTTGTTCTTCTTGTAAAAATCTCAGATCAGAACAAAACCAAGGCTTGGTAATGCCATTATACAAAGGTTAAAAACAACAGCCCCACGACCTTGGGGTGGGAATAAAGTGGTATTGACTTAACCACAGGTATTCCAGGCCGAGACAGAAGTATTTCGTATTTAAACAGATACGAATGGAGTATGAGGGGAAAAAAATGCTAATCACTATACTTTCTGAAAATCTAAATCATAAATGATTTATAAAAGATTGTTTTAATAAATACATAGCAAAAGAAAAAGGCAAAATTTATGCAGATATCGCAATAAAAATTAATGTTCTGAGGGGATATACTGCAATTTGAAATGCAGTATATCTGAAATATTTACAAATGAGAAAAACATTTGAGTACAAATTTTTTTTTTTTTTTTTTTTTTTACTTTCAGGTTGGTCTCTGAGTCCCAGAAAAAAAAAATAACTAATATATTATTAACTTATAGGTACCAGTGTTTGCCCTGTTTTATTTCTGGGTTAAACTCTCCATTAAATTTGGAAATAAATGTGACCTGCATGAAGATGAGGTTATCATTTGGAAAAAGAATTAAGAGGAAAATAAAAAACAATATCTTCATAATTTAAAATATTGAGTTATTCATGTTTTAACACCATAACAAGTATTTGAAGTATAGGGTCACTGGTGAAACTCCTATACTAACTCTTTGCAGGATTTTATTTATCTGAATTGAAAAATCTCTAAAGTGTAACATAAGCCAGCCAAGGATCTACGTAAAATTCCCAGCAACTTCAGACATGGAAATAATAAAAGATATCTGAGACCAAGTCTTTATCAGTTTAAATAAAAGAATGTACTAATCTATCACACTTCTTTTTGTAAAGAATGAATGGCTGTTCATACTATTCAGGTAAAAATCATTTTAAATAAATCAAATGTCCCTGCTCATAGGATATGGAAGAGCAGAGCTCACAGGGAAACTGAGGGGAAGACTGGACGCATTTGAAAGACCCCACTTGCAAGTGCTAGGGGACACCCAAGAGGCACATACTGCATAGAAACATAATGGACCCTCGGCTTTAAGATAAGAAGATTGCCACTTTTATAAAGATAAATCCCTCAGAAGAGCAAAGATACTCAGAATCTAGAGAAAGGGAACAGATAAATAGACAGGGAAATAATAGGATGAAGGACTCTGTAAGCTTTCTAGCAAATCCTTACTAGAAAAAGTTAAACCCTTGCTAGAAAGAGCAATTAAAAGGAGAAGAGAGAGCTGATAAGTGTGATGGCTCTGCCAGGTTCCCCAGCTAAAGCTGATTGCCCCTCCTCACCATGCAGTGAAGTACTAAGGAGAAACAAGGAGGACGGGGCTCAGTACATAAAATGCAGGAATACCTCAGTTCACAAACACTTCTTATGCAAATAATTTGGTTCCCAAACAAAAGCATCCCACAAAAATTTGCTTCCATTCGCAAACTCCCCACTGGGAGACAAACACAACTGCAGCCATCTTGGCCACACAAACACAAACGTGGCCATCTTCCCCCAAACCATAAAACAAATTAAGCTCATAAGCCAAGGTAACCACTGCATATACTCACACCTGAACACTGACTTATACACAGTGGTACCTCAGTTCATGAACTCAATTCTCTTCATGATTCTGGACACAAACTGAACCAGAGAACTGAATCTAATTTCTTGAACACTGAACGTAACCAATGAATTTGATTTGGTTATTATCCAATTCAGTTTGTGAGAAAATCAGGGAACGAATCAAGTTGGTGAACTGCAGGTCTACTATGTGTATCCTCTCACTATATTTCCCTTTACTTAATTGCTAACTCAATCCTGAATGCAAAGTCCTCTTAACAAACCCATAAGGTGAAGAGAGTCTGACAAGACTCAGAAAATCAAATAAAGCTCACTTCAAAATATGCACATAGATGAGGTTGCAGGGGGTTAGATGTCTTGGGGCCTGCAATCCATCTATGACAGCCCAGGGAACCAATTAGGTTATGACAAATTCCAGGTGCAGTGAGGGGCCACTGAATGTCTATAAAAGCAGCTAGGAAGAAACAGCTCACAGGTCCTCCACCTTTCCAGAACCACCACCTTCTCACGAAGTCTCTTTCTGTCCCCTCCTTTCCTACAAATAACATGTTTTTGTTTTCCTTTTTAATAAAAGAAGGCTGGCTAAACATCAAGTAAGGTAAATGTTTTAGTCCACTTCCTTCTGTAGAACAATGTACCACAGACTGGGGCAATTTTGAATAATAAAGTTTTATTCAGCTCTTGTTTTCAGGGTTAGGTCAAAAAAAATGGCACTAGGAACTGTTCAACAACTGGGGTTTCTTGCTGCTTCATAACACAAAAAGTATTTCGCAGTGAGGCAGAGCTAGCAGCTTACTCAGTTCTCCCTTCTTATAGAACCACTCCTGCCTTCATGGGGCCCCTTCCTGTGACCTTCTGTGCAAGTTTCCCTCCCGACACTGCCAGCAAATAAACTGGGGATTAAGTTTCTAACACACGAACTTTTGCGGGACACATTCAAACTATAGCAGCAACCTGGCATAACTGATTTCAAAGCTGGAGATAGGAAGGTGGTTAAATAAGTTTCCCAAATCTTTCTTTACTCAAGCCACAAGTTCAGAAGCAATTTTCTTAACAAGACTCTATTATTATTTCTAATTCATTAATCCCTACCACTACCAAACACAGGACTAATTTACTTTAAAAGGGGGATGACTGTGGCCCTTTTTAAAGTCACAAACCACTGATTCTTAGTACAGAAAGGACATTAATAATCAAAGACCAAACACTCAAAAGAAATTTTGGTTTATTTGAAAATTTCAATAAATTAATAAAAATCACAAATATTTAAAAATTTTCTTAATTTCTTGATGTATTTTCTTTCAGATACTTTACATTAGGCATTTTTAACAAAATTGAACATACATCTAAATGTAAATGCATATACACTTTTTTCCTCTCTTAATATTTCCCAGGGAAATAATTCCTTTTCAGGTCTTAACACACCATTTTATTTTTTAAAATTTTTATTTAAAGAAAGAAAGAAAAGAAAAAAACAAAAGAGAAAAAAAGGTAGAATACAGAATTCAAAAAAATTAACATCATAAAATCACTAGTTGATACATTACATATTGTCATCCTGAAAATAGTTGTTAAAGTTACAAGATCAAAGTATAAAAAGTGGCTAGACACTCAAACACTGACAGTGCAAACCCTTCCGTTCAATGATCTAACAGAAACTTAGTAATATGGTCATCGATCTTACACACTATACATAACGTTATATCCTTCAGAGCACTTTGCTTCCCTTTCACTTTTACAATATATATTTATACTTTTTGGATCCCATTACTCTGTCATTTTTATTATTTTTTATGCTAGAGAGACAATGTGATATTTACTAACATGAGTCTTGTTTATTTCACTAATGAGGATATTCTCAAGTTGCCTCCATTTACCTATAAAGGCCTCAAGATTATCCTTTTTATAGCTGAGTAGTATTCATATAAAATATCACATCTTTTTATCCACATCTTTTATATAAAAATACCACATCTTTTTTATTCACTCTGCAGTTGATGGGCATTTTGGTTGTTTCCAAGATTTATCTATCACAAATTGTTCTGCTATGAATATGGATGCACATATATCACTGTGACACGACCTTTTCAGGTTTCCTGGGAAAATACCCAGGAAGAGAATAGCTGGATTGAATGGAACTTCCAATCGTAGTCCTCTGAGGAATCTCCATACTGATTTCCATAGTGGCTGCACCAGTCTACACTCCCACCAACAGTGGAGCAGTGTTCTCTCCCCCCCCCCTCCCCCGCAGCCTCGCCAACTTTTGTTTTCACTTGATTTCTTGATGGCGGCCATTCTTTCCAGGGTAAGATGAAATCTCAATGCTGTTTTAATTTGCATTTCTCGAATGACCAGTGATGGTGAACATTTCTTCATATATTTATTTGTCATTTGTATATCTTCATCTGAGAACTGTATGTTCATCTCCAATGCCCATTTTTGGAGAGGGTCTTTGAATTTGGGGGGCTTGATGTTTTTCAGTTCTTTATATGTTCTGGATATTTGTCTGAGGGATTCTTGGCTAAAATTCTTTCCCGTTCTCTGGATTTTCTTTTCACTTTGTTGGTGATTTCTTTTGAAGTGCAAAAACTTTTTAGTAATATGAGATCCCAGTTGTTGATTCTTTGAAGCATTTCCCATGTGGTTTGCATTTTATTCATGAATTCTCTGCCTACCCCTATGTCTCCAAGATTTCTACCTACCTTGTCCTCCAGTAGATTTAGTAACACATCATTTTAAATGATAATGGTATTAGTCTTTACTCTTAAATAAGATGTACAAAATTGTCAAATATTTTTATAAAATTTCATTTATTATGATCATAGTATGATCAATAAAAAAATAACTCATTACTTAACTTATTATTAAAAAGAGATAGGGGAGAAAACCATGCAGCAGTAAGGTGATCAGAAAGTAGAGGAAAAATCAAAGGATAGGGTTTTTTTTAATGTTTGTTTGTTTGTTTTGGTGCTAGGGTTGAACTTGGGCCTCATACATACTAAGTACATGGGGTACCACTAAGCTATATCCCCAGTCTCCAAGGATGGGGTCTGGGTTCTGAATAGAGTTCATCAAACATCTTCAAATATGAGATTATAAATCTGCTCATTTACTCAAACCACTTGGGAGACACATCCTCTGTTTCCCTTACTTCTGAGTGTGGGCTCTTTGGCTGGATCTAGGAATGCAATTAACATTAAACTTCATTAATAAAATAAAAACATAATAGTCTTGTTAAATTTAATGTACATAGGGATTTTCACAAAAGTGAAGTCCACGGAAATGACCAAACCATAGCTAGTCCTCAGTTAATAAGAACAAAAATGCTCAGAGATGACCCTACTTTCTGAAAGAACAAATAGTAGGGTATTTAAGAGATATTTGTAGACTCATGTCCTCAGCAGCATCATTGATAGCAGTTAAAAGGTAGAAGCAAGGGGCCAGAGATTTAGCTCAGCAGTTCAAGCGCTTGCCTGGTAAGCATGAGGTTGTGAGTTCGATCCCTGGTACCCAAAAAAAAAAAAAAAAAAACAGTAGAAACAACTCAAAGTCCATCAGTGGGTGTATGGATAAACAAAATGCAAAATGTGGTATATCCATACAACTGAGTACCATTCAAACTTTAAAAAGAAGAACATCTTGTTATAGCTTACACATGCATGGACCTTGAACACATTATTCTAAGTAAAATACTAAGCTGGGTGCAGAAAGGTAATTGTAGTTAGGTTTCCAACTAACAAACAAGTTCCATTCTGGCAAAACATTCATAAGCCGGATTCTCTTGTAAGTCTTTCAAAGTGAGTCTTACACACCTTTGACACAAATATATAATGCAAAGTATAAAAAACCCAAACATATACATAAAAGTATTTTAAATGAATTACTTTTACCTTGAAATGCTGCTACAGTATAGTACAACAACTGGTATATAAGGAATTCCTTTCTCCTCTTGCTCCCAGACATTCTGAGTTCTGGTTGAGCACTGTGCTACTACTGTTCATAATGACACTGTATAGCACGACTGTGACAATACCAGCAGACAATGAGCAAAGCCAGCAATCTGTTCCCATTTACAGTGGATATAGGAGGTTTGTTCATATCTGTGAACGTTCGTAACTCCAATGTTCGCAAGACAAGGGCTTAACTATATGTGACTTCACATATATAAGGTAACTAAAATAGTCAAATTCATGGAGACAAGAGGTACAGTAGTGGTTGCTAGTGGCAGAAAAGAAGGAAAGGAGGAGTTATTGTTTAATGGATACGGAGTTTCAGTTCGGCAAGAGGACAACATTCTGAAGATCTCTTGTACAATGTTACTATATCTGAGACTATGGGACTGTTTGCTTAAAGATAATTATAGTGATAAATTTTGTTACTTTTTTATGCTATATTTTTTCACTTAGTTTTTTTAAATTATATAAGGTTAAAAAAAAACTAGCTTTTTTTTCTTAGTGACTGGACCAGGGCAGATAACAATGGTAAAACTGAGCTATATCTTCCTACAAATCTGAACCTAACCTCTAAAATCACTAATGCTTATTTAACCCTGAATGTTAGAATATTACAGTCCTCAGCAAATGGAAAACAACCAGTAATTGAGGAAAATGATTTACTATTTTATGTTTACCAGTTTATACTATCATGCTCAAGGGATTTATCTTTTCTACTGTTTATCAGAAACTGATATTCTTCAGTTTATTTGAACATACTCAAAACCACATACACATTACTGCTACTTTTTTAGTATTCATGTTGTGAAAAGAAATGTCCCCCAAAGCTCAGGTGTTTAAGCACTAGTTTCCTGAGATGATAGAAACTTTAAGAGTTGGGGTCTAATGAGAGATCTTTAAGGTCACTGGAAGGGCACATCTCTGAGGGAGCCAATAAGACCACAATCTCTTCCCTTTTTTATCTTTTTTGTTCTTGATGGGGTGATGAACAGTTTATTCTGCCACACTATCCCTGTTACATTGTGCTTTCACAGGCCCAAAGCAGAGGGACCAAGAGTCATGAACAAACTTACAGTTGAATAGGCCAATAACACTGCAATGAGGAAAGAATTGCCCAGCATGTACCCAACAGTATCTAGAAAGCAGCTACGCATACAGAGGATCATGGGAAGATGTGCTCAAGACCAGTCCATGCCAACAAAGGTGTAACCCGGACCAGAGATGCTGGGACAATAAAAACATCACTATATACAAGTGAAAGAATGCAACGGTCACAGAAAAAGGGGGCCAATAACTCAGGCTTTCAGAATCTAGAGGCCAGATGCTGACTCTCTAGATGTAACTGACAGGATGCTGAGTCCCCTTAGTGGCTCTCATGCTCATCCCAGGATCCACTGATCTTAATGATATTGATGAGATGTAATGCACACTTATGAGCCTGTAATGAGGTGGTAAAGGGGACCAGAATGCCACGCTGGAAGATTCCATGCACATTTGTTCTTGCCTAGGTCATCAGGGATCTCTCAAGCTTTTGTTCTTTTATTTCCTACCTCTCTAAGGACAATGGAAGCAAGAATAACTGTAGGATGCTCCTGTGCATTAAATAGAAAGAAGACAGTGATTTCTCAGCTCCACTGTCTCTAACTGTACTAAAACCTTTAAAACCGAGAGCAAAATTAAGTCCTTCCTCTTTATGTAAGTTGACTATTTCATGTATTTTGCTACATCAATAGAAAGTTGACACCATGACCAAAAATATACTACACACATTTTCTGGCAGGTGTTGGCAGCCCTTACCTAGTTAAGTTTTAGGTTTTTATTTAAAATTAATACTGACATCATTTGGTCATTTATACTTTAGTTGGAAATTTTTCCTCCAAGTTTGATGTGTCCTTTCTAAATTAAGCCTGTCAGAAGACTAGACCCAGAGGCCACAAAGGAGGTCTCCTTTCTCAGGATCACATCAAATCTTTCTTATGTAAGATTTTCTTTTTTAGTATAAATGCTGCCAAAGTGAGAACATAGAAGATTCTTTGAACAAAGAAAAAATACATTTTGTTTTTACATTCCAAATCTCTCTGCAAACTTACCTTTTAGTCTCAACAAGTAAAAATTCAAAATAATTAAAACCAATTAAATGTAGTATGATTAGAATACACTACAGTTTTGATATGCAAAATGTTGCCAGTTTAACAGCAATGAAATTTAAAAAAAAAAAGAATATCTGTTTCCATAAATTTTCTATATCTCTTTACTTTTTCTGCAATACCCAAATATTATACATATCTCTTCTGAGAACATTGCTTTCACTGGAAAATAAATTCTATGAGAGAAGGAAATATATTTCATACCCAGTCCCAACTCAGTGCAGGAGACATAATATAAGTACTGACTAGCTGATTAGGTAGGTGAATCTCGCCATCTAGTCCAGACATTGATTTCCACATGACTAGCTTCCCAAAACGGATCCACTGCCTAACATCACGCTCAGCTATGAGATCGGTAAATCAACTGACTGATAAGCACAATCCACTACCCCCACCAGTGATCTAGTCACCTGTCCAGGGGTCTCTGAGCTCAGTGAAGGGTGACAACATTAATTGGCATGAGTACATTATTTTAAGAAAGGAAGAGACTACATTCACATACCTTTTATTACTGCATATTGTTATAATTATTCTATGTTATTCATCTCTTATTATTCCTAAATTCTAAAATAAGCTTTGTTATAGGTATGTATGTATGAGAAAAAAAGCAGTATATATACCCAGGATTATGGCAGTTTCAGGCATCCACGGAAGGTCTTGGGATGCGCCCCTCATGGATAACTGGACTCACTGCTGTCTTAATCACTTTGCTTCACTGAGACAATGCCTGCTATCTGCAACTTAATCGATAGTTTACTTTATCTCACAGTGTTTCAGTGGGTTTAGTCTAGTCAGCTAGCTCCAAGGCAAAACACAATGTGACAGAGAAACACAGCAGAGCAAATCTGGTCACATGGTGGCCAGGAAGCAGAATAAGAAAGCAGGAACCAGGGAAAGAGACAGCTTCCAAAGTGTGCCCTCATAATCTACCCCATCTACACCTTCAATACAGTAAGGCACAGAGTGGGCCATTTAGAAGGAGTACAAGGAGGAGACCAGTAAGAGGACTCAGAGGAAGAGCAGGCAGGCAGTGAGATGTGGACAGAGAACAGCTGCTGATGTTTGGTAAGTGGTTAAAATTTTCAAACAGAGGGGGCTGGCAAAGATGGAAATTTTAAAAAGGATGAACTGGATCTGGCAGTGATAATCCCAGGGGCCCAATCAGGCAACATGTAAACATAGGTATCATCAAAGTAACCAGGTCTGCAACACCTTCCAAGGAAAGGTAAATTCTGTGATGCAGGAAAGGAAAAAAACAAAACACATGCAAGAGTCAAGAGAGTGAAGAAAGGTCTGAGTTTAGGCTGACTGGGTGTCAGGTTCCCAACTGTAAAATGTGATGGGTTCCATTCAGATGGGACCAGCCAGGTTCAACATGGCGCCTGCTTAACATGGCGCCTGCTTAACATGGCGCCTGCTTAACGTGGCGCCTGCTTAACATGGCACTAAGACCCCAAGCAACAGCATATCTCTCTCACATCAGCTTCCATGTTCTTCTAATCCCAAAATAAACTTGGCATGTCCCTTCGCGTGCGGCCCAAAGGTCCTCCAATCCTCTCCCAGCACTGTCCACTCACACAGTCTCCCGCCACTGCACCAAGGGTCCTCCAGTTCTCCCCCAACACAATGACCTGTCCACTCACACAGTCTCTACCTCTACCCCAATCTCATGAAAGCAACTCCCTGGCTTTGTCTCCTCTGAGAGTCCTCGCAATCTCCTGCAGCCCTCCCATGCTGGAAATAAAGGCTTTTCCTTATCTCTGTCTGTGTCTCTCAACTGTGCCAAAACACCTAACAGAACGGTAGAGCTAAAGCTCTAGATGGACAGAGGGCAGGATTCACTGAAAATTCTTACCTTGCTCTTTGCACCAATCCAGTTACAATGTCCTTTCAGACACAACGGAAACAGAGAGATGAGCACCCTACCCAGGTTCTGCGAAGGACACTCTCCTGCACTCAAATGGAGATGCAAGCAGCTCCCAAGCAATACTGAGCTTGGGCTCAATGCCACAATTCTAAACAGGCATGAAACAAAGTAGGAAGGAAACACTCAACCCATAAGCGATCTGGCTTCCAGCATAATAAGGAAGGGCTGTAATTTGATGAATTGGTCCTAAAACATATTCTTTCTCTTCCTTTTTTTTAAAAAAATATATTTCTAAGGCTCCAACTTTACAAACAATAGGGTGACAGAGGTTCTAGCCTTGTCCAGACTCTGGCCAGGTTCCTCTGTGCCCTCTTCTCCATGAGGCTCAACCTCAGCCTGTAAGAACTACAGACTCTGAATCAGAAGGTCTTATCTAACCCCTCCCCAGGTTTTGAAACTTACCATATTACATAGTTTTGTAGGGAAAAGTGGCTTCTAGGTAGGGAAAAGATAAGCTTTATTAAAAAGTAATGGGAAATCTTACTGGGGTGGTAGCTTCTGCTTCTACAGATGAACACTATAGTGAGAGCAACCAGACAGACCAAAGCAAAAAAGACTACACCCAGAGAGGTACCAGGTAGCACAGCTACCACGGGAATTCATCAGAAAGAGTTAACAAAGCAAGGAGGAAGCCAGAAACCTGAAAGACCAGGGAAACCAGCCCCTTCAGCCACCTCTGATAAAATGTTAAGAAGATAAGGGGGCAGCCACCTACAGACTCCTATTTAATACATAAAAGACACACATACCTATACATATATACATATATATATATATATATATATGTATATATATATATCCTTACTTTACCATCACTGTTCCAGCAACAGATATACACACGTCCCCTTCATTTGATCATTAAGTTATCCTTCTGTAAGCACCCCTCAATCTATCACAAAAGGACAGGAAGAAACAAATAAATCAACTAGCCAGAAAGAATATAGACAGAGGTACTCAGGTAAGTATCAAAGACTGCTAGAGAGCCCATCCGGTAATGGTAACTTCCAGTGCCCACAAGGTAGATGGGAGAAACCACTAGTGCTAAATAAAAAGAAGCCAAGGCCAAAAATCCACAGGTGTTTACATCTGATGCTCCCCTCTCTTCCAGAGTAGATGTCTGTCCTCTTTTCTTCACTCTTTTCCAAATAAACCATCTTCTTTTATTTTAAGCTCTGCCTCTTTAATTCATTACTGAAACTAAGACTTAAGATTCCAGTGGGATGGCGGGAGCCACGATTTCTAGCAGAGCAGTGGCAGGTGTGGTGTGGGGTACATCCCTCCCCAAGAGGTGACGGTTTTGGATATGGTTTCTAAGAGCCCAAGGCTGTATCCCCAGGATGACACTACCCTAACCCTCAAGACTGAAAAAGCTCAAGGCTGTCAGTAGCTGTTTTTCTAGCCAACACCTGACCCTAGATCTCTTTCTTAGGCCCTTTATGGAGAAGCGTTTACAGATAGGAGTGTGTCCTCTTGGTCTATAACTGAGGAGTGCCTTTTTGAAAGACCTGAGAGCCACACTTATGCGCTGTCACCATCAGGAAAAAGGGTCTCCATCACAAGGTCTCTGTGGGAGGATAAACTCTGGATTTCTGTCATGCCCATAAACAGTCGATCAAATAAATCACTGACAGACCTTTTGAAACTTTTCACTACCCTGATTGCCCTGAGCATGTGCATGCCTCTCCCTACTTCCTCATTCTCCCTGTAGGAAGCCCTGGCACTCAGCACAAAGTGAAGTTGAGCTGACTTCACACTGTTTCTAAAGGCGGTGGAATCTTACAAATCAAGCTTGCCCTCAGCACTTCAACTAGTGTTCTGCTCATCTCTGACAGAGGTAAAAAGTGACTTTGGTGACATAATATGAGACAGTGCACATCACAGTGTCTAGACTCACTGACCAAACTGTGCAGGCACAAGACATCTTCTTGAAAAGGAGAGTCCAACTCCTACTTCATGAGAATTACTGAAGAATTAAATGAGGTGAGGTATGTGTGCAAAACAGTAAGAATTCAATACATAACTCTTGGAAAAGTTACCAGGAATAACCTAAAGGGATTTTGCTCTAGAATAACTTATACCATATTACCAAGGAGGGAGGTAGGATCAAGGATGTTTACCTTGAGGTCACTTCCTCCTTCCCCTATGACAACTTCCTTTTTCCTTTCCCAGTGGCACGAAAAAGGTCCCAATCAGCCCCTTACACGTCATCAATGCCGGCCCTAAGCGCCACCCCAGTCAGAGGTTATATATATATATATCCCATATCCCACATTCTGGTCAGAGAATGCCAGGCTGCCCATAGTCATGGAGTTCTCTCCACGTCCTCAGAATAAAGGCTACTTTTGATTTTATATCTTCTTCCTTATTCTGCCAAAAAAACTAACAAAACCTTTATGCAATTTGGCAAGAACCAGGGTCTGGTCCAAGGGACAAGTTTTGTGGCCCCTATTGTTTGTAAAATTGAAGCATTGGACTTATGTAAAGATCATTCCTGCCTCTCCAAGGTTGGTTTCTGGGATGGATCTGGTTTCAACTCATAAAAGTACAGGCCTGCCTTCTTCTGCTGGAAGCCAGATCTTGCAAGGACTGATCTTTTTCTTCAAAAATGAAATACATTTTTTCAAGAAAATAGTAGATTTAGAGGGTGATGTGTCCCCAAATGAAGTCAACTTTATCCCTACTTCTCCTCTCTAATACAGGAGATAATGGCCCTTTAAACCACCCAACAGAACTACAGGCAGTTCCTGAGTGTTGCCAAGGGATACCGGCTGGGCTTGTGTGTAAATTAATCATCCTGTGTAAATTAAGCAAAACACCAGATGAGATCTGTCTGGAATAGCTCCTTATCAAAAGAAAAACAATGATAATACATTTCCTAGGTTTGGTTTTAGTGCTGGGGAAAAAAAAAAAAAAGATCTTGAAGGCTTCTCATCTGATTCCCTCATTTCAGAAAAGGGTCTTAAGCCTCCAGAAGTCAAAGGAGTTCCCAAAGCCAAAGGGGATTGGACTGGTCCTGCAGGTTCTCACTATACCTTGCTGAGTACTCACATTAACAGCACAAAGGAAAATACAACACTGACCTAGGAAATACTTCCAATACTGACACTTGGCATCTGAGTCTTGAGACTCTAAATTTCTAACAACCTGAGATGAAGATGTGTCATTCTGAGAAATCAACCCTCTTCCATCTGACTCTAAGGAACAGAGCTGAAGCGAGTTGAGAAGCCACAGAGAACCAGGGAAAAAAGCGGGGATTGCTGATCTCGACTTCCCCCAAGAACCACTACCATAAGATTATTTTAGCAGAGGATCTAAAGAGAGAAAACAAGTTTCTTAGCAGTCAGCAGGAAAAGATGCATCGTTTTTGTTTTTTGGTGTTCTTTGTTTGTTTGGGGGGAGGGAAGCTTTTGACTGAATATTTATGAGAAAACTTCAATCTCACTGCAAATCCAACCATCCAGGACTTAGAGAGCCAGGACTCTTTTGCTACCATACAGTGGTAGAAAGCCTAAATTGCAGGACAAATTCTTGATGAAAGTCATGTATATTGGCTTTTATTCAAATATACTAATATTTACTGAGTAGTAAACATATCCTAGGCAATCATTTGAGCAACAAGATGTGTCAGTGAGCAGAATAGATCAAAATCTCTACCACCAAGAAACTTAAAATACAGTGAGATGAAAAAGAAAATAAACCATATATATATAGTTACATATAGTTATATATATATAGTTGTATAGTTATATATATAGTTATATATATATAGTTATTTATATTTAGTTATTTATATATAGTTATGTATATAGTTATATAGTCATATAGTTATATATATAGTTATATATATATGGTTAGTAAGTAATAAGTGACATGGGGAAAAATAAAGCCAGATATAGGGGCTGGATCATGGAAAGTAAGGCAATGGAACTAAACAGGATGATCAAAAGAGGCTGTATCAAGAAACAACATTTGAGCAAAAATTTAATACAGGTAAAGAAATAACCTATGCAGGAAGGATACAGAATAACATTCCAAGGAGAAGACATAGTACAAAAAAAACCTTAAAATGGGAAATTCACATGTTTGCTGTGATTGAGGAATTATGAAAAGGCCAACTAGACCCAAGAGGAGTGAGACATAATCAAATAATCATCACCAACACACTAGAGCCTGTAAGAAATGCCAGGCATTGCATAAGGAGCTTAAAATTCAGGTGTGGGGAGGATAGAACTTCTAGAAGGATTCTAGACACATATACACGGGGGTAACTAACCACACAATGTAATTTGTGCTAAGGATCAAAAGAGTGAAACAGATAATAAATATTACAGGAAACCAAAAACAGAGGAGGATTTAGAGCAGCAAAAAGAGTTTGGAAGTGATACTGGAGGTATCCTGGCACTTACAGGTCAAGGCTTAGACAGAGAAAAGGGAAGTCACTATTTGAGCAATAAGAATAAATAGGCTGAAATTGAAATAGGAGTGCAGAACAGCCAGATTCGATGAGAAAGGTGACACACTGCTAAGGTTAGGCTGGACAGACAGGTTCAACTCCCATAATCCAATAGCTTTCAGAAGAGTTATGCCTCAAGGAGCAGGAAGCATCCACTTTATGTAAATTGCTCCAGAAAACAGAAATGAAAGTTTCCTCATGCATTTAATGAGATAAAATTTTGTAAACTTGATTCCTATGTCACATAAGAAAATAAAGCTATAGGGAAATATATTTCCATGTTAAATATAAATCCAAAAATAAATTCTTAGCTAAATCAACCTAACTGTATACGTTACATTAAGTGTTTATTTCAGCAGCACATGGATAAATATATGAATATATTTAATACATAAAGTGAATGGAAGATCTTTTAATATATAAAATCTTACCAACTCCTTCACTTTGTTTCCATATAATTGAAGAGAAAAACTATGTGGTTATGGCAGTGGATATAGATGAGCCAGCCACAGAGCAGAAGGGAGAACAAGGAAGACCCCAGCCTGTGAGCCAGCCCGCACTTGGGCTGGGGAGAGAAGAACCCCCATCCCGTGAGCACCCAGCTGCTTTGGAAGAACTGTACTGTTGGACTGACTTTACAAGCCTAAAGCCAGTAATCTGAGGAACTATTTAGAGGGCAAGGACATGCAATATAGTAACTATTGTATATTTCCTACTTATCTTATTTCTGTCTTGATTCATTGTATTGCTTTATTACCTTTAAAATTAAATAAAAAATAAATATATCAGTGGATATATTCACTTCAGTTCTATACTAAAAGAAAAACTATATAGTTGTATCAATAGATACAGAAAGAATATTTGAAATAACACTTAAGTAGAAAAAAATAAGAATGAAAATACCTCTCTGTAAACTTGAATCACAGGCAACTTTTTATGCTTGACAGAGTATTCCTACATGAACCCAAAAACCCAGAAAAAAATATTACCATTAACAAAAAAACTGTATGTTGGCAATATTGCATATGATCTGACAAATATAAGGAATGATACATAAAGAAACAGAAAGGGGAAAACTATCATTATGTTATAGTTGGGATCCAAAATGTCCCCCCAAAAGCCTCATTGTGCTGGAGGCTTGGTTGCTGACGGGTTTTTGAAAACTGACTGAATAATGAGGACTGAAACCTCACTATCGGATTCCTGGGAGCTATGAATACAGCAGATGGGACTCAGCTGAAAGGAGTGGAGGTGTGACCTTGGGGGTTATATCTATGGGGCCCCTGGCTCCTCCTCTCAGGCTCTCCCCTTTTCTCTCTGCTCCCGGACTGCTAGAAGGTGAAGAGCTTCACCCTCTGCCACACCCTGCCGTCATGACACTTCTGTCTCACCACCAGCCTAAAAGCAGCAGTGCCACTTACTCATGGACTGAAACCTTGGCAACTGAGCTAAAACAAAGCTTCCCTCCTCTAAACTGGTTTTCTCTGGTTGCGGCAAAGAAAACTAACACACATTACTTGCAAACAATCTCATCATCCACATATGAGGCTGAACCGTGTGAAATGACAAGTTTTTGTAGGCAAACATGGTCAAGTATCAGTTATGTCATATGGCTCAATGTAATATTTTGAAAAGTTAATAGATAAACAACTATAAAGGACTTTATCAAGGTTATTGATAATATAAAAAAAAGACTACAGCAGCAAAACTCTACTATAAAATCAGCATAATAATGTATAATTCCCTGCCTGGTAAGCATGATGTCCTGAGTTTGAGTCCTAGTACCAAATAACAATAATAATAATATAATTCATGCAAATCATAAAAACCATAAAAATATATAAAAATTAATATTAGACCTCTAAGTAAAAAAGCATCCTAATAAATAAAGATAAATGGTGTCAATAAAAACAGAAACAGCAATTAGAAATAATGGACTACATGGTCACATTGAAATATATAAAATAAAAGAAAATAAGATCTACAGTAAAAGTCACATAAATTAAGAGAATCAAGACAACAATATGCATTTTATAAGACTGCACACCAGTAAAAAAAACAAAACACACAAAAAAACCACAAACATTTGAATTGTTTCTACAGGAAAAGAGAAAAGGGGAATTAAATAAATGATAATAGGATGGCAAAGGCCAGAGATGATAGTGTACCATGACCTGAAAAGTAAAATTAACTTATCCCTGTACACTGAAGGCCAAATAAGAAAAGGAAGTCAAGTTTGAATGTTCATCTTCTAGGTAGAAAAGACTGTAAATTTCACAGTGGAGACTGGCCACTGGGCATTGCGGGGGGAAAGTGCACTGAAAGTAATACTTAGAAGATCCATCTAGCATCACTGATCATAATAAGCTGAAATTTGGACAGGCTAGTGTCAAAAACACCAATAATAAATGTATTATTGTGACATATACCCACGAGGACTTGTTAGAAGAAATGGAAAAAACAAGGACCCTTGGAGCACCATAGGAAGAAAGTCAAGAGAATCTTATAATTAAATGGGAAGGGTGGAGGAGGAAAAGCCGTGGATGACTCCAGGCTTTTTTGTCTTGGTGTCTGGCACCACCGACAGAAATAGAAAACTCTGGAGACAGGGCCAAGATAACAAGTTTGGTTTCAGAAGTAGAAAATTCAGCATTCTGTGCTTCTATAGCCAAAATGGTCAATAAAATTTAAGCGCACTGGGGAATACAAATGCAATTACCTCCTGAAATAAAGTCATGGTCCAATTACACTGAGGACAAAGTTGGCTCTGGTTACTATACCCAAGAAAACAAAGGAAAAAAAAAAAAGATGTGAAGAGGAAAACAGAGAAGTGCAAATCAAATGACTAAGTCAAAGGGCTGATAAGGCTTTTATGGGACTAGACAAAAACAGCCTGCAAAAACCCAGGCTAAGAGAGACCACAAATGAATTATAAAAAGATAAATTTATCAAAAAAAAATGGTTTCTTGAATCACAAGTGTTTATGAACAGAACACTTTAGAATAAACACAAAGAACTGCTCTGAAGAACAGTGCTTACAGCCATGAAATGCATCATATTCACTGGTATTAACTGGCTGTAAGTGGAAAGCAAAAATGTGGTTCTTTCCCATTCTTATAGTCAATATTTACTGAATCCCTCCTATGTGCCATACATTGTGGTAAGCACTGAAGATACAATAATTGACTAAAGCAAGCATGGTACCTGTAATGATTAATTTTATATGTTACCTTGGCTAGGCTCTAATACCTAGCATTTGTCTAAATAGCAGTCTAAATGTTGCCATGAAGTATTTCAGATATAACGAACATTTAAGTCAGTGGACTTTGAGCAAATCAGCTTATACTGCATAACGTGGTAGGCCTCATACCATCAACTGAGGTTTTTAAAAAGAAATGATTGAGGAAACTGATCATGAAAGTTTGGCCTTAAATCACAACACTAACTCTTCCCTGGGTCTTCAGCTTGCACGCAGCCTTCCCTGCAGAGTTCAGACTTGCTAGATTCCACAATCACATGAATCTGTGACTTAGGCAGCTTATGACCTTCTCTCTCTCATGCACACACATGCACTCATCATATGGGTGATCTTTCTTTAGAGTATTCTAACTAATACAATCCCACGTCATGCAAAAAATAGTAACCAATGCTAAGCTTATAAATACGTATTTTGAAAATAAGGTAAACATATAAAAGGAAAGAAACTAGCTCTACAAAAACAAAATATGATCATCTAGTAAGCATTATGGGAAATTTTCTTTCAAAGTGATAAATCAGCCAAGATTCTAGAAAGAGTGGAAGGAAGGAAGGAAGGAAGGAAGGTAATAAAAGTAGCCAGATGGCAGACAACAGTGCCAGGAGAAAGTGGGACAGGGAACCACAGAGTGAGGAAGGAAAGGACCAGCCTGAGAAGCACCTGACACAGACACACAGCAGCAGCTAGTACCACTTATCTGCAGTGTCACTTTCCAGCTTGTCAACTGTGGTCTGAAAACATTAAGTGGAAAAATTCCAGAAGTAAACAATCAGCTTTAAACCACGTACCATTCTGAGTAGGGTAAAGAAACTGTATGGCATCCTGCTCCGTTCTGCTCTTCAGTCTTTATCAGGCTTTATCTGCCCATCTCTTTATCAGATCCACTGTCCCAGTATCACAGGGCTTGTGTTCAAGTGACTCCCATTTTATTTAATGATGGCCTCAAAGTACATGAATAGTAAGGCTGGAAAGTTGGCTATGCCAAGGAGATTGCTAAAGTGCATCCTTTAAGCGAAAAAGGAAAGCACAAGACATTGAGAAAAGAACACGTCCACATAACGTTTATTACATAACATTTTATATGTTTTAATTTACCATTAATTATTGCTCTTAATGTCTTACTGTACGTAATTTGTAAGTTAAACTTTATCACTGATTTGTATGTAAAGCAAAAAAATACAGTATACATAGGATCCAGCATTCTGCATTTCAGGCATATCTTGTGGATCATGGAACATACCTCTTGCCTATTTGGAGAGACTAGATTTTGCAATCATTATCCTCAGAGAGATGGGAAGCACTGAAAGGAACTGCCTTACAGGTGACAGCAGGTGTGCATTCTAAAGACTGATCTGGCTACTGTGTTAGAAAGGGAGAAGTAGAAGCTCATAATGGTCAATTGGACGAACATGAAGTTCAGGTTTGGCACTCACCCAACTGCGTACTTGGTGATGGAAAACACCACAGTGGGGAAATCTGGGTGGAAAAGCATCCACTAGGCCTTGGACATGTTGAGTCTGAGGTAGCTGTAAATGTCTCACTGGCAATATCACACTAGACCAGGTCCCCATGACTTCCCTAGACATGAACCTAATAGGTCTCCCTCTTTCTACTTTTATCTCTCTGTCATTTATTCTGTACACAGCAGAAGTAGGATCTTTAAAATCTGTCAGCCTAATCCTATCATTCCTTTGCTAAAATTCAGACTCTTCCACAGTGTGAAGCCCATCTGCAGTCCAAAAGGGAATGAGAAATAAATTTACCTAGAATGATCACTGAATCCAAAGCCATGAAAGAAACTGCAAAGACAGAGATTATACAATAACCCATGAGGAAATTCCTTATTTTCTGCAATAAAGACACATAAGGAATGGCCAAAAAAACAAGAAAACTCCTCAAGAACATGGAATCACTTGGTGGAGAGGGACCTTCAAGAAAAAATGACTCACAGTGCCAACTGCTGTTAAGTCATCAAATACAAAAAACATAAAGCTATCTGCTGTATCTAGCAATATGCATCTGCTGTCAGCTATATTCCTAACTCTGAGCACTAATCTGGGTAGAGCAACAGGGCTAGAAGACACAATGAGTGTGAAGCTAAGAAACAGAGAGAGTAAATACAGACAAGTCGTCCCAAAAGTTTGTCTAGAAAAGAGGGAAGTGGGAATGGTAAGGGACCTTAACTTGCTCAATTAAAAAAAGTAAATAAATGTGTTCAAACATTGATGGAACAAACTATTTGAAAGATTACTTGGATATATGGAGGGAGAAGAGGTATTTGATATTATAAGGTTTAGGGTTCAGGAGAACATGAGAACCAGAACACAAATGAAAGGGTAGAAGGAATAGAAAAGATAACTTCCAAATTAAAGTTGGCATGAATATGAAAGTAATTATCGATACAGGTGGTCTGTGTATTCATACTAGGAATTCCCCTATATAACAGAGCTCCCTAGAGAGGAAAAGAATCAATAGGATATGTTTCTTTTGGTTAGCTTCGGTTTGGTTTAGTTTGGTTTTGAGACAGGATCTTGTTATGTAGCCCAAACTCAAAGTGATCCTCTTGCCTGGAACTCCAGAGTGTTACAATTACAGGCGTGTGCCACCACACTCAGTAAGAGGGGACTTATTAGGGGAATTGACTCACATGACTATGGAGGTGGAGAAGTCCCATAAAAGCTATCTGCAAGCTTGAGAACCAAGGAAATAAACTCAGTCTAGGTCTGCAATTCTCTCAACAAAGGAGACTAAAATGCAATTCTCAGTCCAAGCCTAAGGGCCTGAGGTCCCAGGGATATGGTTTGGGGGTCCTCCTGGTAGAAGTTCTAGAGTCCAAAGGCTAGAGAAGCTGGAGTTCTGATATCTGAGGATGAGAGTAGTGTAGCCCAGCTCAGAGACAAAGAAAGTTCAACTTTCCTCTGTGTTTTTCTGCTTCATTAAGGTCATCTAGTGAAGGTCCTGGAGGCTGCAAGTGGTGCCTATTTGAGTTGGGTGGTAAAGAATTCAGAGTGATACCTGCCAGGTGAGATGGTGAACAGAGTGGAGGTGACAAATGTGATAAAAATAATTTACCACTGTCATGGTTTATGTCAGTGGCCCCAAGCCTCATGCAATTATGGACTTGACCAAATCTAGCATTTGTGATTGGTTCATTATCTAGCACTTGGATTGGTGGTGTGGGTGCTACACCTGCCTAGGGGTGGAGTCAGGATATGACGTGAAGGGTCTCTCTCTCTCTCTCTCTCTCTCTCTCTCTCTCTCTCTGTCTCGCAGTTTTAGCCTTCCTGTTTGGAGCGGCCATGAATGGCTGCCCTGCCATGCCACCCTGCCTCGGAGTCAGCTGAGCATGGACTGAAACCTCCAAGAACTGTAAGAAATAAACCTTTCCTTCCCTAACTTTGGGTGTTGGGTATTTTGTCTCAGCAATGAGTAAAAAGTAACTAAGACACTCAGAGAAGGACAAAAGCAAAGATAAGAGTTCATTCAGTCATAGTACAGTGTAAAGGACAGTGGGAGTTTCCTAGAGAACAATCATAGCACACAGGTGAGAGACAGGGTCTTTTATAAGAATTTGAGGATGTGGGAAAAGAGTCTAGGTAGCAAATGTGATTATCTAAAGAATGTCTCTTCTCCATATCATCTAGCACCTGGTAGATCTTCCAGGAGCACCTACATTGTGCCTAAAATTACACTTAAACTGCAATTTGACAAGTCTATTGCTGGTGGCTGAAAGAATGTCTTTTAACTTTAGATAAGAAGGTTCAGACACATTCACTTTTAGAGAAGCTTGGTCAGGGCTCACTGGGAAGAATGAATGGGTCTTACATAAAGGTTTATTTGCATCTTGTATAGTTCTGGTCAGTATCTTTTGCTATATCACTTTAAGACCACTTTGTAAGAGATGGGAGAACTGCTTTAGTGGAGGTCTGCTGTTTAACCCTTTTGTTGCCAGGCGTCTACAGGACCAACCTGTTTTGTTGAGTCACTTTCACCACCCTGGTTGATCCGCTGAATGCAGCCATAAAGACCATGGGAAGTAGGCCAAGGACATTTGATGGTTAGCAAGTTAATTAGAAATATGGAGAATCCTGGGATACTGAGGATTTAATTTATCCTAAAGACAATCAGATTCTCCCAACAAACAGGCTGCTGGTGATATCTACCATAAAGAGAGATTACCTGACAGAATATTACAGAGTCTACTTAAAACTGGAGATCTTACCCAGCAGATTTCTGAGTTAAGAATCTCTGTGAGCTAGGTATAGTAATGCCTGCCTGTAATCCTAGTACTTGGGAGATTGAGGCTGAAAGATTATGAGTTTGAGGCTATCCTGAGCTATGTAGGAAGACTCAATTTTTTTAAAAAGCCTCTCTATGAATAAAAGATGATAAAAAGTAAACTGTGGAGAACTATCATTGGCTTTATACCTAACAGAACAGTCTGCTTAACTCCTCCAACTGGTTTTATAAACAACTTGTATAGACAGAATATGCTCTTTCCAGACTTAACATATGGTCACCTAAGTCTGGCCTCACAGTGGACAGCAGAACAGGTAGTGAGGACAGACAGGAGAGCATCTTCCCACTGCCCAGTGCGTCTTCCTCCTGGCTCTGAGATGGCACACAATCGGCTGCCTTTCTTTGGCGCTCATCCCACTCAAAACCTAAGGCAACGAGACAGTTCTACCCTGGTTTTTGCAGATGGCTTACATTCTACACTTTTGTTTCTGTCCCTGAATAATTAACAGCAATGGTTAATTCAATAGCGTGTGGCCTCACTTATACTTTACAGACCTCTTGGCACTGAACTCCCTAAGGCATCACAGTTTCAAGCCAGATAAACAGCAGGATGAGGATCTGCTGCAAACAGACTGGCAAAGGATGGCCCGCAAGCCAAATTCAGCTCCCAGTCTGTTTTTGTATGCCACTCGAGCTAAGAATAAATTTTACATTTTTTAAATAGTTTTTAAAAAATCAAAAGTCCGATTTTTGCTATAGGGGAAAGTAAATAAACATTAAATTACATGAAACTCAAGTATCAGTGCCTACAACTAGTTTTATTGCAACATAGCAGTGCTGTTATTTGTATATTATCTATTCCTTTCTCTTTTTTTCCCATTATAACAGCAGACTTAAGTAATTTCTTTCAAGGCCTAGAAGATCTGGCCCTGTACCGAAAAGTTTGTTTATTTACTGTAGCTATTCCTAACCATATTTAAGTTCAGGCTCAATACTGTCAAAGACACTGCCTAAATCTTAGTTGCTTTCTTTTTGCTAAGACAAAAACTCCTGACACCCACCAGTTAAAGGAGGGAAAGCTTATTTTGGTTCACAGTTTATAGAGGTTAGCTTGCTCTGCAGCAGAGTGGATAGCAGAGGAGCACGGCAGAAAAGAAAATCTGTGACAGAGCAGTCAGTAGACAGGAAGCAGTAAGCCTGTCTGCTTGCTGTCCCTTTAGACTCTGTCCAGGCTACAAATTTATTGGGTGGTGCCACCCATACTCAGAGAGGGGCTCCCCTCCTCAGTAAACCCATTTTGCCATTTTGCCATAACCAGAACTATGCTGATTCAATTAAGGGACCAATCCATTAATCACACCCTTAGCCAGTATCACACACATATGATCCAACCATCCCCAAAAGCTTTTAGGGTACATCTTGACACAAGTCGTAACAGTACCCCAGCAATGTACCAATCAATTGGAAGTGGTACCTACAGCTTAAAAAAAAACAGGGCCATCTCATTATCAGGATCACAGGTCTTTTTTCTAAGTTGACATGATTTAAAAATCTGTTGGAATTATCGAAAGAATCCTGGAAAGTGTCAAGCAAAAATAAAGCAAAAATCAGGCATTTTTTCACCTTTCCCAATAAACAAGTCAACCAGATGTTTGCCCAGAGCTAACTAACTTACCACACAAAACTGAAGTGTTTTGTTTTTTAAATAAATAACACCAGGAAAGTGAAATCCAAATAGTTGATTCATATTGCCCAGAAAACATTCTAAAGAACCACAATGCTCTGCTCCAGTAGACTGTAAGAGTTCTCTAGGAGAACAGAGTCAATGGAGATTTACTCGCTTTAGAGGATCTGAAGTGAGACATTCCACATTTGTCTTCATGCTAGAGAACCAGAGGATCCAGTAAACTGCTTAGGCTAAGACTCTGGAAGCCTCAGAACAAGCAGGATCAAGAGACTAAAGACTAAAGACATAGGATTTCCCTGGAGAGGGGCTGGTACGAGTCGTGTTGGAAGGTTGAAAATGATGGCAGTAGCAAAGCACACATCCATTCAAGCTGAACTGCGCTTGCAAGCGTAGACAGACTTTCTCCTCCTTCCCCCTTTCATCCCATCTGGGCTACAAGCACTATGGAGGATGCCACCTACAATGAGAACATGTCTCCCCTGTCCACCTGGGTTTGATGGCCTACATGTCAATCACCTCTGGAAACACCCCACAGAGACACCCAGAAGTGTGCTTTTTCAAATCTGTGTGGTACCTCAGTTCAATCAAATTGATAATCAAGAATAAAACCTGTGCCCTATCACCAGTTTTTCTATTTTGTGTAGTTGATGTTTAGAGATCAAAGTTTCAGATCAGTGGTCAGACACCCACTGTGATGACTTTCTAGTTCACGGTCACCCAGGGAAATCTTTTTGCCCCATTAAAATTTTCTGTCCAATTCCTGAAACTCTTCATGCAGTAACAAGATTAGTTTTCTAATACTGTAACTGCAGTGAATTTCATTTCTCTTAAGCACACTAAAGCAGAGATGGCTGCACTGTGTGTGGCCATGCAAATTACTAGGCTCCAGGAACATTTAGAACTCCTTGTGAACAAACTCCTTACCAGGCTGTGACTAAAAAAGCAAACCAAACAAAATAGTCCAGGCTCAAATCCTCAATGATACTGCAAACACTGTTGTCTCTCATTAATATCTGGGTAGTTGAAAACACTTAAAGACAACACAGCTCTTATGTATCCCCATGGCTATATTCTTTGTTGTTCTCAATCCTTGCTGCTGTTGTTCTCAATCCTTGCACAACTGTCCTATTTTTATCCCAGTCTGATTTGGCTAGTGTCTCCTATTGGCCCACAAGTCTGCCTCTTCTAACTCTGCTGTTTGTTCACATCAATTCCAAATCCTCCAAATCAGTAAGCTCCCCATCAGTGCCAAACATCTTCCCAAATGCTTCAAGAAGATCTAACGGGCACATTTGGAGAGAGGATGGAGATTAGGCCACTTAACCACATCTAAAACCTTTGACTTCTTTCTCTGTCACACAGCCAATAGAAACTGATCCCCTTTCAAGGGCTTTAGACTTGGTCTTCAGAGCCTTCAACTGTGAGAACAGAGAAAAGAAACAAGAAGATGTTGCTTCCCAGATTCACAAATTCTCGTGTCTTCTGAAACTACCACATTAGGATAATATCAAATCTGTCTCATTCAATCTGCTTTCTCCCCCTTCCTCCCACCCTCCCTTCCTCACTCTCTCCCCCTTTCACCTTTTTCCCTCCCTCTCACTCATATATAGATTTTTTCCTTTATTTGCAGTACTAAAAATGGAACCCAGAACCTTTACACTGAGTTACACATCCAGCCTTCATTTATCTATTTATTTATTTATTTTAATTTTGAGACAGGATCTCACTAAGTGGTTTGAGGTCTCAGGCAGAATTTGAATTTTTCGGCCATCCTGCCTCAGCCTCCTACAGTGCTGGGATTACTAGCATCTGCCACCACGCCTGACTTCCAATCTCTATCATTCAGTTCTAACTGCTTGGGAGCAACATCTACTTGGAAATCTGCAGTTACAACAGTGCCTCGGTGAACCTGCCGTGTCATGTTGAGAGAATATTTTGTACATGTTACAGTGCATCCAGTTTATAATCATCTTGGAGGGTGGTCACACATACATACTACAGCTTGTTCCTTTTATTTTAATCCTCTTTCCTATCCTGCCTCTTGCTCCCTCTTCCTCCAGTTCCCCTATCCCACTTTTCATCACTGTTGAGATTATTAATTTTAGCTCATTAAGGTCTATAATGTTTATATTAACTGAGGTCATTAAGGTCCTGAACATGGCACATCTTTATTCTTCTTGTTCCCCTCTCCCCTCATCCTCACTTCTTTCCTTGTTCCCTTGGACCACTTCTCTACTGCAAGAGATTCACCCTTTTCCCCCGCTCCTATCAATACTTTATCATTCTCTTTATTTGTACTTTGCCCCACTCAAATGAGATGCCATACAGTATTTAAGCTTGTGTGTCTGGTTTATCTCACTCAACAATATATTTTCCAAGTGCACCCATTCTCCTACAATTGTGTCATATTTGTCACTCTCTATAGCCAAGTACCATTCATTCATATACCTATGTCACATTTTCTTTATCCAGTCATTTGTTAATGAACATACAGGCTGCTTCCAGTATTTAACTATTACAAACTGTGCAACTGTAAACATTGGTATGCATATATTGTGGTGATATGGGGGAAATACCTAGCAGCGAGATACTTGGGTCATATGGAATCTCTAATTCCAGTTCTTTGAGAAACGTCCATACTGTTTGTACTAGTTCACCGTCCCACGAAAGATGAAGGAGGGTTCTTTTGTCATCACAGCCATACCAGCATCTGTTATTGTTGACTTCTTAATGATTGTCATCCTTTTGGGAGTAAGATGGATTCTCACTGTTGTTTTAATTTGTATTTCTCTAATAGCCAGAAATATTGAACCTTTTTTCATATATTTGTTGACCATTTGTCTCTCTTCCTCTGTGAAGTGTCTATTCATTTCTCTTGCCCATCTCTTGATTTAATTTTAGATGAATTGATTTGGGGTTTTTTTGTTGTTGTTGCTTTGTTTTTTTTAGTTCTCTGTATATTCTAGATATTAGTCCTCTGAGGAGTAGCTGGCAAAATTTTTTCACATTCTGTCAGCTACTCTGTTGTCTCGTCCCTTTACTGATTGGTTCTTTTGTTGTACAGAATATTTTTAGTCTGATATAATCCCATTTGTTGATCCTTGCTATTTCTTGTGTAATTCAGATTCTGTCTAGAATATCCTTTCCCACACCTGTGTCTTTAAGTGTTTTACATATTTTATCTTCCAGCAGGTTTTATGTTTCTGTTTTAATGTTTAGATCTTTGATCCATCTTGATTTTAATTTAGTATATGGTGAGAGATAAAGGTCTAGTTTCAATCTTCTGCCAACAGACAACCAGTTTTCCCAGTACCACTTGTTGAATAGGCTATTTTTCTCACAACATATGCTTTGGGCCCCTTTGTCAAAAATCAAATAGTTGAATGTGTCTGGAGAAGTTTCTATATCCTCAATTCTGTTCCAGTTTTGGTTCCAATACCATGCCATCTTTTAGCTCTATTGCTTTATAGTACAGCTTGAAATCAGGTAGAACTTTACCTTCTGTTTTGCTTTTGTTGCTGCCCCAAACTGCTTTTGCTTTCTGGGGAGAGAACAGAAAGTCTATAGACACAGACTTACTATATACATGACTTGTCTCTCTCACTAGTCCCTATATTCCTCAAGGAGACGATTCCTCTTACTCATTTATATACTCCCGTAAAAGTGCCCAACACAAACAGTCTATCAAATTTATTTCCTTGGTCATAACCTGGAAATAAATCTAAACCTTAATTCACTTGAGCCCGGAAGTAAAAACTTCCCACCATACCCAGTAAACTTTATTCATTTTTATTTTTTAATTTAAAAACTATATTAAATATTAATTTTAAAAGAACATCTAAAATATTCAAAAGACAAAATGTAACAGAAACACAAAAACAGAATCGCTGTCAACTGATGTGTTACAAAGATTCTACTGCAATATAGTGGGGAAAAGATAGGGTTTTCAACACATGGGTGCTGGCAAAACTGGATATTCATCAGGAACAACAATGAAATTGGCTCCTGTATTATGACTAATTTGAGGTAAGTTATAAACCTAAATATAAAATAAAATCTCTAGAAGAAAACATAAGAGAACATCTTCTACAAAAGAGATAATGGTTTCTTTAACAGGATGTTAAAAACTATTAATAAGAAAGGAAAAAAATAACTTGGACTTTGTCAAAATTTAAAGCTTCTGTCCATCAAAAGATACTAAGAACGTGAAAAGAAAAGATACAATAGAGTAATAATAAAATGGTGGTAAAAGAAAAAAGTATCTGTAATGTAACTAAAAAATGACATATCCAAGATGTACACAGATCTCCTACAAATCAATAATGATGAGACAAAGGATCCAATTAAGTACAAGTAAATTACTGACCCAGCATTTCATAAAACTTATCATATAAAAAGTTTTTCATCATAATTAGGTGTTATAGAAATGCTTATTAAAGCCATAATGACATTCTACGGCCCACCCACTTACAGTAACAAAAATAAAAAAGATTGACCATATCAAGTACTGACAAGGTTACAGATCAAATATATACAGCTAGTGGGAGTATAAAATAACAAACATTTCAGAAAACTGCTTGGTAGTTTCTTATAAAATTCATCCAGCAAATATGCTCCTGGGTACTTATCAACAAATAAAAACAGGTTCACAGAAAGACCTGAGAATGTAGATAACACTTTTTTTTTTTTTTCAGAAAAGCCCAAAACTGGAAACAATCTAAATATCCACCAATAGGTGAAATGTAATCAGGGTATCCTGCAGCTACTAAAGAATAAGAAAGAGGGCTCAGGCAAGCAGCAGCTGCCCCAGGGGAGAACCAGCCAGCGTCTCCCAAGATCCACGCCATGTTGGAACTTAAGGCGCTGGGAAGCAAAGCAACCTGCTCACTTCCCTGGTAAGCAGCCATGAGCCCACCAGTGCACAGGCTGAGAGTCAAACATTCCATCTCCCCCCCACCCCAACCCCTGCTAGCAAATGGAAGCCAGAAGTCTGAGCATCTCTTGAGAGGTTGACCATGTGCAGTATAGTAAATAGGGGGCATTTCCTTCTGCCATCTCTTTGAAGGTAAATATTGTTATCACTGTTTTGCTTTGTTCTGATTAATTATATTGCTGTATTCAATATTCTGTTTTGATAAGTTCTATCATGTTCTGTACTTGGTTTGATTTTGCTATACCTGATTGAAAGAATAACTATTGTGAAGATAACGAGATACACTATGGTATCTATTACTGTTATCCCGGTAACCCGTTGTGACGTTCTGTACCAATTTCACTGCACTGTCTCAGTTGGCTTTGTTCTGTCTTGTTCTGTTGTATTTCACTACCTTCAAAATAATAAAAATTTAAAAAAATAAGAATAAGAAAGAATAAGCTATCATATTGCTACATGCAACAACATACATGAATCTCAAAAATAACATGCTAAAGAAGCCAGACACAAAAGAGCACATGGTTTATGATGTATAATTTGGTCTTCTTGTTTATTTTTCTTGTTTCCCTTTCCCCTCATATATATAGTTGGTTCTTCCAACTCTATCTTCTCTCAAAACTGCTTTGGTACTCTAATTTCCTTGCCTTTCAATGTATATTTTAGAGTAGCTTGTCCATATACAAAAATACGTTGCTGAAATATTTATTGGAACTGTCTGTCTCTGTCTATCTCTCTTTCTTTCTCTCACACCTCCCCATCTCCCTAGTTTTCTCTTTCTTTTAGATAGGGTCTCACTATGTGATCCAGACTGGTCTTGAACTCTTAGTCTCAAGTAATCCTCTACACCTTCAGCCACCCAAATAGATGGGACTACAGGCATCCACATCTAGTTGAATGATTTGATATGTGTGAAGTCTATTTTTTCCAATAAGAATCGTTAACAAGACAATGCTTTCTCTGCTGAATAGCTTTCACTTTTTTCCAAAATCTATCACAAGTCTATTTTTTGTAGATCTTTTCTAGACTCTTTTATATTAGAGATCAGTCTAAATGTATGTGTCTGTCAATACCACATCTTGATTAAAGTGGCTTTATAGCATCTTTTTAATTGGGTAATGTGGTTCTTCCAACTGTATCTTCTCTCAAAACTGCTTTGGGTACTCTAGTTTCTTGGCCTTTCAATGTACATTTTAGAGTAGTTTGTCTATATACAAAAATACCTTGCTGAAATATTTATTGGAACTGCATTAAACCTCCACATTAACATGGAAAGAACTGACAACTAGACTGAGTCACAATTTTGAATATGGTATGGCTCTACATTTAAGGATCTTCTAAAATTTCTTTCATTAATGTTTTGCATTTTTCAGCATATATTCCTACAGACGCTTTGTTCTGCTTATCTCTAAGCAGTGTTTACTCAATTTCAATTTTCAATGATTTACTACAGGTATACAAAAATATAATAAACTTTTGTATAGTCTTGCGTCTTGAGACTTCAATATATTCATTTATCAGTTCTTAGAGCTTTTTCATAGATAACTCAACATTTCATTCATAATCATGTCATCTATGAATGGGAGGTTTACTTTTTCTTTCCAATCTGTATATCTTTTATTTTTTCTAACTTCTTGTTCTGTCCAGGAGATTGCCAATAAAAGCTAGAGTAGAAGTAACAAAGGATGACATTCCTCTCTTGATTTCAATATTAGGAGAAAAGCATTTAGCATGTTAACTGTAAAGCGTTTTCTTTTCTAGGTTCCGTTTCTCAACTTAAATTCCCTAGTATTTCTAATTTGGTATTTTATCATTAGTGGATTTTTAATTTTGCCATATGCACGTTCTATGGTAGCTGATATAAATATAGGATGTTTCCTCCTCATACGTAGTATGAGAAATTACATTGGTTAATTTACGACTGTTAGGCCAACCATACCCAGTGGGGTAAATTCCACTGGGTCATAGTGAAGTTTTATATATTGGTGTGTTTAATTTGCTGGTATTTTTGAGAACTGTTGCAACTATATTCATGAGGGCTATTGGTCTGTTTCTTGCTATGTCTCTAATCTGGTTTTATTATATTAGAGCTAATAAAATAAGCCTCACAAAATAAGTGGGAAGTGTCCTATTTTTTCAAAGAGATCATGTGGAACTGATATTTCTTAACTGTTTCACTGAATTCACCAGTGAAACTAAGTATCTAGGCCTAGCTTTTTTCTTTCTTTTCATTATTATTATACACAATCATTTTTATTTCTAACCCCAAATTTATTCTTCTTAAAACAGTAACATTTCACTTTCACTGGGTTTACTTCCATTAAACCAATAGCACTGTACTCTAAAATTAACTCTAGGCAGTTACGCCCCCAATACACATCTCTTGATTTTGTTAAAAAAAAAAGTGGCAGCAAATATTACCTTATCCCAGTAAGAAAATATTTTCCTTGCACTCCTTGTTTCGTTTTGATTTCCTTTTAAAAGGCTATAATGAAGAACTATTTCAAAGGCTTATTCTTTCCCCTTTCAAAATCTGGAGTTGAAACTCCCAAATATGCTTCATGTCAATGCCATCTGCAGTTATGTTGAGTCTTTTTTTTTTTCTGTATTTATCATTTCTTTCTCAGTTCCTTCTTGACTGGTGCCCTTCACACCAATGTAACTGGTATTGGCATAATGACAGGAAACTGCTTTCCAGAATCTTTCAGTTCTCTTCTGCCTGGATCCATGGGTGAGCAAAGGATGAAACCAAACAGTGTCTCCCTTCTCCATCACAAGGTGCACCTGGACATTGCCCTGCTCACAGTCCTGGATCCCAGGGAACACTAACTGAACTCCGCCCTGCCACTGGGGCTAACTGTGTAGTTTTGAGAGGCTTTTATAGGTACCCAGCGGCACAACCAGACAACCATTGTTCCAGTCAGTGTGCTCCATGAGGTCCAGCAAGTCTTCTCGCCAGTATCTAGAACTTTATCAGCATTGTGTGTTGGCCACGATATTAGGTCAAGTAAAGCACTCCACACATTTCAGAAGACTACAGTATCTAAAGAGCTCCTCATCTTTTGAAATACTAGATCCCTGAAGTTATTTTCTCACTTGGAGTGTAATCAGGGATGTGTCATAATGGACACATCCCTCATTATCACTAATCCTGTTGGTTTCACCTCTTGAAGACTGCAGATTTTTCAAATGTGTCCCAAAAGCACTGAATACCAGCATCAGATACCAGATTTTCAGTAAAAAAAAAAAAAAAAAAAAAAATCAATTACCTTCATAAAATGTTCTCTGTTGCAAGGTTAGGATATCACTATCCAGTTGTTGAGCATGAAGATCATCCAGGGAAATAGTCCGCAAAGTGGGGTGAGCTGACCAGCTTCTCAACCAACCTGGCCCCACCTCCTGGGACCACGAGGGGTAACCAGTCTCCGGTCTTGATGGATCAAGAGGTGCCTTGACTTCTTTATAGATACAAAACCATCCCAGTTTTGTGTCACTATAGAGTGAGTTTTAATAATTTGTGTGTTTTAAGAAATTACTATATTTTAAGCAAGTTATCCAATTCACATAGAGTACTCTTTGTAGTATTTTTTAAATTATTTTAAGTACTTGTCAGTGTGCAGTAATTATCTTGCCCCTCTTTTATTTCTGATATTCATTATTTGTAAGTTCTATTTTTCTGTCCTCTAGTTAGATCAACTTTATTGACCTTTATTCAGAACAACTATTTTTGGTTTTATATATTCTTTCCAATATTTTTCTGCAATCTACTTCATGATTTTCATTATCTCTATTACTTCTTTCTTTATGCTTGATTTGAGTATCTTTTCTTTTTCTTTTTCTATTCTTTTAAAGTAAAACCTGAGGTTATCAGTTTGTTACAATTTTTTTCCTCTAATATGAACACTTAATAGCAGTAAATTCTCCTTATGGTCTTAGCTACATCTCACAAATTTTATGTTTTATTTTAATTCAGTTAAAATGTTCCTTAGTTTCCCAATAAACTTCTTCTGTCATGTAGATTATTTATAAGTATACAGCTTGGTATTTGTAGTTTCCTATTTATCTTTCTATTACTGATTTCTAATTGAATTCCACTATAGTCAGACTGAATATTTCATAAGATTTTAAACTTAAATTGGTTAAGGTTCACTTTCTGGCTAAAGATATGGTCAACTTTGGTGAATGATTCATAAGCACTTGAAAATACTATGTGTCCTCTTATCGTTGGGTCAAGTGTTCTGTAAATGTCAGTAGATCCAGTTAGTTTATGGTGCTGTTCACTTTTATGCCCTTGCTGATTTTGTGCATTAATTCTATCAATCCCTGTTGAAGAGTGTTGAAATCCTCATTTTAAATTGTGTTTCTGTCTACTTCTCCTTTCAGTCCCACTAGCATTCTGTTTTATGTATTCTGAACTCTCTTCTCAGGTACCTGCATATAGGATTATTATGTCTTCTTGGTGAACTAAACTTTTTATCATTATGCAGTATCTTCCTTTATTGCTGTTATGGTCCTCAAGGAGGGGTCCAGTGTATCTGATGTTAATACAGCCAGTTCGCCTTTCTTTTTGAATTGAGCAAACTTGATAAACTCAGAATAATTGCAATTATTAGTTCACAAGTATTTGAGGGCTTTCTATGTAGACAATTATATCTGACAATAGTGAGAGTTAAGAGCATCTTTCCAATCCTTGTACTTTTTAAAAATCATACTCAAGAACTGCATGACTTGTTTATTCTTATAATGATGGAGACAGACATGTCGTATCTTTACCCTAATCCCTCATCACATTCTAGTCAAATTGAATTCAGCAGCTTGTTAGTCTAAAAAATGTGCAGCAATTTTAACAAAAGGTTGTAGAATTACTTTTCTTTTTTCTTTTTTCTTTTTTTTTTTTTTGAGACACATCTCCCCATGTAGCCCAGGTACATTCAAACTCTCCATTCTCCCATCTCAGCCTCCCAAGTGCTGGGATGATTACAAGCCTATGTCACCACATCTGGCTTGCCCAGTTTCTTTCCTACTTTCTTAATTGAGGAAGGTCATTTTCCTTGCTCAAACTCACAGCTTCAAAATGAAAGAAAATCATTATCTCAACCTCAAATAGGCCTAAAAATCTAGAGGTTCAATCAGATCTGCCTTCTACTGGACGTTCTCTTTTTCAGTTTGTTTCCTTCTGGGCTGTTCTTTTGTCCTCTGCCTCTCATAGCGCAGCTAAGGTACTTTTCCAAAACAACCTCACCAGAGATTTCACTCTCTTTTCAACTGCCTTTGGTTCCTTCCATTGCCTAACAGGCCCCATCTCAGTTTGCAGCTCTCCAAAGTTCAGCCCTTGGAACATCAGACCTCCCACCAAGCCCCACAGCAGCCACGGTATTAGTCAACTCTCCAGTGCAGAAACAATTCACCTCTCACCCACGGTTTGAAGGAGGAGAGGTTTATTTCTGGCTCACAGTTTGAGTATTCAGTCCATGGTAGGCTGGCTCTAAGGCAGGAACATTGTGGCCAAAGGGTGGGGTGGAACAAAGTGCTTAGCACATGGCAGCTGGGAAAGATGGCAGAACAGTGCCTGAGTGGAAGGGGCCAGAGAACAGACCCAAGGTCAAACATCCGTGACCAAGACATACCCAGAGTCTGTTTTATGAATCCCTTAGGTGGCTCCCAAGCCAAGCAAGTTAACAGCTTAACTGTCACATGCACTTCCTCCTGAAGATCCCATCTGTCTCACTGCTCTGAAACACAGCACGTATTCCCACCTGTCTATACTTGGTTCCCTTCCTACAAACTGCCTGGTCATCTCCTTATCTAACTCTACTGTTGTTAAAAGTTTAATTTCAAGTTCCACCTCTTCCATGAAGTTTTGCAAACAAGAAAAGGTGAGTTTTCCAAGTTTTTGCAATGTTATCCATATGTAACCGTGGTCAATTTGGGATCTAGGTAGGACTTGTATTCACATGAGTTTTAATCTGACACCTATATGCTTTGATTTCTGGAAAATCTCTTATCTTCTCCTGGCTCACTTTCCTTCCTATAAAATGCAGTCATGGGGGTTCTAATTGCATCATAGTTTATATAGTCACATGTCATTTAACAATAGGAGTATACTGTTTTGAATGTGTCCTTGGGTGATTTTGTTGTTGTTGTGCAAGCATCTTACTCACAAACTAATACGACAGTGAGACTAGTGGTGGCAAATCTAAGGTACATATGTATTGTAGTCAGGGTTTGCAAGGAAAACAATGTTTTTGTTTTTGTTTTGTACCAGTGGTCAATTACAACCTCACGCTTGCCAGGCAGACGCTTGTGCTGCTGAGATATATCCCTGACAGAAATCAATTTAGGACACATAATTTGTAGGGTTATTTTGTAATAGTCACCCAAAGAGTCAAATACACAAAAGTGCAGGAAATCTGTCCACACACTAGAGACCCAAAGAATCCAGCTGAGGGCCTGGATCTTACAGCAATGTCCTGCATGAGTCCAGTTGAAGACCTACAGCTCATGACCATGTCCCCAACAAATTCAACTGGAGGCCTAGAGCCCAAGACAATGTCTCATGCAAGTTTGTTTCACAGATCTGCACAAGGAAGTCCCAAAGGCCAGCAGTGGACGCTAGAAAGCCTGTGCCAGCACAATGAAGGATCTCTGCCAGCAGGCTGAGGGATCTGCACTGGAGCCAGGAAGTGACGCTCAAAGTAAGGACCAGAGCTTCTCCAAAAGGTACCACAGCCATCCTTGGCGACAATGAGGGTCCCGAGCTCCCCCAACGATGCCAACAGTCAGTTCATATCAGGAAAGTCAGTGCGACAAGCTCCTCCAGGAGAACCAACAGCACCAGGAGAAACAGCAATGCTACCTCTTCCTCTCCAAGTCTCTTTTTTATGTTGTTGGCAACAATCCTCAGGTGGGCCATCCACACCCAGCACCATACTGAATCATTTCAGCTGGGTGTTACAAGTTGACCACCATTTTTCAACCCACTACAGCATGTTATTTGTTTTTAAGACCAAATATGGTAATGTATGAGTTGTTTTTTCTAACCTAAAACCTCAGTTTTGAGTGAAATTGCTGTGATGGAGCTTTGCAATAAACAAGTGGGCTTTGAGTCACAGTTTGGGCACCATCACTGGACTATACCATTCCTAGGTGATACATTATTCTAGGACTGCTATGCTTTATGCAATCTGCCATTGATCTATCTGTTACATATAATTCTCAGTGGTCATTCTACTCTCCCACCTGGAATTCTTCTGATTGTTTAGTTATTACCTTATTGTTATATGCTACATTGTCTCATTCGCCATTCTAGGCTTTTCTACCCCACTAAACTATTGCTGTATTTCTCTCAGTATTGAACACAATACACATTCCCGGACTCTGAGGAGAAACTGCTCATTTCCCTCACTTGAATAGGTGTAAGGGGGTATGTCTGTAAGAAAATACAAAAGGCACCTATGAATAAGCTTGCACACTATAAATGCCTACGATACAGCATACTAATCAGGGACCCCTGCCTCCCCTCCCTCCTCTATTATAGTCTACAGAATCCTAGGAGGCAGGGGGAAAAAAAAATCAAGAAAGGCAAGACCAGAACCTTTTTAAAAATCAGAAGAATCTGCAGCAGAGTCCTTTTGTCCTCACTTTTCTATAAAGCTAAGAGAGATCAGTAGGAAAGGAAGGCAGGTGGGATTTCACTGGAAAATTGAACGAGGTTTCCTAGGCACTGTGTGGATGGGATAGGGTGTGGGCAGTGGGGAAGCATAATGGTTTCCACATAATGACTTGACCCGAATAGCTAAGCATAAATCAGAGCATCTACTTCTTTAAATTGCAAGGGAACTTTTTTTTTAAGTAAAGAGAAAGAACAAATCAAAAGTAAAAATAAGAGCAAGAGACAAAAAGGAATATGTGGGAGGATAATATATATACTTGTAACCTTGTAAGTGGGCACAAATAGCTACACACGTGTGTACAATACACATTCATATATGCACACAGATATATGTATTTATGTTCATATTTATACTTATATATGAGAATCCTTATCTCTCATTGCAGTCTTAATTCAAGTATAAAATTTAGCCCCATCTGCTCAGGATACAGAAAAGTTACAAAAACAACTGCAGTAGATGTAGGCACAGTGACAATAATGGGTATGTGATCTGGCGTGTCCCCCACCATCTAGGGTACATCAGAATCCAGAAGACTCCACTGAGGAGAGCCTGTCACTTCAATATCACCAAAAAGAAACATTGACTAGGAAAGCCTGGAAAACCCTACTGGAGGTCAGCAATAAAAGATGAGACATCATTGATGTCCTTAATGTTGAGAAAAAATCTCAAAATCTGACACTGAAGGGACAAGGTCAAAGCGGCTTGTGAGCCACTGAAAGAATGAATTGGCCTGAGTTCCAGTTCCATGCTAGTTCTCAGTATCAGCCCAGACAGACGTCAATCTGCATTCAGCATTCTTGGGATAACTTGCCCACATGAGGGTCTTGGTGGTGGGCACCATGTCTTCATGTGGCCATGCATTTGTGCACGGTGAACAATGGATGATTTTTGTAGCTCTTATGTGCACAAAGCAAAGTCATCCCAGGTAACGTAGCATGGGCAGGATTAGAGCAGCTGCTAGGACATTGGCCTGTCTGCAATCTTGGCCAACAGTGTGAGAAAGAAATCTGGGGCAGCTGGAGACCATAACCAAGGACCGTGGCATGTCTGCATGGGACCTGCTGTTGTTCGGTAGTGGACTGATAAAAGCATTGCTCTGGATAAATAAGGACTTTTATAGAACATAGTATGACTGTGATTTTCCAAGCCTATTACTTTTGTTAAGAAAAATAAGATACTCAAAAGGTGAAAGGTCAGTTAGACGAGTAACTTATTTGTAATAAAACCTGAAATTAACTCATGCATATAATGAGAAAGACAGGCTCCTTCTCCTCCCTGTTCGTCATCCAGAGGTACCGTGGCCAATGTTTTATATTCTTCCAGAGGTGTTCTATTTATTTACATGCATGTTCATTATGTATGTTTCAGAACACACTCACTTCATCTGCTTTTTACAGAAATCAGGTAAAAAATAATCTACCTATGTTCTGCACTTTGCTCTTCAACCTGTCAACGTATCTCGCGGATGGCTACGTGTTGGTGCCTTTAAATCGGATTCAAATATCCATGCCTCACAGTCTACTTAATGAGCTGATTTTTAAAAGAATAAACTAGCCAAGTCCAAAACCAAGACTTGAAAGCCCCTTTGCTATTGTACATTTTGCTATCTTAAAATCTTCAGTTATATTTTTTCCTCATCTCCATCTGTCAGAATCACATGCGTCCTGATAAAGCCTAACTTAAATCACTTTTTGTTCCATGAATCCTGACTGATTACTGAAGTCAGGAGTAATTGTTCCATCCTCCCAATTATTCTAGTGTTTTCTAGTATCTTACAATGTAAGTAAAACCCAGCCTCACATATTTACCGTGTGTTTCAGGTCTCAATTTCTCTCCTAGGGACAGAGGGCAAAACTCTTGCTCCTCTGGTCTTTCTCACAGCACCAACATAGCTGGGCCCAAAACAGGTTCCACAGATACTGTTTGGTGAAGGAGAAATGTGTATACCAAGACCGCTGTGAGTTGAACTGTGTCCCCTCACAAAAGTGTGAAGTCCTTAACCACAGGAGCCTCAGAAAGTGTCCATAGCAGGAAATAGGGTTGTTGCAGATATAATTAGTTAAGAAAAGGTGGTACCTGAATAGAGCAGACTCTTAACGTAATGTAACTAGTGTCCTTATAAGAAGACACACAGGGAGCAAGCCAAGTGATGATGGAGGCAGAGACAAGAGGAACCCAAGGAACACCAAGGCATTGCTGGAAACACCAGAGGCTGAGAGAAAAGCCTGTTTCACCACCAACAACGGGCTGTCCTACAATTCAATGCTGACAGTAACTATACAGTGACTGTAGTTCTAACATGTTCAGGACAGAAGGTTTAGGGTGACTGCCTCCACTTCACATCCTAGCCACAAGTTGTGGGTATCCCTAAGCTACTCAGAATCTGCCCCACTGGCTATAAATTCAGCAGCTTGATAATCCATTGAAATGACTCAGAACTCACCAAAAGCATTGCATTTAAAATTATAATCACATATATGAGATCATAATATACAGTATATAACTATGCTATATAATAACTAGCCACGCAGATACATATACACACAGAGAAGAGAGAGGAGAGGAGACAGGAAGAGATGGGAGGCAAGGAGGAGGGAGAGGGAGAAAGGGGGAAGGGGAGGGAAGAAGGGGGAAAAGAGAGGAAAGAAACAGGAGAGAGATAGGTTATAGACATGGGTTATACTATGTAAAGGATGTGGCTATATACAGTTTCACCTCAACACTCATAGTTAGCCAGGAGTCGTAATGAGTATTAATTATTTTATTTTCCTTATCAGTACATGTTTTCAGTACAGAATGGTTATATTCATTGTGTAAGGTTGGCGAATATTCATAACACATCTTCATTCTTTTCACATCCCCTTCTCCTCCCTTCGCTCCTGGCTGCATTTTTCCCTACACTCTCCCCATTTATTTTTTTACTTTTTTCCCATCACATAGCTCTTATTTTGCTTTTCATTTATAGGTTGAGTTTCTCATATAAGAGAACCATGTGACATTTAAGATGGTCTAATTCACTTAGCATTATAGTCCTATCCATTTTCCTATAAATGGCAAGTTTATTCTTCTGTAATCCCTAGAGTGCTGTGTATAATACCACATTTTCTTAACCTATATATCCTTTGATGGACATATAGGCTGCTACAAAGATTCAGCTATTATGAATTGTGCTACCATTAACATGGGTATTCATGTATCACCGTAATACGTTTATTGCTCTTTCAGGAAGATACATTGAAGGGAAATAGCTGAGTCTAATGGAATTTTTTGTTTTAGTTTTTTGAGGGATCTCCATACTGATTTCTATAATGTCTGTACTAGTTTACATTCACCAACATGCAGCCTTGCTAGCATTTGCTGTTCTTGAGTTCTCAATGATGGCCATTCTTTCTGGAGTAAGAACTTCAGTGTTGTTTTAATTTGCATTTCTCTAACAGCTAGAGATGTTCAACATTTTGTCACGTATTTAGTGGCCATCCGTATTTCTTCTTCTGAGAAGTATCTGTTTATTTCAATGGGCCATGTTTTGATTTTTTATTTTGTGGGAGTCTAATTTTTTTTTGAGTTCTTTATATATTCTAGATATTAGTCCTCTCTCCTAGGAATAGCTTACAAATTTTTTTCCCATTCTGTAGGTTGTCTCTTCATTCTGTGGCTTCCTTTGCTGTACAGAAACTTTTAATTTGATATGATCCCATTGTTAGATACTTAATGTTATCTCTTGTATACCAAACAAATTGTTTTGGTTAGAAAGGGTAGTGAGTCATGAAGCAAGCAACACCCACAAGTTCTAGTTTTGGTAATGAGTATCAAACAAAGAACAAGTAACCAGTACAAATTTTCATATCAAAATACTTTGAGTACTGAATTTGATAAGCTTCAAAGTACTAAGGTATATGACTGTATTAAGTACTGACGTACTTGAATGTACTAAGTACTAAGGTACATGAGTGTACGAAGTACTGAGATATATGAGTGTACTAAGTACTGAGGTATATGAGTGTACTAAGCACTGAGGTACATGACCATACTAAGTACTGAGGTATATGAATGCACTAAGTACTGAGGTACATGACCGTACTAAGTACTGAGGTATAAGAATGTTCTAAGTACTGAGGTACATGACTGTACTAAGCACAGAGGTATATGACTGTACTAAGCACTGAGGTATATAAGTGTACTAAGCACTGAGGTACATGACTCTACTAAGCACTGAGGTATATGACTGTACTAAGGACTGAGGTATATGACTGTACTAAGGACTGAGGTATATGAGTGTACTAAGTACTGAGGTATATGACTATACTAAGTACTGAGGTACATGACTGTACTAAGCGCTGAGGTATATGACTGTAAAAGATGTAACTCAGCAACAAGTGAGTGGAAGAACAATGCGGGGCTGAGTCTAGGGTAAGAAGAGACAAGGAGGACCCATGTCCTCTCTCTAGGGAAGCAGGGTGCATCACCCTCCAAGTACATCAATATGTTCCCCCACTAGGAAATTCTGTTGCACTTGGGTGCCAGAGTTTTCATGCAGGGTTTTATTATATAGGCATGACTGATTAAATCTGGGGCCACAAGATCCAACGCAATCTCCAGCTCTCCACCCAATCCCTCCCCTCTCCAGAGGTTAGGCTGGCCCAACTTCCAACCCTTTAATTACAGAATTGGTGAACGTCCCTCATCTGAAGCTTCCTAGGGGAGGTCCACCAAGAGCACTTTACTAGCATAAGAAAGACATTCCCTTCGTTAAAGAAATTTCAAGGATTTTTTAAAGTTTCATTCCAGGATGCGGGGTCAAACACAGGATATCCTTTATTATACTACAGTATGAAACAGATTATTCCCTTCAGAGAGTATGGGTCTCCTGGCATCTTGATTTAGTACCTCTAGCAGCCAGAACTAGGAGAAAAATAAATTTCTATTGCTTTAAACCACACAGTTTGGGATGATTTGTTAGGGCAGCACTTGAAAACTAGCAGAGTGGGGTGGAGCAAGGATTTCTCTAGTGGGTAACTCCCCAAGCTAAAATGGGAATGCCATTCTCTTTTCCATACCATCTAACACCCACTGGGCCGTCCTGAGAATTCCTCTCTTCACAGCACACTCTCCATTTCAACTCCGCCTACCGTCAATGATTCCTAACTCTCCCTTTCCTAGACTCCCAAGCTTTAGACACTTACCTACGCTGCCTCAGGGTTTTTTCCCTCACGCTTCTTACAGGCTACCTCTTAGTGACTGTCACGACCACCTGAGCTTTACCCAAGTCTAAACCTCAGCAGTAGCTAGCTTTCCTTCCTGCTACTTCTGACAATCCACCAAGGCTGCCAACTCCACATTTTCATAATATCTAGAACTTTTCCACATGTACCATTCTCACAGCTACAAGGCTGACCCAAATGGCCATGATCTCACTATGATTTCCTCATGTATTGGCCAGTTTCACCTCACTACAGCGAAATACCAGAGGCAGGCTATTTATGAAGCAAAGGCTTATTAAGTTTACAGTTTTGGAGGTTCTGGTCCAAGATCAGACAGCCCCATTGCTTTGGAGACATTGTGACAGAAGCACAAATGAGAAGGAGGGCTCACATCTTGACAGAAGGTAGAGAGAGAACCAGCATGGCTCCACATTGCCCTTCAAAAACCCTTCTCCCTGACCTAAGGACCTCCATCAATAAAATACGGCCTTACCTCCTAAAAGTCCACAGCACTTCCCAGTATCACCACCCTGCGAACAAACCTTTATACATGGAACTTTGGGAGACAACCACAGCATGTGACCAGTTTCCTAGTTAAAAGTATCATATGCTAACTAGTCTCTCAGGCCAGTTTTGCTGGCCTTCACTTGGTTTTCTACTCCATATTCAGACCCACGTCTGATCCATGCTCAAAAACAACAGCAGCAGCTCATACTTTCTGAGAATTTACTCTGTCCCAGGAACTATCTTAAATTTATATATTAGCTCATTAAAATAAAATCGTAATGTAGGAGTTATTATTGCCCCTATTTTGTAGATAAGAAAATTAAGGCTTACACAACCTAAATTACTCGTTCATGATTTAATAACCAGTAAATGACAGAACCAACATATGAATATATATGACTCTAGCATCTAAATCCACACTTGCAACTCAAAATTTACGAGAAGAGTTCACTTGGTAATTTATACTGCTGCTTAGATAGAGCCCTACTCTGCTTAATCATGCCCTTATAAGTGAGAGCTAATATCCAATTTACCCAGGTTTTCATTTTCTGATCCCAGTAGTATTAATTCCATAATCTCTGTCAGAAATATCATAGTATGGGCAGTAAAGTATAGGGCTATGCTATTTATAAGCCTCACTCCTTCTCCCAATGATACTCTAGACATTCATTGACAATTTATTTTTCTTCCTTGAAACTGCCACACTGTATATTAATCGCGGCAATGACACATGTCATTCCTACTTTGCTTAGCTGGCTAACAACTACTTACTCCTCAGGTGTGGCTCTCATGACTTCCTCCAGCTCCACCTCTGGCCAACCTCACTTAGGTTCCTATCACACTGTGAACACCTTCTCTCCCATCAAAGATAATTTTACTGTAACTGCTTGTTTTCCTACTTACCCTCCTATGTGTGGTAGAGGGCCCGGCACACAGTAGGTGTGATGGACACCAGACTCCCCTTTAGGAATAAAGGATTTATCCTCGGCTGCTGCCAAAAGCCTGAGACATCCCTAGGCTATCTATTTTCCCCTTGACTCTGCCTCAGCGGAAGGTCACACCATTTCCCAGGAGAAGCCCAGTTCCAAGCAGATCAGTGCAAAGGTATAAAGGTTCTCTTAGTCCTTCCTCCCAACCTCAGGACAGCACTGAACGCACCTAATTCCAGAGCCCATAGTAAAAGCACCTGAAGTCTTCATGGGAAATGCATCACAGTTCAATCCCTCTGTTTGGTCCTGTTCTTTTCCTTGCCTTCCTTATGTGCCAATGTAAAGAGCACTGCCTATAAGTATTCTGCTTGTTACTGTCAGCGTCTGCTTTCCAGGGACCCAGCCTGTGGCAGTGGTGATCAATCAGTATCCGTTAACTGAATGATATGTTTACTCGGTGAAGTGTCATGCCCTCCACATGGATTTGGATACACATGACCATACCATCACATAGGTATGGCTCAAGAAGTTAACTGGGAATTCCCAATTTAAATGTGATTAAGAAAAAAAAAAGATTCAAATTCAACCCTTTTCAGAGCACATAAACAGCCTCACAGCCATACTCCTGAGGAGATCTACTCCCGCTATTTGTAAAACATTAAGAACACAAAAAGCACACAGAGATGAGCAAATCCTTATCTCTGTGAGGATGCAAAGCTTCCGGCTCAGTGAGGAAAACAGAAGCAATGGCAACAAGAAATCAAAGCAGCATCAAATAGGTCACCTGAGAGAAGAAGGAGACCACTGTGGGAAGACAGAGGAAGGTTATCTTGGGGAAGGATTGGAAGGCACTGCATGGGAACTGGACTCTGACCATAAACTTGATAAATGATTCTTGAGTCCCTTCCAATTCTGCATTTCAGACACTGCTAGTGATGTACAGATGAATACAAGAGACAGGTGTATCCAGAACCTCAACCACAATACAACCCATCAGTGTGACTCACTACTTTGAAATATAAAAGCACACTTCGAGTAAGTAGCAGAGAAAGTAGCTTGATTAAAGGTGGAAACACTGAATGCCACATTAAAGCACACCTCATGATGTAGCTACAAATTCAAGTCTGAGGGCTGGCTGGCCCATGAAAAACAACTTGCATACTCAAAATGCTGAGGGAAGCAAAGTTACACAGTACATTGTTGGCTGTTTATCAGAATGCTCTTTTCTTTCTTTCTAAAGGAACTCTAATTTTGTTTAGGTATCCATCCCTCTACCATAGTCTCTTGAGTCAGAAGAAGCCACTGGCCTCTAATTCCAGAGGGAACCTTGACAGCTCCAAGGCAGTCATAATCCTATAATCCTACCTTCAAAGATGCAAGCTTCCACCTAAAAGGCTTCCCCACTTCCCCTCCCACACATGAAAAACAACTCAGACTACAGGGAAAGACCTTTAACCCATGATCTTGACTACTTGAGATATCTGTTTCCTCTTTGGCTTGTAGACACAGAAGCAAAACACCTTAGTTGCTACAAACAGCTATATTTTGACCATGGAAAAGTTAACCTGAGAAGGGCAAAGAAAAATGCAAAGATATCAAGTGCTTTAAATCACAAAGGACTTGCACACTGTCCACCTGTGGATGCCCTGTTATCTGAAATAACATTTCTTTACTGCTATTTGAACATACATAATGTACAGATGGATCAAAACATCAAATGGCACCCCCTAAATATATACAATTTTATATGCCAATGAAAAATAAATTTTAAAAGAGAATGAATTATTTCTATATAGTCTAATCCATTCTGAAGACACAAATTTAAAACATTCTAGGAGACACAAATGACCAACACTTTTTTTTTTATTGCAGAACTTATTTATCAATTTCTAAGAGAAATTTGTAGTACACAGAATTTCTCACAGTCCTTGAGTTTTTCTTCACACTCTCCTCCTAGAATATTTTTCCACAGAACACAACTTGATAAAGAAAAAAAAAAACTTGACATTTTTCAGTCCATGTTTTCAAAAATATGGTTTAGCCTGCACTGTGGGGAAAAAAAAGAGAAAAGAGAGATTCAAGGCAAGAATAAAAGGGAGCCAATGCAACAGTCAAGGTTAGAAGTACAGATTAAAATTACGAGAGGAAACAAAAAAATAAGAAATCAGTTAAAATATAATTCAGGGATAGCTTCATGGTAACTAACTAAAATTGCAGGTGTATAAAATGACTTCCTTGAAATCCAGGAAACATATTCACCAAAGATCCCTGACTAACTGATCAAGAAGGAGGGTCTGAGGTGGTTAATGAAAGAACCCATTCAACATCCGGGTACCTGAATGACATCATACCTTGCCCATCATGTTTCCATTTGCAAAACACCTTCACTGCTGCCTCTATGGGTTGTCCATCAAGAAAACCTTCTATTATCCCATTGCTCCTAAGGGATGGTTAGGTCTTGTGATCCAAATTTGAACAACTGAATTCTCATCTGTGAAACACATGTATGGTCCAACAACAGAAAACAATTGAGAAGCCCCTTTGACCGTTCTGCCATGTTGCATCACTCTTGGGCTTTTCCCAGACTCCTTTTCTGCTTAAATTAGTCAATCTATTTCTGCTCCTGTGACCAGAGAAGCCTCACTTGTCATGGGAGAACCATGGTCCTCAGCTGCATGTCATACAGGCCATGTTCCCCAATGTGACTTCTTTACAGTTTCCAGCAATGGAACTGTAGAACTAATTCCCTGGTGTCCTATTGCCCAGGACCTAGTGTTCTACCGCATCTCAGGATGACTACTGATAACCATAATGCATTATATATTTCAGAAGAAGCTACAAAAATGAATTTTGAAATATTTCCACTACAAAGAAATGATAAATATTTAAAATTATATGTTTACTCTGATTTGGACATTACATACAATCTATACATATATCAAAATACCACATGGTACCCCATAAATATGGACAATTTTATGCATCAGTTAAAAAGAAATAATCAATGTATGAGATAAAAATGCTAATTATCCTGATTGGATTATTATACATGTAACTGAATTATCAAGTTATACCACATAAATATGCACAACTACATGTCATTTACAAAAAGATAGAGACCATTAAAAAAAACAAGAAAATAAAAATCTATAACCCGGCTGGAGCTATAGCTCAGTGGCAGTGTGCCAGCCTAGCAAGCATGAAGTCCTGAGTTCAATTCCTGGTACCAAAAAAAAAAAAAGTGTAAGACTGCAGAAAACAGCAGTGATGAACTAAAAATCTACTAGCACACCATTTCCTAATATTAGACCATTTATCCCATAACCTGAGATTTGATAGCATATCCTTTCCAAAGCACTGATAAGAAATTTCCTGCACTTGAAATTAAAGCTCAAGTGAATATTAAACATATTTGTATTTAGATAATCAGACTTTTTAGGGCTTTAACATTAAATTACTATTTTTAAAAAAAAGTCTCACTATAGTTGTTCACTTTTTTGAGTCCTAGGAACTTTTTTTTACATAAAATACATGTTTATTTTAAAGAACTGGGAAGACAATGTACAGGCAGCAGGGAGCAAATCACCCTAATCCCACCCAGAGATAAACACTCAGACTTAACTTTTCAGTCTTTCCTGATTGTTTTTCAGTCTTCTCTATTCCATTTGTTTTAATAGTGTACAATCTCGACTCTGTATGCACTTCCACATCCTGTTTCCTTATCTTAAACATTTTTCTACACTGACACATTCTTAATGTTAAGAAAACACTAAAATAAGTACCATTGTCTGCACATACAAATGCACTGACTCCATTCATATCAAACGTTAAATATTTTTCCACGTTTTCCTTCCACTGCAGAAGCGTCAAGATGTTGAAGCTGGCAGATCTAGGAGCAAACTCCAATGACTTCCTTCACCAGCCGTGCAACCAACAGTGGCAGCACGCTTACCCACCCTGAGACGGCTACAAAATGATGGGAGGGTGGACATGAGAATCCACACTTTGTGTGCATGAGATTGTTCTACCTACAGCTCCTACACTTGCCACATTCCTTTCTTGGCCTGCACTTTCTCAGGTCCTTGCTGGAGTGACATACTGTAGAGCAGTCTCCACAGGCTTCCACAGAGAAGCTGCCTTCTTTCAACACAGAGAAGAACTCTTGAAAGGCACTCTTCTCTGCTTTTTGCTGTAACTGCAATATTTTATTGGCAGAAATTTTGTTTTATGCTCTTTGTGGTTAGAGCTACACACAAGATACTCCATTATTTTAAAGGGATGTGACATTTTTCTTTTTATTCCACTCAGGAGCAGTTAATTAGCATTTCTAAAAACCACCTAAACTGAAGTAACTTAAGGGACACCAGGGCTGCAGAGAAAAGCATGCTGGGCGGCCTCTAGCAGGGGCAACATCACCCCACTGTGGCCCACTTAAGATGCTTCAGATTTGGCTGTGCCTCTTTTAGCCTCCCTTTCCCCAGCTATGAAATGGGGCACCCAATTCCTACAGCTGTTGCTGTGAGAAAACTGAAATAATTCCCCAAGGTTCACAGTCCAGATTCTGCAACAGATGACAGAGACAAGGTTTTATGACTCCCCTTCCCTGCCTCAGGCAGGACTGCTTTCTCCAGCCCCACATGGAGTGAGTGTAGCCAGCTGATTAACTTTGGCCAATGAAACAGCACTTCTAGAAACACTATTAGGAGCCAGAGTGAGACTCATCACATCCTGATTTCCACTGCAGAGACACAACTGAACAGAATCCATGGCAGCCTTGCGTGTAGAAGGAGTCCCTACCCGCACTGGCCAGTACTGTGAGACACTCAGAGTTGGGGCAGCAGTGTCACCTAGGCTAACAAGATTGATAAAATGCTTGGACATTGATGAGAGAGGCCATTACCATTACCGAACCTCAAGGTACTTTATCCAATCATGCTCTTGGCTAACTAGAGAAAAACTAGGCTTGATTTGAAAAAAGACAAATGGACACCAATTTCAAACTATAATTTTCAGGTACTCAGGAATATGAATGAGGTCAAACTAAATGCCTCATGTCAAAGAGGCTTACAGCAAGGAACAGTGGTAATAACTATAATTTTTGCAGGGCTTGTTATAACCAGGAATTATTCTAAGGATATTATATTTATTATCTTATTTAATCTCAGCAATAATCTCATTCACGAAGTAGGTGTCATTTCAATGTGCTAGGAAGAGGTTTCAGTTTCCATCCTTTTCACTGTTCTTCTTCCCATTTTGTGTGTGTGTGTGTGCGCGCGTGAGTGCGTGTGTGTGTGCGTGTGTGTATATGCGCGTGCGTGAGCATGCAAGCAGGCACACACTAATGAGAAACAGTGAATGTTTGACTAATGTTGCTCCTCTCTGACAGATGTGACAGTTCCTGGGAAAGCAATGAGAATCTACAGTTAATCTTCTAGAATGGAGACAGAGATGACCTCCTACCTGGACCGGGGCAAAAGCAGGGAAAGGAGACCATGGAGCGTGCAGAAGAAACGGAAAGGTAATAGCTAGGCCCGTGATCCAGTTGTAGGGAGGCCCCCTGTCTCTAGTCCTACCCAGAGGAGCTCTGTGACTAGCTCCACCCAATGAAACGTGCACAAAAGTGACCTTTGTAAATTCCAGTGGCATTTAAGAGCCAGAATACCATTTCTATATTCTCTCTTCACCTTTAGCAGCACTGAAGGAGGAGGGAAAAGGTGGGGAGGATGGAAGGAGACTAGATTCCCAAATCCCACATGAAGGAAGTTGCTCTTGGGAGTCTTCTGAAATCATAACACAGAGCCTAAAATAAACTTTGCTATGTTGAACCAGAAGAAGTTCTAAAGTTGCAGAATTTATGTTACCATAGCAGAAACCGACTTAGCCAACATACTGCGTGGCACACTGAGGAATACAGAAAAGACATAAGGAAATCAGAAGGAAAAAACCTGAACATTAAAAACAGCAGAATTTAATTGGATGTGGCAGTGCATACTTATAATCCTAGCACTCTGGGTGACTGAGGCAAGAGCAGCACAAGTTAAAGCCCCATCTAGGCAACTTAGTGATTTAATAAAACCCTGTCTCAAAAAAATAAAAAAGGGGTGGGGAAAGAGCTCATTGAGAAGGCTCTGGGTTCAGTATCCAATACCAGGAAGAAAAACAGAATTTACTGGCAAAACAACAACAACAACAAAAAAAAAACTTTTACCTAAGAGCCAATGAGAAAGAAGTTCAAATGGACTAGATTATAGACACAGAAAGGACCCTTAGTAAATAAAAACCAGGGCCCTTTCTAGAGGGAAGAAAATGCAGCTCTATGTGCCTATGAGCAGCAAGCAGTTTTCAAGCAGCTTCATGGCTTGACGCTGACAGCCTGTGGTTCTGACACCTGCTCTGTGCAGGGAGCACTGCCCCTCCTACTGCAGGTTGCCATGCCTACTCAAACTCCCCTATTAGCCCACAAGACCAAGCCTCTAGCCACAAGCCCAATATCCAGTCAATCAAGTATCAACCCTGTTGTAGTCAGGGGTTGTGCAGAGAACAATTAGAATCAGGACATGGAGTTTATAAGATTATTTTGATGAGGGTCACCCAGGGTTAACACAAGAAAATGCAGGAAATCTATCCATAACGCTAAAGACATAGAATATTCAGCCAAGGGCCTGAATCCCACAGCAATGTCCAACACGAGTCCAGATGAAGACCCAGAGCTCACAACAATGCCTCCTGCAATGCAACTGGAGGTCTAGAGCCCACAAGAAGGACTCACGCCAGTCTCTTTTACGGATCCGTGCTGGGAAGGCCCAAAGGTCAGCAGTGGAAGCCAGAAAGTCTATGCCAGCAGGGTGAAGGAGCTGTGCTGGTAGATTGAGGTTCTATACTGGAGCCAAGAAGTCACACTCACAACAAAGACCAGGGCTGTCCTGAAAAGCACCACAGCCATCCTCAGCGACACGGAGGCCCCGAGCTCCTCTGATGATAAGCACAGCCGAGCACATGCCAGGAAGCCAGCATGACGAGTTCATCCTGGAGACCAAGCAGCACACGTCTTCCCCTCCAAAGCCAGGAAGCAATGCTCGATGTGAGGACCAGAGCTTCTCCAGGAGAAACAATGGCTCAAACAGCAACATGAAGGAGAACCCACAACGCCTCAACGCACTAACGCATTAATGCACCAACGCCTTAACACACTAAGGTGATAACTTCTCCAGGTCTCCATTTATGCTGGCAACTTTCCTCAGGTGAAACATCTATGCTTAGCACCATGCTGATGTAATCCAGCAGGTGTTAAATTGACCACCAGTTTTTAATCCATAACCAACCCTCAGGGGATAAAGTCAGGCTCTCTACCTTATAAAACAGGACTGCCACCTTGATTCCGTGCTGTACTATGTACTAGCCTGGGCTCTGCCACTCCTCTGAAGTGGCTCTTTACCACTTCTTGCAATACCTACAATAAAATTACTTTTGCTTTGCAATGGTCTTCTCTGACTCCTCTTTCTGTTTCTGCACTGGAGAGACAAGCCCAGAGAGGGCGAGTCTGGGGACCCCCTACCGCCCAGGCCCAGTGGACATAACAAGATTAAACCTAAATGTTAATTTGGGTGGTGAGGAGACTCCAGAGTAAAGGTAATCAAAGGGAAAACAGAGAGAGAATGCAAGGTAGCAAAGGTATCAGAAATATATTCAAGGAAGATTCTATTATACTTTTTAAAAACTTAAAAATCATGATAAAATAGATGCTTTTCCATAAAATACATTACTCACCATGACTCTAGAAAACATGACTAGTCCAATGATCATCACAGAAATTTGGAAAACTGTCAAAGAACCACATCTTAAAAATGTCCTTGGAAAGCTATTCCAAACTTTCAAAGAATGAGCAATTCTCATCTCACCATTCCACAGTAAAAGAAGACTGTTGAACAATTCGGTTTTAGGCTATTACCAAAACACAATACATATAGCAAAAGAAAAACTGCAAAAACTCTCACTTATGAATACTGAATACCAAAACCCTAAACAAAATAATTAAATCCAGCCGTATAGAAAAAAATTAACAAACCAAAGTCAAGATGGATCACAGGAAGGCAAGGAGAGTTCAATATTAAAAAATCAGTCAAGGTTTAAGCACCCAAAGCAACTGTAGGACTTATGGGCAGGAGTCAATGATACATTCCCAGCAAAGAGAACAATATCTGGACATGTAAATGCTCAGTAACTCTATATGAAGTAATTGAGAAAATATTAATTAAAAACATATCAGGATTATCCTGTCAGTAAAGGCATATTAAATTTAACTTTGATGTCAAAGAAAAAAACTCAATAACAAAATTAAGGGAGTATGTAACATGATTAAAAAACAAAATTTCTCTAATCATTGTGGCCTTTTGAGGTCAGTAAAATGTGGATACTCACACATCACTATAGTATTTTAATACTGTTCTATAAAGTCCTAGATAATGCCACTAGGCAAGAAAATAAACTCTACAAAGAAAAATGCAAAAGTATTATTTGCAGAAGATATGACTGTCCACAGGGAAATCCCAAATCTCAATTTTTTCAAACTTATTTTAAAGTAATGAGATAGCTCGTATAGACACCTGCTAATTGTGTAAAAATCACTTTCCTATATTCTAGCAATAAAGAATAAAAACAATAACAAGTGATTTTAATCACCAAAGCTATAGCAACAGAGATGAACTGTCTAAAAATGAATTGTGTATGACCTAAATAGACAAAAGTTGCTATATAGAAATAGAAACATATGAATAAAAATATGCCCTGTTCTCAAATGAAGAACCATCATTATATTCAATGTTGCAAAAATGTCAGTTTTTCTCATCTTAATATATGCAGTCAAGAAAATACTGAGAGATTAAACAATTGAACCAGGCCAAGAAAATATGGTTAACTTGCTTTCATGAGTGGCAAAGCTAAAAGACATTAGCAGTGCTCAAGGTACAGAATTTGTTTTGTTTGTTTTGTTTTGTTGGATTTTGGTTAGTTTGTTTGTTTGTTTGTTTGTTTGTACCAGGAATCTAAATCTCATGCTTGCCAGGCAGGTACTGTACCAATGAGCTACACTACAGGCCTTTGGCTTTGAGTCTTAATGACCAAGCCAAGGAGTGGCCCTCATTGGAGCTCAGCTGGCCTCTTCTGCACCTCCCACCCAATGCTTGAGAGAGTCTCACTACAAGGACTAACCCTCATCTGGCCAACTGAGCCCATGGCAATTCCTGCCAGAATTGATGACACAAATCAAGAAACAAACTAAAAGTCCTAGAAATAGGTACAAGTAGATGAACTCTTTTAGTATATTATAATACTTCAATACAATCCATATGAGTAACACTGCTTTTTTTAAAGAAGGAAAGCTAAATGTGGTTTCTCATTCATTCAATGTACCAAAACTTATGACTGACTCATTGAAGATTTCATCATAAAATAACATTATCACAGGTAGTAATAAAATATATTAATATTTATATAAGGCTGAGGAAAGGATTCCCAAACATAATATTGAGGTACAAGTCATAAACAGAGAGACCTAAGATTACAAATATTAGTTTCTAGATTGGGGGAAAAGAGACCTAAGGAATATCCAAAAGGAAAAGACTACAGGGAAATGTGTGTGCGTGTGATGAAGCACATATATGCTTAATATATAGCATTAAAAGTTAGATAAAAACAAGCAGTTATGAGTGTGACATTAGAAAAGCAAGGCAAGCCAACTGTGGTGGGATTCACCTTTATTCCCAGCACTTGGGAGGCCACGGTGAGAGGACCAGCATGGAGTTAGAGACCAATTTGAACTACATAGAAAGACCCTGTCTCAAGAAAAAGGAAAAAACTGAAAAGACAATTGTAGGTAATTCAGAAAAGGCAACAAATGTCTAGAAAACATAAAAAATGATCAACTCCCTCAAAAATTAAAAGAGATGAAAGAAAACATTTCTGTTTTCACCCACCTAATTAACAAACTTGTAAAATTAGCTGCTGATAGGATTAGGGAAGGGAACTTGACATTCTACCAAAGACAGAAAAATAATGTACATGTATATCAGTATATGTAAAATATAAATACTCAAACAGTTTTTAAAGCTCATACTCTTTGACCCAGCATTCTCACTGGTACAATTTCAACCAGGCAAGTAAAACAGTGAGAAATTTTGCCAAATGATCAGCAAAAGGAAAACAGTTAACTACAGTACCAGAATATTACATAGCCTGGAAAAATATGTTGTAGAGATGTAGTATTGACATGAGATCATATTCAAGATATAAAGGAAAAATAGGCTTGAACCTATACACATCATATAGTCAGTACTCTCTTTTTAGGAATATACAGTGATGCACCCCATAGTGATGTCAATGACATGGTGCATATACAATGGGGGCCCCGTGATTATAATATCATAGCTATCCCAGTTTGTGTGAACAGACTCTACAGTAGTCACACAACCAAGAAATCCCCCAGTGATATCCCTGTTAAGTGGTGCATGACTGGACTATCCAAAATACTGCCTATTGTCTCCAAAACAGAGGTCACCAGTAACCTTTCCCTTTTTACCCATCCGTAAATTTATAATGTTTCTACAATAAACAAATATTACTTACGTAACCAAAAAGAAAGTCAAAAAAAAGTAAACTGAATTCTGTGGGAAAATAAACATTTATTCTAAAAATATGCTCTAAAGTTGGAAAATGAAAGCAAAAAATCTGCTTCCTGGGCAGACAGGAGTTTTAAATTGCTAGACACCCACAAGTACGCCCAAGGCAGGGGGGCTCCAGGTTCCTGTGCCGGAGCGGGGCCCTGACCTTCCTGTTCTTTGCTCTTCCTCTGACCTACCAACACCTCAAAGCAGAGCTGAAGCATAATTTTATTATTTACTGTCCCTATTGAAGTGGCATTTGAAAGAATCTGCTCTTGATTACTAATAAAAGGGATGTTACTATTAATGCCTTCTAAAATAAACAAGCACAAACTACTGTTTTATCTACATGGCTACTGATTGATTGACATTCTCTAAAGAGGAAAAAAAAAATGCTCCTTCTCCTCCATCATGAAAAAATTAGGAACTGATGTTGGTAAATAATTCCTTTGACTGAAGCAAAACAGGCGGGAAAATGATTAATTCTTAGTTAAGAGGTCTGCTTCCCTCGGTGACTTGCAGGTCTGGAATAAGAGAATTCTGCAAGAAATCAAGGGAGCCTCATGCAGACTGCTAGACAACAGCCCAGCAGACAGTGAAACCCAGAGGACTTGCACAGAAAAAAGCTTAGAAGACAAGAGCAAAAGCTGTTCTTTCCAAATTTGCTAGCATGGGGTTACTACAGTCTGTTACCTGCCACATAGGTACATCTCAGCGAGAGACAAGGTATGTGCTTCCAAAACTCTCAGGAACACTGGGTGACAGGTATGGGTTTGGGTGGCCCTGGTAGACTAACAGGAAGGAAGACTGCAGCAAGGTTTATGTTTCTTGACAATTTCAAAGCAGTCAGAAAAGGAGCAGGGAGGGAGGGAATGACGAAGTCTGATGACCAATTTGGATTTGGTGCGGACTTTTCCCTGTGTCCTATTGATTCAGTTCTGGCTCTTAGGAGGCCCCCTGAAGGTCAGGGAAGTGGCTCAAAGAAACCTTCAAGGAAAGATCTTCACTGGCTTTGGACTGAGCAGAATGTCTGCAGCGTCAGTGCTCCCAGAGGCCGCAGCAGCCTCAGCATCTAGCTCTGGACCACTGACGGATGCCTGGAGAGCTGCAGCTCAACTCTGAGAGCCGCAGAGCAGCAGTGATGCCTGGCAAAGCTGTGCCCCAGACAAGCCAGCTCAGCTCCTTGCACTCTGGGCAGACTAGGAGCAGAGAACAGAGTTCTGGAGACAAAACGTTATCTCCCACCTCTCACAGTCTCTGCAACTGCACAAGCCAACCAACCCAGCCAGCCCTGTTCCCTCCCAGATACCTGCATCAATTCTCACACAAGACTGCAGACCCCATCTGAGGCCATCACTGGGCAGTGGCTCTGTTGGAATCCACCTCTAAGAAACCCTTTATTTTTAGGAAACTAATATTTTTGGAAGACTAAACGGGCAAGCAGAAGAAAAAATAACAATGAAATTCATTAACTACTGTATCTGTTGAACCCTTCCTTGAGCCAGGCTGCCCTCAACTGTCTGACAGCCCTCTGGGGTGAGGACTACTGGGACCTCCATGGTGCAGACTAAATAATAATCCCATTCGCCAGCTCACAGTGTGGATTTTACTTCTCCCTTTTTCCTCTTTCCCTTTGTAGCTGCCTTGTTGCTTGATTTCACCTCAGGGCTTTGATCCACCCAATATAAACCAAATGCACTTCCATGAAGAATAGTCTGTACCTTTCCGGATGCATCCCACCACAACCACTAGAAGGTTTAAAAAAAAAAAAAGGTTGCCACATCTCAGGCATGAACTCAATCCTTTCTAAAATCTTGCTCTATCCTTCCAAAATCCAGCCATACTGTTGTTCTTCATTTGTCTGGATAGCTACTCCCATCACAAAATTGAAAAGGCATTGCATCCGTTTTTCCCATCTTTGAACTACGACGTCCCAGGATCTCCTTCCCTATAACACATGGATCTTTTGCTAACTTACTCTTTCAATACCCAAAGGATTTCAGAGAACATACTACAAGCTAAACTTGGGCTAGATGTCCCTACCCCCAAAAAAGATTAAAGGTTAGCAGGAGAAAATGAACAGAAAATTGTAAAAATTCCAGTAGGATTCATACAATTTCACACATTTGAAATCCCAACACAACTGCCATTATGACCACAGCCTGCCTTCATAATGCAGGTTCCAAGAGAGTAGGGCATTTGCTCTGCACTATAATGTTCCCTGAACCAGACCAATGCCTGCTAGCACACAGTAGGCATTCAATCAATATTTATGGAATCAATATAAGTATGTCGTAGTGCATAGAATCGGGTAGTATTTTTATTACACTTATCCAAAGACATCAGTAGCTACTACTTATTATTTCCTTGTGTGCTGAAAGCTGGGTGCAGTGCTCTTCAGAGCAACCTCATCATCACTTCCACAATTACCACATTACCACAACATAATCCTTATTACGCCCATTTTACAAATAAGCAAACTACAGTGCAGAGAGGTGAGCCCCAGATCAACAACCAGCAGTCCAAATTTGTCACTCAACAGCCTGTGGGCCTAACCACTAGGTGCACACGGTGGCCAAGAAGTGCTTCCCACAGAACAAATGAGAATGAAGGGACTGATGGCAGAAAGTTCAGAGCAAAAGAAAAGTACAAAGACTGGAGAAACAGACCAAAGAAGAGATAAAACTCCTTCCCAGTTACATACAACGCTTTATGGACTCCTTTTTTATAATTGCTGCAGTCTTCTCTGCTCCTTGGATGAGAGTACGTCAATGGAAAGCACGAGCAGCTCATCACAGCACATTTAAGTCAGCCAATCCCGACCTTGCTCAACTGACCTGAGCCATTTGCCAGCAGCAGAGCAGAGTGAAGAGCCACAAGGAAGGGCAACTTCCAAGCCGACCTCTAGTCATCCCTCAGAGAAAGGGAAGTTGTCACTTTCTTGTCACCAGGACAAGAAATAAATGGCTTGCTAAGCAATTCTACAAATGCTTTTATAAATCCATATCTAACGTCAAAAAGTCCAAACTTTCAATCCTATGTGTTTCCAATGACTTCAACAAAAGAGAAGCAAATTCTGGCCTTTTCACTCCCAAACATACAGGATCACGACTCCCAAGCTTCTCAGTAGAGTAAAGGAAATGCTCCTCCTTTTATTTTCCCTCACCAATCAAGAGTAAACTTTTAATCTTGGCAATAAGTATCAATGAGCATCAATTACCTACAAAGCATCCAAGGAAGAACACGCAGTTACAGCTCATTCCTGAGGGTGGAACAGAATAAGAACAGAAAGGTCAAACTGAGTCTGGGCTTGGAGAGCACTGGCAAGGTGAAGAATACTAAGAGGAACAAAATGCCACTGGAAGCTTCTAAGCTGCAGGGGAACATGCAGTGATTTGTGTTGTAAAAGGTTCCCTCTAGATTTCACCAAAATAGATAAAGTCTGGCTGTCACTTTACCTGAGAAATGACAGACCGGGTGCCATCTGATAAAGACAAAACCCATCCATAGAGCAATATCTAGCCAAGTCCCAACAATTCATAAGCATCTCTAGATGAACAGTTATTTTGTACTGGTAAGAACACGCTTTCAACAAGTAAAACCACTTTTGCTGAGATTCGATTTCCCCCATGAATGAGGGTGAAAAATAAGGTACTATGTTCCTAGTTCAAAAATTGTACCATTTAAAAGTAAGTCCTGAAAAAAAGCCAGAATTGTGTTCCCAGAGAGACAGCAAAAAGAGCTCTCAACATTTAAGAGTCCAGCCTTGCGCTGAAATTTCAGGACCAGGATATATCAGAACCTTGTGTGTAGAGTCAGGGACCTCCTGAGCACTTGGTTGGTCTAATGTGATAACCAATGCCGGCCTGCAGGGTGACACAGAAAGCCTAGACATTCAAGACTGGTCAACCTGTCATCTGCTCAACCACCAATAACATGAAAACACTATCTCATCACCCAACATACCAAAGGCAGTCCATGTGAGGCTATATTTATGGCAATACCATGCCAGAAATCTGGGCTAATCTGACTCTGCTATTCATAAATTCCCCCTCATGTTAAAGCACATGTGTTTGGGAAAGAAAAACGAATCCAAGTCAATTTTAGACACTGTTACTTGGAAACCATCTGGAGTGCCTGGAAGCATGAGAAGCCACAGCATCCCCTGCCCTCAAATGCCCACTGTAACTGGGGCAGTGTGCTTAGATGGGAGTTCAGCTGGCACTTACTCCCCAAGAAGTCCCCACCCCCGCCCTACCAGGTGCCTGTTCAAGCTCCACTCCCCACTCAGGAAAGGTACTTGGTTTCTTGGTAAACCTAGTGGAGAACACTTGACTCGACTCAAGGTGTTGAGTTTGTACTTGAATTGCACCCAGGGCTGGGCTTTGTTTTAGGGCTGCTTTAGAACTGCAAGCCTGAGTTCCTTTGCCACAGCAGGGACACCAAATCCTTCCCCTGGGGCAGAAGCTATGAAAAATTCCCTCTACCAAACAACATTCTCCTTTCAGAAAATGTCTAGTTCTGGGAAAGACCCCACCAGAATCCTTACGTAACCTGAACAGATACTGGCACCCTGCGCAGCCACTCCTGGAAACTCTGACCCTAGTGTAGCTCATTTTCACAACGATGCACACAGGCTGGGTCTTCCAGCTGCTCAGGGCCCAGCTGTTCTAGGCAGTAGCACCTCGGTCCCCATCCCTACCTGGCTGCGATCCTCTGCTTATCTCATCTGCCAAAGGAGTTGGACCTCCTTTTTTGCAGCCGGCCTCCCTCCCTCCGCTGAAATCCATGGAAGGCAGCGCCACGCCACCAGCACCTTCCATTCCCTTCCACTCTGCCCACTACTCCCCCGCCCCCATCCCCGCCATCCTCTCCCCACCATCAAAGGCTTGGGGGAACCCGGCCAAGAAAGTGATCCAGAATCTCATACACAGTCCCTAAAAACAAACACGGCGGGAGGGGCAGGCCCAACAGGCCCCACACTTCCCCTGGACTCCGAAGCAAGCCCGAACTGGACGCAGGGTCAGGTGAGGGAAGAGATCTCTGGAGATGGACGGCGGCTCAGCTGCCTGAGGCACCTTCCGAGCAAACACCTGTTTCCAGGAAGCTGCAAGGCCAGAGGAAGCAGGGAGCCCAGGGAAAAGGCAGGGAGGACGAGGTGAAGGGGCAGCTGGGGACGCAGGTAAAGGATGCGTCACACAGTGCGCTTGGCAACCAGCGCCGCGGCCAGCAGGCGCCGTGCAAGGAGAACTCAGGGTCCCGGACCTCCAGACCGAGGGGTCGCACCGGCCAGGGGAGCCCGGATGGCGCCGGCGCAGGGCGGCCAGCGAGCGCCAGCACCTGTGCGCCCCGCGCGGAGGCAGCCTCGCAGGCGCACACCGACCAGCGGTGACCTACCTGCCCACCGTCTGGTTGGCCAGCTGGCGCATGCGGTTGAACTGCTTCTTCATCGTGGCCCCGCTGCCGCGCTAGCCAGCAAGCTGGGGAAGGACGGAGCAGCCCGGAGCCCGCCGCGGGGTTACATGGCTCCCGCGCGGAGCCTCGGGGCGGCGGCGGCACTGCGGAGCCTCGGGAGCCGTCTGGCCCGCGCACGGCTCCCTGCGAGGGCGCCACAGCCTACTGCGCCTGCAGCCGAGCTGCCTCCAGCTTCATCCTCCTCACGCACGCCGCGGAGCCCTCATAGCAACGCCCCGGGCCGCCTCAGGCTGCAGCCCCCAGCCCCAGCCCCGTGCGAGGACCCGGGAGTCTCCGCAGGCTGGCTGGCTGGCTGGCTGGCTGGCCAGGGGGTCCCCGTGCGCCTGTGCAGAGAGCGCCGTGCATGCTGGGACTTGTAGTTCTCCACTTCGTGCCCACCTTCCCTCTGTCCAAAGTTTGCACCGACAATGCAGTGCTGGAGTGGGAAAAGACAGCGTCGTCGCCCCCGGCTTTGCGCTTTAGCGTTATTCTAGTAAAGAAAAATGTTTTCCTGTTTTAAAAAATAACAACAACAACAAAAAAAAAACGCAACGGCAAATACAACTAGTGAGCATCTGTCACCTATTGCATTTAAGAGGAATGTGAGCCACAACTATTCTGAATCACAGCAGGAAGACACATGCTGGAGGCTCATTTAATAGTATAAAGTCACCTGATTCATATTGAGGTGCAAGGGTAAGCTTGGGGCAGGCACAGGGATTGACAGCAGATAGGAAACCAGGGCGAGCGTGCATCCCAGATGTGTCCTTCTTAATTTTCACCAAATAAGCAGAAGTCAACATGAAAGAATAGAATCATAGGGACACGGCGTCTGCCGGCCCACGCTCACTGGGGCAGCAGTCTTGTATGGCTTGGATCCCAATCCCAGCGATTTCCATTTCCTTTCCACCACCAGAAGACCAAGAACATCAACTGTGGCAGCCCCGAGCTTTCCACATGCCACCATTTTATTGTCATTGGTGGCTTTCTTCAAGGCTATCCATAGGACAAGGTGGATGATTGCAGTTAGATGTCACGGTTTACCAAATAAGAGCAGTATCGTATATATATATTATTGGGTAGTTGGGGCTTTGGATGAAATAGATATCATTTCCTATATTATATTTCCATGTACCTGTTACATAATCTTAAGAAAATTGTTTGATCTCTCTAAGCTTGTTTCCTCTTTTCAAATAGGAAAATAATGCTACAATAGCAATAATGCTAAAATAGCAAAGACAGAAAACTGTTAAACTACCAACAATCAAATCCCATAAATATTACTCTGTAATACAATATATCATGTTTATTTACAACAAATATGATAATTAGCATAATAGTAAAAGATCTTATTCTACGATAGAACTCCTATTCTAGTAATGAAAGTACCTTTGCAAAATTAAATATTTTGCATATGTTGACTATAGTCACAAGATGTCCTAAATATGGCTCTCAGTAACTTGCTGGCCAGCTGAACAAAAGATGGTTTGAGGCATGTCTTGGCTGAATGAACATGAAATTCTTAATTAATTGTGAGTTTAGCCTCTGCTTATTAGGTCAGGCAGCTCCAGCCAATTAACAAGTGAAGGCATAATTTGCTTTTAACTCACTGTATACGCCTATAATGTCAATATAATGTTTATACAAAGTGAGGTTATTTTCATTTTAAAATTTCAAAACCCATGATTTTTATCTGCGTAGATAGTAGTGAGATGCTAAGCACACTATTTGATGTTTAGCAACACTATGATAATATTTAGACTTACATTATCCTTTACAAGTAGACTCTGACCACATGTGGCTGTTGAAATTTAAATTACATGAAATTAACACTTAAAATGTAGTTCCTTACTCACAATTTATAGACTTAACAGTCACCAGTATATTTTTGTTTCCTACCTCAGGGAAGGCATGATGGTGCAGAGAAAGAGAAAGAGATGCTAAATGTCCTCTTTTGATCTTTTAAACCACTTTGGAAACTGTATGTTGGAGAACAGACTTTTTATAGAAGACAGAGTTGCAAGAATACAGGCTGTATTTAATGTAGACCATGAAGGATATACTAGCCTACTTAATCCAAAGGATCCACAGGCTTTGTGGTGTGGGAGATGCTGATGGGTGAGATGGAATAGAGAAATAAGGAAAGTATATGGTGTAGGCATAGATTGTATCATTGTCCATATGTTTCAGTGTCTATCTCTATGGAAAGGAATCATACTGTACCTCCTTGCTGAGGTCAAGATCAGTGATGGGATATTCTTTGTTAAACAGCTATGCCCACAAATGATTTATACCACTTTTAAGTACAGAAGTTTTAAGAGTGGTTCTGTTAGCCAGGCGTGGTGGTGTGTGCCTGTGATTCCAGCACTCTGGATGTGAAGGCAGAAAGATAACTGGCTATATTTAAAAGGAAATAGTTAATGCATCTAAAGAAAGGAAAGAAGCAAAGCTGAAACACAAAATGTCAAAAATGAGGAAAAGGATTTAATCAGAGGCAAAATTATATACAAGAATATATTTGCAATTTAATGTTTATGTATTTTGAAATAAGCTCTTTATTCTTAGGGATATATAAATTGACACAGGTGTTTCAAGAATAAGTGGGAAGTTTGAGAAGTCCAAGAACACAGAAGAACCCTGAAAAGATTCTTGGTAAAGATAAACAAAGTTCAAAAAAAGTAGTCAGCCACCCCAACCACCGCAAAAAGCTGTCAGGCTCAAAGTGTATTTTTTTTTTTTTTTTTAGTCTCCCTGTATAGTACAATCTGCCCTTGAACTCATAGCAATCCTCCTACCTCAGCCTCCCAAATGATTATGGACATGCTTCACCACCCCCAGCTTCCAAATGGTTTATGGGAAGTTCTGGTAAAAGCTTCAAGGAAATGAAATTTTGGCTGCTGTTTAAAGTGTTCCAAAGTAGAGAAATAAAAGAGAGTATCCTAACTCATGAAACTGTGCTAATGCTGTTATCAAAACCAATGAAGGCAGCACATAGACACACTCATACACACACACACACACACACACACACACTCACACACACACACCATTATCGTTTACAGGAATAGATGTAAAATTATTAATAAAGTGTTAATAAATAAAGAGCTAACAGAACGGTGTATGTGTTTAGTTCAAAATGTGCATATGTATTAATAATACCAAGGAAAACTTCACATAAATTTTAAAAACTGAAAACTAATCATTCATACTAACCAAGATAACACTGAAGTAATTAATATATATTAAAAACTGGGGTCGTACTCTTGTTAGGTCAATATGTTCTTTTTTGTCTTCTGTTAGTTTGAATATCTCTGTGATCAACATGTTAGTGGGTAAAACTTTGAAAATATATTTACTTACTTAAGAACCAAATTCAAGAGCTAAAATTTCTACATTAAAGTGCATATTTTCAAGCTTCATGTTTCCTATTGCCAAGTTATCCTCCAGCTAAAATATGGAGACACTTTGTGACATTTATATGTGCCATTGTACCCATACCCTGATCTACACTGGGGATTAACTCTTTTATAATCTTGCTGGCTAAATAAATGGGGAATGCAATATAGTGATGTTTTAATTTGGATTTTTTTCCTCACACTAACATTTTCCCATGATTCATAGCCATTGATTCTTTTTCTTTGGTTATTTACTTCTTTGCATCTCCCACGCATTTTCCTGTCATGAAGTTCTGCATTTTCTTATTGACTTTGGGAAGCTCTTCAGTCACATTAATTATGGGAGTGCTGGCTATTGTATCTTATGGTACATGTTTTCTCTGGTTGGGTCTTTCCTTCTTAAAATCTATAATGTTGATTTTTATCTTCCAAGAATTTTATCATTTTAAGGTAGTCAAATCTATCCATTTTTCTTTATATTTTATGTCTTTGGTTTAATGCCTTAAAATGCTTCTTTATCCCCAAAGATTATAAATATTCAATTATCTTTTTTACTCACAATGTTTATTTGTTCATTTCTTTTATTTGCAATAAACTGTACATTCAAATTTTGGTGCTAGGATGATAACTAAAACCAGTAGTTTAGGCTTGTTTTTTTCTGCAGTTTTAATTTGCAGTAACTCCTCAAATAATAGAGAAATTCTGTGTCACTCATGCAAATGAAGAATCCCCTTCACAATTTTGGCAAATAATGGTACACATGGTTTCTGAGTGAGGGGAGGACTGGCCAGGCAAGTTTCTCTATGTGTGGGGAGAAAATAAATGGAGACCTATGTCATCTCTTACAAATGACCTGCCATACTACCTCAACCACCAGATCCAGACTAACCAGAACTCCCATGTGAAACAGAACAAACAAACAAAAAATTCAATGATTTAATATAATAGTGATGATGATCAGAAATGAAGATGACAATGGTGGTAATAACGAACCGTTTAGCCAAGAACTAAGTAAGTTTAGTAACTAAGAACTAAGTAAGCTTAGCCAAGAACTGTAAGTCCCTTGACAGACATTATATTATTCAATTCTTAAACTTTTACATGACATTTTTATTATACCCATCTCACAAATCAAAGCTCAGGCAATTTAGGTGGATCGTCATTCAAGTACTAGAACTAGATTTAAACCTAGGTATTTCTAGTTCAAATATTTGTACTTAATATACTATGTATATAAAAATCATGTGTTTTCCCATTAAGTGTACAATTTTTATATTTTTATGCACCAGTTAAAGGTAAATATAATTTTTAAATTAAAAATTAATAATAAGTGAAAAAATATATGTGCATCTGTATGAATGGAGATTTAATATATATGTATACATACATATACACACAGATATGTTTATATGTATATATATATATATATATATATTCCTTACATAAAATAGGGAGACTAACCTGAGAATTATGAAAAGATGGCCTTCAGCCAAAGAATTCCACAGGAAGTAAGGGAAATATATTTTTTCATTCTACTTTGTAGTCTTAGTAAGGACTGAGAGAACATTGTTTTAGTATAGCAGAAGCTTGTTGCCATGAAAAAGAGCCACATTAAAAAAGACAGCTCTTGGATAAAAAACACATGACTTCCAAACTAATGAAACTCAACGGAGGCAGGAAATCACAGATTTGGCCCAGTCCAAACTGGAATTAATGCATTAAAATATGGCCAGAAGAGCGCTTCCAGAATTCAAAAGGAAAAAGTAGCTCATGCAGTGAAATGATGAAGAAAGAGAAGAGACATGGAACATTTTTTTCAGAACATTCCAAAAAAACATGTAATAGACTTTCCAGAGCTGATGATGAAGAAGAAATAAGCATAAAAATACTAGAAAAATATTTTGCCGAGTTGAAGAAAAGTCAAAACTAATTCACCAAGTGCTGGAAAATAATCCTGGTGGGAGGAGCCTTGGCTATATCTTGATTAAACCTCTGAAATTCAAAGATAAATCCATATACATATATATATATATATATATATATATATATATATATATGAGAAAGAAGTTCATCTCTGGAAAAGAGAAGGTGATTCTTCTTATACCCATTGCCAATTAAATTTGGAGCTATATTCACAAAACTTAATTAGATTGTAACTTAAGTGCAACTCAAAAAGTCTACATTCACCAATTAGGGCAAAAGGAATGTAATAGGGCAAAAGGGATATAATAATTGGAAAGATTTATTGATTACCCTTTCTTTCTGAAAAAAAAATCCTAGCCAAAAGTTACTTGTTCTAGTGAAATAAAATTTTAAAATGGGAGAAATGGGTTGGACATGGTGATATATACCTATAATCCCCATACTCAGGAGGCAGAAGCAAGAAAATCACTGTGAGTTTGAGTCTAGTCTGGGTTACACAGTGAGTTCTAGGCCAGCCTGCACTGCACTCGAGATCCTGTCTTAAAATAAATAAATAAATAAATAAAAATTTTAAGTGGGGGGAGTATTTCTTCAGGTTCCTGTGGTAGGAATTTATTTCTTAACATAACAACAAAACCTCTAACCTTAAAGGTAATATTGATGAACTGGACTATTTAACATTTAGGAACTTTGGTTTGCTGAGTGACACCATCAAGAGAAGGTAAAACAGTTCCTCAACATAGAATGCAATGCATGTAACTGTTAAAGAACTTGACTCCATAGTATAGAAGAAATACAACAAACCAGTAGAAAAATGGCAGGAAACCCAAGCAAAAAATGAACATAATACTTAAACAGGCACTTTTCCAGAGTTTATGTAAAGGGCCAACATGATGAAAAGTTGTTGAACCTCATTCACCACTCAATATATGTCAGTTCGTATTACAATGAAATAACATCTCATACCCACAGAATGTCTAAAATTGAAAAAGGCTGGTTAAATCAAGTCTTGGTGGAAAGGAAACAAAGGTAGAATTCTTACATGCTGTGATGGGAGTGAAATCAAAATAAGGACTTTAGAGAATAATATCTAGTATCTGCTAAGGCTGGGCAATATGCACACTTTATGACCTAGAAATTGTACATGGTGTCTTGGTTACCTTTTTTTATTGCTTGGAAAAAATACCCAACACACAAAGTTAAAGCAGGAAAAGTTTATTTAGCTCACAGTTTGAGGAGATTTCAATCCATAATCTGCTGGTTCCAAGGCAGGGTGGCTCATGGCAGAGAGCTACAGATCATGGAGGTGGAATTTGGCAAAAGCAACAAGAGCTAAAAGGGAGGAGAGTGAGAGTAGACTCTTTCTGTCCCTTATATTGTACGTAGGCTACACACCCTAGGGTGACTGTAGCACTCACTCCCATAATCCCAGCATTGGACCGTGAATCAGTCACAAACTCTAGAAGCCTGCCCCCTGACTGAATGAGGCTGTCAGGGGACAACCAGACACAAGCCGTAACACACAGTAAACAGAAATGTGTTAATATTTGCCTCAAAAAGCATGTGCCAGAATGTTTATGTTTGCAATATTTATAATACCAAAAAATTGAAAGCAATTGAAATGTTGATTGACAATAGAGTAAATGGTGGCATATAACAGAGAACAGACAACCCACAGAATGGAAAAACTTTTAGCCAATTGTCTCTCAGACAAAGGAATTCTATCTAGAATATATAAAGAATTCAAAATACCAGACCTTCCAAATTCAAAGACCCAATCCAAAAATAGTCACCAGAGATGAATATATGCCTCTCATATGAAGAAATACAAATGGCAAATAAATATATGAAACAAATATTCAACATCACTAGTCATTCGAGAGACACAAATTAAAACACTGAGATTCCATCTCACCCCAGAAAGAATCAACATCATCAAGAATTTAGCAAATAACAAATGCTGGAGGGGCTTTTGGGAAAAAAGGAAACCTTATTCATTGTTTGTGGTAATGTAGACTGACACAACCACTGTGGAAATCAATGTGGAGATTCCTCAAAGAACTAGAATTAAAGGTCTCATTCCACCCAGCTAGTCTGTTTCTGGATATCTTCCCAGAAGAATTAAAAACATCATGCCACAGTGATATATATGCACCCATGTTTACAGCAGCACAATTTGTAATAGCTAAGTCTTGGAAACAACCCAAATGCCCATCAAAGAAGGAACGGTTAAAAAAATATGAAAATATTTCTAAATCATGGAGTACTTAACCATAAATAAAGTACTACTTAAGCATAGATAAACTTGAGACTTACATAGGTGAACAGATGCAACTCGAGACCATATTACTAAGTGAAATTGGTCAGACTCATTTGTGTAAATATCATATTGCTCCCTGGTGTGAGAAACTGAAAGGGTAAATAAGGTCTAACACAGGCAATAGATATTAGGAAATGGGAATAAATTGTTTGAAAGGAATAAGGAACTACAATGGATGAAAAGGGAAAGGACAGTAGGTAAAACAAAAAAAAATGTGAGCCATTATACTTTGTGTCTCTTAGTTCATTAAAAATGAAGGTTTGTGCTAATAGCAATGGGAGAAATTTTTATGCCATATCTTGTACCCTGAGCAAGATAATAATATCTACTTTAAAGATAATAACATATAATATATTAACTATTATTATTCTTCTCTTATTATTTTGTTATTAAATTTTGTTTTATATTTTTCCATAAAATAAAAAAATAAATAAACGGGAATGCGTTTATACAATGGAATACAATACTGCAAGTAAAACAAATCCATTACTGCTTCACTTAATAACGAATAAAAACATGGGTAAATCTCACAAACAAGATGAAGCCAAAAAGCCGGGTCCCCTTGAATGTACAGTATCTGATTTTTTTTACATAAAGGTCATACACAAATACAACAAATTAACAGTAGTAGAAGCTGGAGTATGGCTTACCTGGAAGGAGATTTGGAAGCATATAGTAGCTTTGGGAGGGACCTTCAGGGAGTTTCCATGGTTCTGGTAATAGAAATGTCCTAATGCTTTATCTAGGGGGAGGTCACATTGAATATATGCATTTTGTAAAAATTCAACCAGGCTTTACACTTATAACTTGTGTACTTTTCTGGGCAATTATTATAATTTAAAATCAGTGTTAACATAAAATTAACAAATAAAAGCTTAAACATTTGAAAATTAAGGCAGTCTTCTAAGCTATCTTTCAGATCAAAGAGAAAATCAAAAGTATAATTAAAGAATATATATGTATATAATATATATCTTTTTGAGACAGGGTTTTGCTATGCAGGTCAGGCTGGCCTTGAGCTTACTTTGCAACCCAGGCTGGTCTCACAATGATTCTCCTGCCTCAGCCTCCTGAGTGCTGGGATTAGAGGCATGCACCACCATGCACAACTTGTAAAGAATATTTAGAATCCCATAGTTTTGTCTTTGGAGGGGTTACTGGGGATTGAACTCACGATCTCATGCTTGCCAGGCAGGTGCTTGTGCCACATAGCTAAACTCCCGGCCCCACTCATTTTTTTCCATAGTTTTATCTTAAAACTTCGCTCAGAAGAAAATTCATAATTCTAAAAAGGTTTCTATATTATCAGAAAAAAGGAATTAAGTGTTCATCTAATGATATTTGAAAAGGGCAAAAATATCAAATCAATGACAAAAACATAGAACAATAAATTGATCCAGGTAGCATAATATGAAAAGAAAGTATAACAATATTTTAATAACTAAAAAGGTACAGTATGATAGTGCAATAAAAGGAACAAAGCTTGAGAGGGAAAAAATAGATATGTAACATTCAGAGTGAGAAGGAATTTTAGGCTGAGACCTCAATCTACAACCACAGTTGTATTTTACCTAACCAACCTTTGCATTTTGCAAATGATTCTCTTAAGCAGCAGAAACACCATTTTAGGCATTTGAGAATTATTTCCTTTTCCCTGGTTGGAACTCAGGTTTCTCGAGGAGCTAGGATGTGCCATATGTAGTAACATGGCTGAAGAGTAACAATGCGTACCTTTCTTCTTTGGTATAATCTGCTCAGAAGTCTGTGCACCCACGCTATTTCTGGAGGTTACAGTTGCATGTACGCTCATCACAGACCACAAGATATTTTTCACAGATATTTCTCTTCCACCTGACACCAGTTCAAGCTTCTCAAGAGGGCTACATTGGAGATGGTCCCAAGCCATTCTAGGCAGTAGGCAAGTCATCTGTACCTTTTAAAGACGCTCCAGATCTACTCTCTGTGAAGTGCAGAAATCTCCTTAGGTAGATATGGAGCAGACCCTCTAAGACTGGCTCAGGAACATAACATGTCCTTTTCCATTATGAAAAAAAGCTCATGCCTTACTAGCATGCTAACCTTAGACACTCTTCCCTTACGTGTCGTCCCTTAGAAGTTTTACAGTATGGATAGGATGAATGCCTGGGGCAAGGAGTGAAAATACTAGGGGAAGGAATGAGCAAAGAGATGCTTCTGTTGGTTGATTATCAGAATCTCATGTGGCAACACACAGATGCAGAGGTCAGAAAGACATATTCTGTTTGAAGAGATCTCTGTTGAGTTATGTACTGTTTTGTAGGCTGGGTAGGAAGAGCTGAAAAACATGGATAAGAGTCACTCTTTAGTGCTTCCTCTCTCCTGTTGAATCATGCTCTCTGTCTTGGTTTGTGTCAGTGGCCCGCAAGCCTCATGAATTATGGACTTGACCAAATGTAGCTTTTGTGATTGGTTCCTTGTCTAGCACTTGGATTGGTGGTGTGAGTGTTTCACCCTCCCATGTGTGGAGCCTAACCCTAATGCTGATGCTAACCCTAACCCTAACCCAACCCTAACCCTAACTCTGACCCTCCCTCTCTCCAATTTACACTTGCTGTTTGCAGCTGGCCATGAATGGCGGCCCTGCCATGCAACATCGCCTCAGAACCAGCTGAGTATGGACTGAAACCTCCAAGCCGTAAGAATAAAGCTGTCCTTCCTGCATTTTGAGTGTTGGGTATTTTTCCCAGCAATGAGTAAAAAATAATTAAGACACTCCCCATCTCTTCTGTTCTATCAGGGTCTGAGTCATTTTGTTTCTGTTAACGCCTACTCACTGTCTCTGAATCTGCCCATCTTCCTCCACCGTGTGGTCATTGTTGTGTCTGGAGATTGGCCCAGCTTGTCCCGGTTCTTGCCTGCCTCAAGCGTGGCTGAGGTACTCTCCTCTTTTCCACCTGCCTTGAAATTCTGTCAGCTTTTTGCAACATATCTTGGGTTTTGTCTTCACGCATGTGAATCTCTCTGATGGAACTTGTTTACTTCTCATCTTTCTTGTGCTAAACGGCTAGGAAACTTTCCCTACCACACTTCCCCAAATGTGCTATTGCCCCCGCTATATACCTCAAAATCACCCTGTATTTCTTCTGACATAGCCCTCACTTTCTTATTGCAAATTGTAAATAATAAGAGATAAGATCTTTGAGTGTTTACTAGGTGTCAAGAATTTGGCTAAATCCTTTGGAAATATTATCCAGGCAATGTGTACCACGATTCTGTGAGATAGGCATGCTTATTCACTCAATTTTCCCAAAGACCTAGAACTTTTGCTCAATTTGTTGTAAGTTGTCTAAGTAGTAGCGATAGATTTCAAATTCATGTTTCTTTCATCCTCACACTTTTTCTCACTCCCTCTCTCTTTTCCATTGTCTGCCCACTAGACTTGGACTCCCTCAGAAATACAATCTACTGAGGCTGTGGTTAATGCTCAGTGGGCAGCTTCTCCTTTACTATCATCAGCTAAGAGACAACTGGGGCCAATTCTTTCTGTAGCCCTGTGACTAGGTATAGTTAGCATGGCTGTTCTCTCTGACATTCTTAGTTCCTTCCCAAGCTACAGCTTCAACAGACCCTACGTTGTCTCCCATACTTTCATCCATGTATCGCTCTGTGACCCATCTCTACTGGTCCAAACTCTCACTGATTCCTCCACTCCAGACTTCCTCTTGGCCCTAATGGATGCACCAAGATTCCTGAATCTGCAGCTGGTTTGAGCCACCTCTGCAGCAAGCTCTAGTGAAAGTGGGGTGGTGGGACTGTTAGGCCCTACACCTCCCTCCCTTCTTCTTGTTGTCATACTCATATTTCCCAGTTCTTTCTCATGCCTTGACAAATTCTGAGCTTGGCTTGCCCTCTGCATCTGCTTCTGTCTTGTACTGTATTGGTGTCTGCATGGCTGGCCACCCAACACGCTGGTGGTATATAAAGGCTTGATGACCCCAGTGATTTTCACATGTGTGTCATTTTAGCTAATCACCCCCGTAACATACCTGGGTCTCCCCATGGAGCTCTTTTCCTGCAGAATCTGAAATTCAGACATAGTCCTTTGAAACTACCCTCTGGCTTGGAGACATTCTTACTCCACCAACCAGTGAAGCATGAGAGAGATAGTAATATATATACCAAAGTTAGACACACTTGGCTTTTCCATGTACTGCTTGTGCTTGGGAAAATAGTTTGACTTTCCCCATTTAAAAAGATGTAGGTTACAGAATTCAAAGAATTAAATGAGAAATTGTATGTAGAATTTGCTTATTTGGTGTTGGGCAAGTTACATAGTACACACTAAATAAATGTTAGCAACTTAGGAAGCTGCCTTGTGAGAAGTCTTAAGTGCTAATGCTCTGTTTTGGAGAAGATTTTTCTTATGATGGAATTTTCTTTAGTGACTCCCTCAGTTATGGAGAGGCAAGGTAAATAGTTCCTCACTGTCCAAAGGGTACACATTCCCAATTGCCCAGATCAACATAGGTTGCTTCTCCAAATCTCTCTCAGGGCTGTGAATGTTGAAGAAGTGAGGATCTATTTTAATATGGGTTCCAGAGACCTGGAGAAGAGGCAAGCTCTTGACCCAAGATTTAAAGTAGAAGAGACCTTTCTGGGAGAAGTAGGTGGCAGGAAAGGAATGAATTTGTCACTTAAATTATCTTAATGCCAGAAAGCAATGCAACCTTCCCCCTTGTCCGTTCAATATTTGAAGATATTCAAAAGCGTAAGTGAGTTCTAGGCCCTCCACGTAGCTTATAGTTACTGAAGCCATATACCTAGCATATACTGAAGTCGTAATTTGCCTAGCAAGGTCTTGGATATGTCTGTAGTCTTGGTCACTGGTTGGCTTTATCACTTGTCCCGCATAAACGTGTTGTGCTCTAGATGCTAAATTACATGGTCACTCCAAATGAACTTTGCCCTTGTTAACCCCCAGGAAAGTGGTTAAGTGACCCTTGCTAATTTGATACACAGCAGAAGTGTGAAGGGCTCAAATCCTGCCTGGGCTTGGAAGAGTAGCAGAAGCACAGAATTTAACACTTTATGCTAGGTGGCTATGTCACTCCATGACTAACAGGTTTCTGCCACCCGGGAGGCCGTGCTTTCTCTGGTAGGAGGGCATTTGCTTGAGCAGGGAGTGAAAGCCCACACCTCCTTCTGCTAGCTGTAATAGGTGGAAATCCCTCATACCTCCTTCTTTGGAGCTGTGATACCAAATTCCCAACCTGGAGTTCGGGATGCACCAAGGCCCATTTCTTAACAACTCATTTTGTTGACTATAATTGGATTCTCTTGTCTCCAAGAATATACTTTTCTGTTTCAGTCTCACTGAAACATGTGTGCCATATGGGATCAGTGGATCTCTCATCCCTTTACCAAAACACAAGGGTATCCTAGACATTTGGGGGTGATAATGTATTTTCACATAAGTTGGACTTTGGTTAATATATGCATTTGGGGGACTTTGAACCATTACTGAGGGATTAATGTTTGTCTCCACTGAATTGCAATATGGATATTCTTTTACATTGTTGTGATAATAAGAATAGTATAATCATATTAGCCGTAGTAGTATTATGTCAATACTTGGTCCACTTCTAGTTTCTTGATTGGCCTGATTTCTAAGTCCAAACTTCTTTTCTTTCCCTAGGATAATACAACATACATTCCATAATCCATCCTTTTACCTCCTCTTTAGTCCAGCCCAAACTCAGTTCTGTTCTCTTGCTTTTGTGTTATTTCTGCCACATCCTACACTTGGCTCAACTGACCCCTCTGCCTTCTGTGTCTCCACAGCTTAGCTATGGGCATGGCTGATGCTAGGTCCACCAGTTGTGCAGACAACTTGATTTCCAACCACTTTTCAGACTCTTCCCAGGCATGTGTCCTAATCAGTCCTCTTCCCTGTTGGCCTCAGCTCTTGCTTCAGCTTTTTCCTGCTTTTATTAAAATTTCCACCACACACATCTCTCCTACCCCATCAAGGAGCATTGTATCTACCTTATTTTCAGTATAAAGTAGAAGCCACCATCGGAGAACTCTGTTATTGTCCTGCCACCACACCTGTACCACCTGTATGCTAACCCTAACCCCATTTGCACTCAGCTTCTTCCTTCCTTCCCACCACAACAGTTTGTTTCTTCCTACAGGCAAACCAACCTGGAATTTATTCTCTATCACTTTCTCCTTTTTATATGACTTGATTCTCATTAGCATTTAAACCAGCTCAGATTTCTGGTCTCAGATGCTTGGCTTTCTGCTGTGGCCTTGTGTGTCTTCCTCCCACAGTGTCACCCTCCTTGAAAGACATCTCTGGATTCAGTGCCTCCACTTCACTTGCTTTTGGTTCTTTAGTCTGTGCCTGCATGGCCTCACTTCCAAATTGCTTTCGTCTTGTTTATCAACCATTTCCTTTTTCTAGATCAAAAGAACATTTTTGGTTGCTGTCTTAGTGGAATTCAGAAATGAAGACTCCTATTCTGTTGACACTTTCTCCTGCTTTGGTGTTAAGAATGTGACCCTCTCCTAGTTTTCTGCCTGGGTTTCCAGCCACCATTCTTCTTTGCCAATATCCTTTCTAAGAGACATTTAGGTCATTGAGGAAGTGACCTCAGTGAGGATGTGGGACTCTAATCCTCTTCCGCTCCCCTCCCCTCCTCTCCCCTGCCCTCCCCTTCTTTTCCCTCTCCTCTCCTCTCCTTTCCATCTCTTCTGCCCTGTCTCACCCTCCTTTCCTGCCCCCCCCATCTCCCTTTTTCCCTTTCTTCCTCCTCCCTAGTTTGAGATAATCATTGGGTAACTCACAAGGCTGTGCTATATTGTTTGTTGTTTGGACTTTTAACTTCCAAGACTTTGAGTTATATCAAACTTTTCTTTGCATAAGTTGCAGGAGTCCAGCTGCGGCAGGGCTAGGGTTTCCCAAAGGTGGACAGGGAGTCGGCGAGTGAGAGACAGAAAACACTGCACACCAGTCTGTGAGTGAATCTGAATCCCCTTTTATTTTTTAGAAGCTGGAATATATATTTGCCAACCTTGGCAGCAACCCCCAGCCCCAAGCAGGAAGCACCCCAGCCTTAGGGCCAGGCAGGGACAATCCTAAACAATAGGTTTTAATTGACCTCAACTCCAAGCAGGAAGCGCCCCAGGCTCAGGGCAATAGGTATCAATTAACATCTCAATCTTGTTATTTAGTTAGCTTGGGAAATGTAAGCCGATGCACCTGGATGCCTGCAGGAGGAAGAGATGTGTGAGGCTATCATGCTGCTCCCTACATTGTTTCCCTTATCACTTATGGGAGTGGCAGTCCCTGTGAGGACAGCGCCTGTCTTAGGTCAAGGACTCTTCACATGAACCCAACCAGGCCTTACCCGTCATGGGTCTGCAGGACAGCAATTGGTCCTGTGCCTGTCTTAGGTGGTTGGTGGCATAACATATGTGTCCTAGTTGCCCGTCTCTGGCTGCCTGTCCAGTGTCTCAGGGCAGTTGTCTCACAGGAATTTTGTAAATCCTCTCCATGAGCTCTTTCACCCAAAGCTCCCACATAAACTCTCTCACATTATTCACAGAAGGCAAAACCCCACAACCAGTCCTCACAAAGGGATTATCTAGAGGGCCTCCAGCAACCCCCCTGGAGTCTCCACCCTCGACTCCATATTGAGCATTACATAAAAACATACACATGTGAACTACACAAATTACAATTATCAGTACAAAACAATCCAAGATCCCCGTGCCCAATTCCCACATGCGGCGTCCTTTTCCTGGAGAAGTGATTGTCACAAGGCGTGGATGGACTAGGACGCGGCATGGACAGAAAAGGGCGCTGTAATAAGTAGCCTATTTCAGCCAGGTGTGATGGCTCATGCCTATAATCACAGCACTTAGCAGGCTGAGGCAAGAGGATCATTGTGAGTTTAGACCAGACTGAACTACAAAGCAAGCTCAAGACCATCTTGAACTGCATAGTGAGACCCTGTCTCAAAAAGACCAAAAAAGAAACACACACACACACACACACACACCCCAAAACAAAACAACAAAACAAAATAAAGCAAAGTAAAACATACAAAAAACCTGTTTCAGGTATTTTGTGATTGCATGATAGTTAACCTTGAGTGCCAACATGACCGGTACTTTTGGATAAATCTGTGGAGGTGTTGGCAGAGCTGACTGACATGTAGGCCAGTAAACCAAAGGGAGGAAGACCCACCCTGATTGTGTGGGTGGAGCCATCCAATAGGCTTGGCCCCTGGATGGTACAAAAGGGGAAGGGAGGAGGAAGTCTGTTTCTATTCTTGAGTGGGTGTATCTCTTGCTGCTGCAATTGCCTGTGGAAGTCAGACTCCAACTTCCTAAGCTTTTCAGTGCAGAATCACAGCACACACTCCCCAGGAAGGTTCTAGTGCTTCAGTTTCAAACCAGTGCTGCATCCTCGATTCCTCTTGTTCTGAGGCTTCCAGCTCCTTGGGCTGAGCAGCTACTGGATCGTCTAGAACTCCAGGTGCAGATGGCTCTTGTAGAATAGCTCCCCTCTGATCTTGTTAAATCCCCCTTCATATATATTCTGTTCTCCTAGAAAACCCTAGGGAACGTGGATAGGAAGCTAATGTATCTACTTTAATCTCTTCGCTTCTGCCTCAACTCTCTCGGTCAAGGCCACTCTCTGCGTCTTGTCTGAGTTAATGTAACATGCTCTCAAGTCACTGCCTTCCTTCTTGCTCCTCTTCCTACCCTGTCTTTCTTCATATACCAGATCTCATATGTTTGCTTACTCATCATCTTTCTTTACATTCTTGTGTCCATAGAATGAGAATGTGATAGAATGATTCATCAAAATAATTCATAAAAACTTACTGGGCTGACCTACCCATGTCCTTGTCACTTATTGTGCACCACAGCCAGTCATGTTCCTAAAATGTGAAGGTTAATGTGACACTTCCTAGCTTAAGAAGTCTTCAGTAATGCTCCAGTGTTTTAAAGATGAGTTCATACTTTTCAACATAGTGAGATCTTTCCTTCACGATCTTTCCTGCCGTTATGTGTTGAATTATCCCCTCAAAATGCATACATTAAAGTCCTGATCCCTAGCATCTCAAGATGTGACCTTATTTGGAAATAGCCTTCACAAGATTAATAAAATCAAATGCAGCCTTTAGGTGAGCCCTAATCCACTATGACCGGTAGGCTTACAAGTGGGAAATTTGGGCACGGAGACAGACATGCACAGAGGGAGAATGGAGTGAAGATAGAGGGAGGTTCAGTCCCTTACGAGAGAGGCCTGGAATAGATCCTTCCCTCACCAACCTCAGAGAGGATCAGGCAATCCTGTGACATACAGTTTTCAAACTTCCAGCCTCTAGACCTAGGAGATAATACATTTCTGTTGTTTCAATCACCAGTTTTATGTGACTTTATTATGCTCTAGCAAACTAACACAGCTCCCAACTTCTTCTCTTTTCCCTCCTACATTTCTACCCTAACAGCCATCCCTGTCCCTTTGTTCTATTCCAACTATCCTGAACTTCTGACATTCCCTGAATAGGGACAGACCCATTACCCTATGTTCTCTGCAAAGGTTGATCCCTTTCCTGGAATTCTCCTTTCTTTGGCAGTTTGTATACCTAACTCCTTGGCTCTGTGCTCTTTTCTCTTAAGGTTCTTCCTGCCAAGACTACTAACTGGCTTTCCAATACCACACAGCCTGTTTATCAAACGGTACCACATTTCCCACTTGTCTCTGTCCTTCTTAGATGGCAAGAATTTTGAACCCTTGGATTATGTAGTAGAAATTTGTTTCTGTATTTTTAGGAGCCACTTCCTGTCCCAATAACAGCACCCTTATTTTGCCTTATGAAAACTTACTTCTCTTTGGGTAGTGCATGAAATGCATTGATCACGCTACTTAGCTCAGAGACACACAGGGGATCCAGACACTTTAAATGCATTTCTACCTCACTTTCATAACTACAGAGATGGATTCAGAGATGGTGATGACCTGTGAAGACCACCGAAAGGCAGCATGCATTTTCTGTTGAGATTTTTAGGAGTGAGAGACCTATTGGTACAACATATGGGGCTCCTGGCACCTGTGACCTTGTTGTTAATCGATGGATAAAGCCACCAGACAAGTAAGACCTAGGGAAGACAAAACCATAAAAGATCAATTCCCATCTAAACCAAAGTTTAGGATTAGCCCAGAGGTCAGGTCATGCTACCACAGTTCTTCCTTGTGGATTACTTATTCACCAATGAGAGAATGATAAGCAGTATTACATTTAAGATGCAAAAGCAAGTAAAAACTAGGTTCTACTTGGGGAAGTTACACGTGTCTAATAGGTCATGTTAGTGCCCGGTTTATCCAACACATTATTTTGTTCATTTGCTACATGGATGAAAACATTGAGTTGGTTAAGGTTTGCGCATGTGTATTTTAGGTAGCTTGGAAAATCAGTTTTGCAAAGGTACTCCATTGCGTTTGTGTGGTGAGCAGTATGCACAGGCAGGGTGTACAGTGCTTAAGATCAGGGGGTTTGGCGGTGGGGAAATCAGTCTTGACTCTGTCGTTTTGCAAGTTAGGTACTTACGTGATTGACTTCACCCCGAGCCTGTTTCTTCATTTGCAAAACAGGGATAATACTGGCACTGCTTTGTGAGATAAAAGGACTGATGCTATGATGCATCTAAAGAATAGCTCAGAGCCTGAGTATGTCATAAGTCAAGAAAAAGAAAATTTTACATCTGTTTAAAATAAACATTTTATTTAAAAATATATGCATTTTCTTTAAAAAACAAAAAACAAAAAATGAACACATGCCAACTTTGGTATTGCAGCCACTGCTTCTTTGCTTTCCCCAGGATCCCACATTTATTTCTTTCCAGGTAGAGTTCAGCAATCAATCTGGCATGAACACACACCACACAGGGTCCCGCAGAGTGCATGCTCACTCCTCAATTCTTTACAAAGTGCCTATTTGTGTTTCATTGAGAGAGGATTTTAAGCACCCAGCAACGTATTGCCCTGGTTCCTCACTGTAAGGCCACAGGAACCGAACTCTGGGGAGCAGTGTGGGTCTTGTTCCTTTGGAAAACATTTAAATAGCTTCCAGAATCCTCATTGCTATATTCCCATTCCATAAACACCCAAAATAGTTAAACCACCTATAGGAAATGCATCCCACCAGAGTCCAGTGTCCATGATCGAAGTAGGTTGTGATGTAAGCACAGGAGACCTCCAGGAGGTTGTCTTAATCGCTAGGGGAAATCTGATCATGATCAGAAGGAAAATTACTCATATATTATTGAATTCAGTGAGTTCTGGCCCTCCCTATCTTGAAATCACTTCCCCACGGCTAGCCTCAACCTCATCAGGGCTTCTTAACACAACTAGCTCTTGGCACTAAAGGACCATCTTGTTCTAAGACCTGGACTCTGTGTGTCTAGTGTCTGTCTAATCAAGCATCAGCAATATCAGCATCTGAGCAACCTGCTGTTTTATAACTAGAATCATGGGGAAACGAAAATCTTAGATTCCTTCCACTTCAAGTTTTGTCATTCTGACAGCAAGCCAGGTCCTGGCATTTGTGAACTTCTCCTGTGAGGAATGCAACAAAAGCCTGAAAAGGAAGCGGGTGCCCAAGTTGTCTGCACCTTCTGGAGCTTTTCTCCTAAGGGAGGGAGACTCACTGTGGATATCTCATTTCCCTCCTTTTGTCTAGAGCACTACATTTCCCTCCACCCCATAAATGTTCCTTTTGTCTAGAGCATTAGTTATGATGATGGAGGCTAGGGTAGAACAAAAATGTTCTCTCTACATTTCCTTTATTTTCAAGGGGGTTTTGTATCTGGGAATCAAAACAAATGTTAAGATTTTCACGTTTTAAATAGTCGGAGATATAGAATTCCAAGCGATAAACTGCTATTTGACCATAAGAAAAAAAGACAAGGATCTTCCCAGGGGAGACAACTTTGAGCTAAAAAGGGTCCTCTACTCTTTCTCCCTTCTGGAAAAGTAGGTCCATTTTTAGCATGGCTGAAAATGTTTCCAGCCTGAAGGTTGAGAGATTCCCAGTACCCTTGCTTTAAGGATTACAACTCCATTATCATTCCACATCTGAATAATCTGTGCTGAATCAATTTGCTACTGGAGGTCTGGTGGTATCTGTGCATTGCACACTGTAGGAATCAAATAATTATTCAGTGAGTGAGTAAAGTTGATGTGGGAGTTTGCAGCCAGGCCAGCTCTAGAAGAGCTGGGTGGATTTAAAGTAATTTTTAAAAGAACAGTTTTGAGTGCTTAGGAGAGGAGTTATTGTTTTTTTTTTGTTTTGTTTTTTGTTTTTTTTTTACAAGATTGAAAATAAATGTTTTTAAACAGAAAAAGGTTGCCATTGACTACTTAAGCGTAGGCTGTTTTGGTTTCCATAGGCACCACTACAATCATCGCATTGTTAAGAATGGCTTCACCTTTATGGGTTTGAGATTCACATTTTATAATGTGACATCTTAGCTCAGTGATGATGCACCTACGGTGCACATGTTGTTGTGTTTTTCTTTCAAGACAAAAGATGTTAATTTATGGGTTATTATTCCCAACTAAAAACCTCAGGATTTGGGTTTAACTACAGTGTTGGCACGTTGCTATACAGAAAGCGTTTGGGGGTGCAGTTTGGCACTTGGTCTAGAAAAGGTTCGCCATCACTGTCTTAGCTGACCTGAGAGGTTCATAGTTTAGGAAGTTGGGTCCTTCTGCTCTTCCTCTTTTTCTTTCTCCTTCCTTCCCGCCTTCCTTCCTTCCTTCCTTCCTTCCTTCCTTCCTTCCTTCCTTCCTTTCTTCCTTCTTTCCTTCCTTGCTTCCCTCCTTCTTTCTTGCTCTTTCTTCCTTCCTCTTTCCTTTCCTTTCTCCTTTTTCTTTCTCCCTTTCTTCTCAACCTTTCTTTTTTCTTCTCTTCCTCCTTCTCTTCTTTCATTCTTCTCTCTCTTACCCTCTCTACCCCCTATGACAGAACATATGCTATCTCAACATTGCTAGAAGCTACTAATAAGCACAGGCTTACACACAGTGCTTGCGCAGATGAATTTTCCAGCTGCATTGGATGAATGAATCTACTAGGCTATCGCAACATTAAGAATGGTTGCAAAGGTCTGCAAGTCCACATCACCTGAGGACTTCAAGGGTCTTCCCTACATGTGATCATCTTTAGCGACATTAAACTTGCATGTGGCCATCTTTTGCCCACCTTTTAGTCATGCTTAATTTGTCACCACAAAAGAGGTCAGAACTAAATAAGAATTTAAAGTAAAAGTCTCCAGCAGCAAACTGATAAATTAACATGAATTACTGATCACCTGATTCACTGGGAACAGGTGTCTTCACTGAGCCCTTCAAAAATATCTCCAGTTTTCTCCCTCAGCCTCTCATCAGAGCTATGCAGGGTGACTGGTGTGGAGAGACAGAGGGAGAAGGCTAAGACCAATTATACTGGGGTCCGCCTTTTTAACTCTGTAGGCTTGTAGGCTTGTGTATTAGACTTGGGTAAAAATATCCCATTGAAAAGCCATAATCCAGCCAAGTACAGAGGCTTCCTAACCAGTTCTAATCCCTCAGACGGAAATTTCCAAGGGAGCAAAATCATTAACACTGAGACTAAGATCTCAGAATAGGGACACTGTGTGAGATTGTTTTCCAAAGGAAGAAAGAGGAGGAAATAACATACACATAGCACAGTGTGGCCCCTGGAAAGTGTTCTGATAGCAAGCTTGGTCAGGACTTAAATCAAACATCATGTCTGAGGAATAAACCAATGCATGGAATGTGTCATTAAAGGTCTCTTCCCCATTGCTCCATCTTCATGGTGATTTTTTTTTCCTCTAGATTTTTGGCTCTGACAACTGACATAAGAAGCAAAAAAAAAAAAAAAAAAAAAAATTACCATGCAGATTGTTTCAAGCACAGTGAAGATCAAGGAATGTAAAGCAATTTGCATTATTCCTTTGTCAAATTCTTCTACAAGAGACAGTATTACCATTGGCAGGAACTATTGGTGAGGCCATTCTGTCCTTTCGCGTCATATCATTGCCAAGAGTAGCCTGTTCACAGCAAGCAAGTGGCTGTGAGTCATGGGGCTGGAGCCCTTACTCATACGCAGAGAGGCAACGTGTAGTCTGGTTGGTTAATCAGAAACTCGTAGTGAGAAAGGTCAGAGATCATTCACAGCAGTTTGAGGGTTAAAGGTTTTTGGTACAGAGCTCTGTAACACTGATTTTCAAGACACATGCACGCACACACACACGAATAGGTATGCATACATATGTATGTGTGTACATGTAGACACACATACAACATGCACATGTCCATAGATCAAGGCATCCATCCCCTGAATAAGATCTGGCAGCTTTCAGAGTAGCAGTCACCAACACCACTCTATGTTCACATCTTTTTACAAGCTAACAGTAACAATGGAATGACTTCTAAATTTCTGGTTATCACAAAGAAAACTTCTAAAATCACAACATTTTTGATTATTTTCTCTATAAGTGCACAGTGAACAACTTTTTTTTTTTTACAAAAGAAGAAAACAGTGCCTCAGTGACTTAAATTAAAACAAAAACAGCAATAGCTATGTTCTACACATGCAACACTATAAAAATGGTGTACTGGAGCCACAGTGAGTCTTAGAGAGATAGCCCTACAATTTTTTCCTCAACTCCCTGCCAAAGCACAAGAGGTAATGAGGAATGCTCATTAGACTATGGTCTATTTGTTTTTCTTCTATTGTTTTCAATGTACAATTTTGTTTTCTTAACACCTAAACCTGAAATACACTCCCTCTAGTAAATATCATCCATATTTATAATGATTTTCAATACCACAAACCCACAATATAGTGATTTCCAATTTCCTCAGAGGAGCAAAAACCAAAGATTGCTTATAAACCAAATGAGAGTAGAACAAGCTTTGTGACCCAAGAACCTAGTCACTAGTTTCTTCCTAAGGAATTTGTGACTTTGTTTTGCTGTGAATTGTGGATATGAAGAAGGAGTTCTGCAGGAGAACTTGGACTTTCAACTTTCTAGAAAACATTGCTTTATCGGAAGTATGACAGCTTGTTAGAAGTAAGCAGCCTTCTCCTCTCAGTGCTGGGACATAAACATTGTCAAGGGAAGGGTGAAAAAAGATTGCTACTTGGAGAGACAAACAGAGAAAAAGAAAGATATATTGAGGTGGGCCCCCTCATTCCACAATTAAGAAACAAAAGAAGTTGAACCTCCATAAATAACAATCCTGTAATAGTATGATATTTATCTCTAGGATATGCAACCCAACGTTGTTTTTTAGTCCTATCTGATGTATCCCTGACTCAGCTTCTTCTGCCTAGAGATACCCTTGGGTCTGTTTATCTCTAGTCTTTGGATTTATGCTGGAGAATGTAAGGTATTTCCTTTTATTTCAGGAAGTTTTCCTGTTCAAGGTTCTCACCTATTACACAATGCTTATCCAAATGGAGATGGTGGGAATCTCTGGGCTACTGACTGAAAAAGGGAAAAAAAAAAGTTCTAGGTAAAGTTCTCTAGATTCTTTTTTTTTTTTTTTTTGGTACTGGGGTAAACTCACAACCTCGTGCTTGCCAGGCAGGCGCTTAAGCCACTGAGCTAAATTCCCAGCCCAATTCTCTAGATTCAATGCAAGTTAGTTACTATGAGAGGCTACAAAGTCCTGACTTGGAATCACTCTAGTGGGGCACTGAGGGATATCAAATTGAATTTACTTTTCTAGGAATGCATTGGTTCTGCCCCTTTATCCTGCATTATGGAGTCCCTAACTGAAGCTGGACCTGGCTGCTGTTTTGAAAGACAGATAATAGAGATATGGGAATGAGCTCCACTGTGGCTATGTCCTCTGTAACCTTTGAAGAACAATCTTCCTTGTATTCTCCAAAGACTTTTAATGTTTTCTTCCCACAGTATGTCTAATAAAGTCATGCCAAAAGCTTACAGTGTGAACTTATGCCCTACCAATGCCTGAGAAAAAGTATGGGCTAGAAAAAATGTTGGTATTTAAAAAGGCAGTGAAAGTATTTTCTTTGGCATCCTTATTCTGAGAAAGCATAGTTTTGAATGCATTGTTGAAATGATTAACAGTTACTGAACATTGGTAAATACCACATTATCTATGCATTTAAAAAAATGACTCCTATTGGTTCTTATTGATTGGCACAGAATTCCCCGTTGCTTCTTGTTAATTGTCCTCCTTGGCAATGTAAGGATATATAGCTGTGGATCCTCCCTCATGGAACTGCTATTAGTCTTCCTTGGCACTTGTGTGTCAGGCATTCTACCACTGCTGTAAGTGAAGGTCCATGGGGGAATTCAAATTGAGATCGGTGACATCCAGGAAGTCAATGTTGAAGATGCTGGGGCCACTCGTGGCAAGGGAGCTAAAGCCTGGCGTGGAACTGGGTGGGGTGAGGTCCAGCCACTCCATGGTTTCCCAAGGAGACTCTGTGAAGCTTAACTGCAGCCCACTGCTGTCCACAGAAGAGGGTGAGAACTGTGTCTGCATTGGGGAAAGGGGGCCTGGCAGGATCTCGTGTGCGTTGAAGATGTCTTCTGCCGCCTTCCCAGAAAAGCCATCTATAATCCCTTCGAAAGGGGGCTCCTCACCTCCAATTTTCAGAAGGGAAACATCACTCACTTTTCCTAAGGGGCTGTGGGAATTTAATAAGACTTCTAGGTGCTCACTGCTGTCAGTGACATAGTGATCAAAGGAGAGCTGGCCTCCAGAAGATGCTTGTTCAAAGGAAGCTGGGGGCTTGGGGAGGATGATGGCAGGGCTACGAGAGGTCCCTGGTGTCTTTGGGACTTTCTGAAGACAGGAATGATCTCCTCTGGCATCAGCTGGCATTTCTGTTGGCAAAGCAAAATGCAAAGTGCTAAATTATTTCAAACTAAGCCTGCTACACAAGAGGAGTCTTTGGAATGCGTGAGTTACACTCAGGCAGACAAAGAAAGGGCCACGCTTCCCTGGTCATCACTTATCAATCATGGTCTTATCCCTCTCTATATATCCCCAAGCCTTCCAGCCTCAGGTCTCACCGAGTGAGACCTTTTTTCTCTGGGACTTCAGCTTTGCGATGACCAGCTCTCTTCTCTGTTGGTTCTTTTGCCTGTTCCTCCACTACGTGCTGGTCATTCTCAGAGCCCACTGCAGCAGCAGGTAAGGGGTCAGATGATATCCTGCTGTTCCCTATTTATTACTCTGCTCCTATTTACCACTTGCTGCTCCTCGGTGGTTCTGAGGCACCATATCCCTCCCTCCTCCCCCTGTCCCTTGGTCCCTCCTTCTCATTTGCTGAAAGCTTTATTCCATGGTTCATTATCTCTTTGCTCTTTCAGTGATTCTCCTTCTCTGTGACTTCTGCTATCTCAGAAGATACGCAACGTTCATGCTGCACTCTCAGCTCCTTTTTCTCCTCCTCAACTGCAGTGACTCCTGCATTCCCACCCTGCTGGACACACCCTGGATCTTGTCACCCTCAGATACTTGATCCTTCTGAACGTTCCATTTCAAGCCAAATTCCCCGCTCTCTGTTCTCCCCTCCCATCCCTCTGACTCACTCCAATCCGTAGCCTCTATGGATCATCAGCTCCTTCCATATCACTGCCTCCCTTGTCTACCTGTCTTCTCAGATCCAAACTTATATTTCCTCTCTTACAAATACTCTCAGCCCCCTCACTCGTCTCTCTTTTCCTAGGGTGCCCTAACAAAACTCCACACCTCAATAAACCATACCTCTGCTGTCTCTGAGTCTGATCAGAATTATCTGGACACTGAAAGAAAAATTACACAGCAAAGCTGACTGTTTCCGCTTAGAGTTCATAATGTCAGGACCACTTCTGGCATTTAACACTGCCTGACCATCCTGCTGTGCTTCTCTAGAAAGCTCAACTCACTTGTGATTGTCTCCTGACTGTTCTTTACTGGACTCTTCCACACTGCACTTCTCACTCTTCAATGACTTTGCCACATAATTCAATTTGAAGAGGGCATCTGATGCTAATTTTTTTTCATTTTATCATCACAAAACTTACATACCTGCATTTATCTTAACATGTATTTCTCTTCTTCCTTCTTTCTACACTGAAGGAACTGTCTATTCATTTGCAAGTGGTCCATCTCCCTTATTGTCCATCTTCCTGATTAGACTGTAAAAGCCATAAATGTGGGGACTTTGTTCCAGCACTGAACCTATCATGATGACTGGGCCACTGTGTCTCTGAGTCCTTTGCTGCCTTCTCTGAAACTTAGCATGGTGTGGCTTACCTTAATGTCCAGATGTGTTACTCAAACACATCTGCCTTAGGTCCTCTTATTCATTTCTATGTTTTCAAATTCTAGGCACATACTTTGTAATTTTTAAAAATAAACAGGTGGGTAAGTTGAAAAGAGGCAAAAGAACCTTTTTTTAACTGCTAACTTGAATTTATTTAAACATAAGAGGACAATCTGGTGGGAGACTCCTAACTGAATTTTGAATAGGTACCATGGAACTTTCATTAGCTGCTTGGTTCTTTTTTCTTATAATTAAGAAGATGGGGACATTCATGTAAGAACTGTAGAAAGAATGATGTAGCAGGAGAAAATATTTAGAGAGACAGGGATTGAGTTGAATGAAGTCTGCTAAAATTATTCAGTGAAAAGTGTTTCTGGGATGAAGACCAGGAAGAATGATCTACAGGTGTCTTTTATCTGTTCCAAATGTGTACATAAAGCTCAGAGGAGATGACCACCAGCAGACCACTTGGTGCACCAGCCTCAGAGTTCATCTTGGCTCTAAGCATTAATTCCCCAGAGCATGCACAAGTGCAGAGGGTCCTGATGGACAGAGCTCCCGGCTGCCTTACCTCCACTTTCGATGAGGACATCCAGGAGTTCGTCCATTTGCTGACTCCGAGTCATTTGCTGTTGCAAAATAACAAAAGCAGAGCAGGCAAGTTAAAACGTGATTACTTCTGCTGGAAATAATTAGAACTAGCATGGTAGGCTTTTGAGCTAGGTTTGGTTAAACAGTTTTAGATAATTGCAAAATGCATGTAACATAAAGTATAGTATTTTAACCCTTCTTAAGTGTCCCTTCTTGAGTGGGATTAAGTACCCTCACACTTTTGTGCTACCATTGTCACTTTCCACCTCCAGAACTCTTCATGTTAGGAGATGAAAACTCTGTACCCATTAGGTAGTAACTTTCCAAGTTACCCCTCCCCCAACTCCCAGCAACCACCATTTTACTTTCTGTTAAAGCGTGTGTTGGAATTTCCTTTCCTGAAAAAAAATGTTACTAGTACTACATTGCATGGATCTACCACACTGTGTTTATCCATTCATTTGTCAAGGACAAAGGCTGCTCTCTTCTGTGGGCTATAGTGAGTAATACTGTTATGAACATGGATTCACTGGCTAAAGGCTTTTGAACTCTGTTTGATTGAGCCTCAGTGTAAATTTTAATGAAATAATCCATTGAAAGAGAAGAAAAGAAGACAGAGTGACTCCCAGCACAGAGTAAGAGTAAGCTGAGTTAAGTGATTTCCATTCAAAGACAAGGCATCTTACTATACAGAAAATACCCTTTCTCACTTTGACTTGAATCTATTTGGCTACTGTGGAACTAGCCCAGGAACTTGGCTCATATTTCCTTGGTTACTCTTTGCAAAAGCTTGTGGAACCCTTGTAGACCCTTGAAGAGTGTACCCTTTCCTCTCTTCTCATCTGAGGTACATACAGTGTTCTTTCTAGAAGTCCACGTTGCCAGGAGTGTTTTCTTTCCTATTGACTTGTTTCAGATATGAGAGTAGATGAAGAGGAAGAAAGAAAGTATTGCCCTGACAATTGCTGTCATATAGCTGAGTACCTACTATGATCCCCAACAATGCAGTGGGGCCAGAACATCTAAACTCCTTACAAAGGTAGCAAAGATGTGTCTCCATATCAATCTTCTGAGAGCCCAGAGCTAATTAATATACATGGGTATCAGTAATCAATGTGGATGGGAACACTGCTCAAAGGAACAGTTATTTACCAGTCTAGAAGGCACTGTCTGCCCACAGGACCTGCCAGATAATGTCAAAGAGCCAGATATAGAAGAGAGTTAAATGGAGAACATATCTGAGTTCCAAAGAAGCACTGTTGCTTTGCTTTAGGTAATTTCTAGTTCAGCTTGGTAGAAGAGTGGCTTTCACATTACAGATCTCCTATCTTTTTCAGAAATTATAAATCCCATTTTGCATAACATCTCCTGAACCTTACCTTACTTTCTATACCAGAGGAAACCTTACCGCTGGCTGGTTTTGGAATACCAACTGGTAGGCAGCAGCTGATTGGGATTTTCTTTTCTGATTCTGATTCTGATTTTCATAGCACCTATGTAGGGCTATGCTAGATAGCAAAGCTCAGGCTATTTGAAACAGAGTCATTGTTCTGTGTCCTCAAAGGATGAGTTTCCAGTTCTATTGTAATATCAAAAATCTTGGATGCTCAAATCCGTTATATAAAATATGACCTATGCACATTCTTTTGTATGTGTGCATGCTTTAGATGATCTCTAGATTACTTATACTACCTGGTACAATGTAAATGCAATTTAAATAGTTGTTATCTTCCTTGGAGTGGTCTGGTCCATAATCCTTTTGGGATCAGGGACAGGTTTTCTGGAAGACGGCTTTACCATGGACAGGGCGAAGGGATGGTTTCAGGATAACACCAAACATATTGCTTTTATTGTTCACCTTATTTCTATTAATATTATATTGTACACTTTGTTTCTATTATTAGATTCTCATTAGGACCAGGTAACCTAGGTCCTTGCATGTAAATTTCACAGTAAGTTTCAAGCTTCCATGAGACTCTAATGCCAACACTGAGCTGACAGGCGGTAGAGCTTAGGCAGTGATGTGAACAATGGGGAGCAGCTGTAAATACAGATAAGCTTCACTGGTTTGTCTACCACTTGCCTCCTGCTGTGTGGATGAGAGGTTGAAGGACTTGAGACCCCTGTTTTATTGTTTGAGGAATGATGACAAAAAAGTCTGTATATGTGAAGCACAGACGTAGTTCCGTAGTTCCGTAGGCCACACATAGTACATGAACCAGTGTGAGGCTAACAAAACTCAAATAAGGAGAGCTGGAGAGACATAGAGGACACGTAAATAGGCAAAAGGTGAGTGTAGGAAGTGAGTCAGCATAATGCTTAGCATGCTGCAGATTTGAGTTTTGTTTTTTGGAACTTTCAGGAATTTTTTCTCTACTATGTTTTATCCATGGCCAGTTAAATCCATGGACACTGAATGCTGATTATATAATATCATTAATTGTTTTTTATTTTTCTTGCTTCTTCATTGAAGCTATCCAAACACAAATGAAACTGGAACATACATAAACCTCCTTGCATTCATTGCTCAGCTTCAACAAACATCAGTATTTTTACAGGATCATTGAATTTTAAAGCTAGGAAGAATCTTGAAAAGCATTGTCCTGACAATTGCTTTCACATATTTGAATACCTATCATGTGCCCCAACAAGACAAGTAGTGTCCATATAGAGTAAATATAGTTCCTGTATTATAGAAGAGAAGCTGAGTATGTGCCCAACTCTAGTGACAAAGGCAGGTGACAGGTGGTAGAACTGGCATAGAGACCAGGTGTCCTGAATGTCATCCCAGCCTCTTCTCCCTGTATCATTTAGCTTCTACAGATGCTCCTGGAGTCATGACAGGATCAGATCCAGATAAACACACTAAATTGACAATACTGTAAATGGAAAATACATTTAATACACCTAAGCTACTAAGCATTTAGCTCTGCCACCAAACACACCATACAGCACCAGCTGATTTCCCTTTTGACTGCAGGGTTGACTGGAAACTACACTTTCTGCCCCTGCACTGAATTGAAATAGGATTGTACTATCTAACACCAATTCATAATTCCAAGAACAGTTTTAGCTGAATGCATATCGCTTCATAGCACAATATAGTTGAACAAGTTTTAAACTGGAGCAGCCTAAATTGGCACCATCTGTATACACAAACAATTACGGTGGAGATACTTTGCTCATTTGGTTGGGAAGGACCTTGACAATGTTAGAATTTGCAAAGTGCATGAAGTTGGATAATATAAAACAGTGTCCACTGAGTCCGTATAGTTTTCCATAAAGAAAAAAATTGCAGTTACCTGTTTTACTGCATCTTCATAGGATGGAGGCTGTGTTACCTCTGAAACTGTTGAAGTTGATTTAGAAAAAGTTGGGGATGGAATTGAAAATTTTGGCCCCATCTTATCAGGAGAATGTACACCAGCTCTCTGTAATGTGGGTAAAACACAGAGAAAGCATTCAATGTACAGACCATAAGTAGCACTGCTTTTATTTTAGAATTTATAAGCTATATTCAGAAAATTGACCCCACATAATAACAATGATAAATTAATAAACCAGAGTTGAGAAAATAACAAATAAAATATATTAACTATTGTACACATCACTATGGATTTATGGCTTGTGGCACCTTAGGATGAGAACCTTACAGATTTATCTTTTCCTGTTAGAAGACGTTCCCTCTTAGGAGAAAACAAGATGATAAAAGGAAATAAAATTAGTCTAATCCAAAACAAATACTTTCATCAGTCCAGGAATTTCCAGAGTAATTCATTCCCTAGGTCATTTCATTTCAAATTGATTATATCTACAGAGTTGGAGGCGTTTCTGGGCTCTCTTGCCCTGAACCCACTTTGTTTATTGTGTGTTTTCCTGGCTCATGTTAGGATCTCTGTTCTTTCTCTGACTTGTGACATGTGGCTGTTTTATGTCGTAGCTGTCTTATTTTCGCCTCTGCCCTATCACCATCTCATTGTTCCTAAGAACTCCCCATATCCCGGACCTTCACATCCCTGATTTCTTACACCAGTTGAAAACATTCATTTAGCCCCTTTTCTTCCTTTGCACGAATCCCAGTAACTCTTTCTTTCTTGTGATGTCATTGTGTCATGTACCTCTATTCCAATATTCAACTTCACATTAATTGGTTTGTTGTACCTGTTGTTTTGCAAATACATCATGGCCATTTCAGCCACCATGATATCTGGGATGATCCCCAGAAAGGATTCCTGAGGATATTTTCTAGCTCACATCTGTACATCCATTTCAGGGCATTCTAAGTTGATGTTTGCCTATCTGAAATAACGTTATTTCCCCTCATTCTGAACCTCATCATTTGCACCACAGAACAAGGACCAGTGGTGACAGAAGAGGTGCTATGAGCCCTCAGTTTGAACTTTTGTTTTGGATACTCACCTTTGGCTGTACACCCGGGCTTTGGGGACATGGGTTGCCCCCAGCACCTTGACTGCTGTCTGTCTGGGCTCCAGAGAAAGGGGTATGGAGGCCAGAAGACTGGGGAGAGAAGTTTGGAGGATGGCTATCGTGCGCTCCTGAATTCTGCAGGCAGGAAGAAGCAACTAGTTAAACGGCTAGTAACATACCTGAGAGTGGTTATTTCTGACACTTCTGGTCCTGCGCTGTGACATCTGGAACCCTATCTTCACAAAGTTTCCTAAATTCTATTACCAGATGAACTCACCTAAAGCCAGCTTTGTACATATCACCTATGGTTCACAAACGTCCAGTGGTTCTCATACGTACAGCACAGGAGCTCACCTCCAACCTGGGGAGTGCTCAGGACACGGTGCCACCTGCTCTTGCAAGCCCAGATTCTGCCGTTCCCACCACAAACAGCCTGCCCGCCCCATTTGCTCCACCTCACCGTCTACCTCACTGTCTTTGTAAGTGTGAAATGTCCTTTTCTTGCTTCTCTTTCCATTTTAACACTACCCTTTCCATAAAGTCTGGCAAGACCTTTGCAGAATCCTCCTGGACTTTTCTAATCATTTATTATCAATCTTCCTTCCTCCATCACCTTCTACTTTGTGCAGCATTTAATGTCAGAGGTACAGGTAAGTCAAATTATCTACATTATTTTTTTACATTTCCATCATGAAATTATTAAACACCTTAAAGACTTTTATAAGCCATAAATCATCATAAAATGTTACTGCTGCATAGCACCAATATCATGAAAATTATATCCCAGAGCTATGTCTTAGGAGCTATTTTTACCTTTGTTGTCTAGGACACGAGGCATTCAGTGTTTATTAATGATAATAATTCATTTTTGTTCACATTACTTCTGGACTGGCCCTCATGAAGGGTTATCACTCATTTGAATGTGTTGTTCCAATAGATTGGTAAAAATGTATTCTCATTACTTTAGTGACACTTCCTGCTTTCAGAGTTTCTATATTCAAAGTGAGAAAGTATGAACTTTAGGATCAAATAATGTGGGGTTTGTATGATCCTACACAATGGGGTTAACCTGAATCCCATTTTAAAATGAGCCTCATTTTCTTTAGTGGCAAATAAAGAATTGTAAATTGGAGCTGATAGGATTGTGGAGACATGAGTGAGATTACTAACTCGCTCTTCATACTGGGCACTTGGCAGGCATCCGATCAGGGTAGGAATTCTTCCTATGCCTTTTTTGATAAGACAGATTTCAAGATCTTTGGTAATATAATTTTATTTCCAAGATATACCTATGTACACTTTTTTTTTTTTGTAAATTCTTCAGTTTCGTGGGCAAAAATCTTTGCTGGTCCTGTTGATCTAATCTTTGAGTTACTCTGCTAAGCATCCCCTCAACTTTTCCTTCCTGCTCCCGCAATGCTGACCTTCTTTCTGATACTCAAATATTTCATATACTCTTATCCCCTTTGCTTTCAGTGCTTTAGAGGAAATTACAAAATTTTCTCCTTTATCTCTTTCAAGGTTTTCTTTAAATGTCCCTGGCCTTTCAAAGTTTGAGGTTGCAAATTTCTCCCACAAATACAAGTACTTTTCTATTTTTCCATAAGGTGCATCCTCTTCTAACACATTATACTAACTTAATGTTAAAATTTTGCTACTATCTGTCTTTCAGTGAGAAGAGAAACTTTTGTTTGGTTAGTTCAGCACTAAGCCTTATTGGTTAGAACAGAGCATGACACATCATAGGTGCTCAGTAAATACTATTGTATGGAGAAAAGAATAAGGTCTGGTAACTTCCTCTGTGGGTTTCTTGAGACAGTGATTTGATATCAAGGAGTCCTGAAAGAAGTGGTCCACAAACTGTAGCTCACAAGTTAAATTTTGCTCTCTGCCTATTCTTGCAAATAAAGTTCTATCAGAATCACATATTCATTTACCAGATGTCTATGTTGCTTATGTGGTGTAGGGCAAAGCTGAGTAGATGTGACACAAGCAGTATGAGCTACTAAAGCCCAAAATATTTATCCCGTGGTCCTTTTTTAGAACAAGTTGGCCACCCTGTCCTAGGAGATCAGTGAGCTTGGCAGATTTTTCCTGCTGGGCTTTCAGTAAGCCCCTCTCACTGCCTGTTCCAACACCAGTTCTTTAGTGGCTGGCGGTCCATCTATTTCCCTTGAGGGGGATACACTGGGCCTGGTGCAAAGTGCTCTTACCTGCGTGGTGCACACCTGGCTTCTGGGTGAGGACACCTTGTGTCCCTCTCCCTGAGTCCCGGGTAGGAAGTAATGGCTGTTGGGTGAGGGGGGCAGACTGATGTGTTGTGGGCTCTTCACAGCTCCAAGTGGCGAGTGCTGTGGGGAGCACTGGGGGCTGAGAAAGGTGGAAGAAAGTACATTGTTTTGACCTGAGGGTTCCACACAGTGGGTGTTGCTGATGGGCAGGAGGTGAGCGGCGTCGCAGGCCTGTGCTTGGCTCTCAGTGCCGTGGCTCTGTCCTTTGGCGTGCATCTCTTGGGAGGTGAACGGGCAGCTGGAGATGGCATCTTCCTGCTTAATGGGGGCAGCCAAGAATGGCAGTGGCTTTTTCTCGGTGCAGTTGCTGCTCTTCTGCTTCTGCAGCTGCATCCTCAGCTCTTCCACCTGCCTCTGCTCTTGCTGCAGCTTCCAGGTGAGCTCATTGATCACCTTCTGCTTCTCCACCAGCATCTTGTCCTTCTCAGAGTCCAGCCCATCGAGCTCGGAAGGACCCGAGCCCCCATTCAGGCTGCTCATGAGACTCTCCTCAGTGCAGACGTGCACTGGAGATGGGTGCAGGCCAAAGGACGGCGATGCCTCGTTGAAGGTGTCAGGCAGGGACCCGGCCACTGACAGGTCAGACGAAGCGGGAGAGATGGGAGGGCTGGAGCTGGTGCTGCCGAAGTGGTACAAGCCATTGGATAAGGCGCTGGTGGAAGGCGGGGATTGGTAGCTGGACAGAGTGCTGGGCGTAACGGGAAAAGTGACCGTTGTGATGTCTCCGAAGTTGGGCACAGTGTTGCCAGAACAGTCCTGGAAGGGTCGAAGTCGGTCCATGAGAGCTGTTTTGGTGCCGGACACTGGTAAGCCCCGTATTCGAAGCTGTTGTCTTAATTCAGAGACCTAAAAGATGTTGTGGGTGAGTATCAAATGACAATCTTTTAAAACATGTAATTTATTGTTAAATCAGCTTGAAAGTATCACCCATAGAAGTTTACAGGACCCATTTCTCTGTTTCTACTTGTTTCCAGTTTTTCTTCTTCTAACCCTGAATCAGCTTTGCACAATTGTGGTGATTCTTTTTTACTTTTATCTTATCCGGATGGTCCTTGACTTACTGTGGGCTTGTGTTTGGATAAGTCTGTCAAACACTGAGTGTATCCTAAGTTGAAAAACCATTTAATACACCCAGGTCTCCCAGCGTCTTGGCTTAGCATCTCGGTATTGTGGAGTGAATTGGTTTGTTCTCCCAGTGGCAGGGCTGACTGGGAGCTGAGACCACCGCTGCATCCAGCATCCAGAGAGACAGTCAGAGAGCACAGTGTCAGTGCAGAAGTCCACAGCTCCAAGCCTGAAATGTAATTCCTATGGACTGCATATTGTTTTACTACCCTTACAAAGCTGAAGCCCAGTAGAGGTGCCAGTGTGTGTGTGTGTGTGTGTGTGTGTGTGTGTGTGTAGGGGGCATCTGTACCATGCAGGTATGGCTGCAGGGTCACAGACATGTCCAGTGAAAGGAAGAAGTGTCATCACTTACTGAACCCAGGCCCCATCTTGGCCCGGCTTCCGCCTTACAGATGAGGAAGCTGGTCTCTGACCAAGGTTAGACCCAAGCCCTCAGCAGGAGTCTCTAAGCACAGCAGAGCCTTGTAGAGCTTCTGGCCTCCAGGATGAAGCTTCCTCCCACCATATTTGCTTTCTCAAAGTCAGGGGCAGCACAAGCTACAGGTCTTGCCCTGGAGCAGAGGGCTGGAGTTTGAATTTCTAACAAGTTCTCAGGGAATGGAATGCTACTGGTTCCTAGACCAGACTGAAAGGCACAGCTCCACACTGAAATTTATGTCATTATTTTAATGACTAACTAAAAGACAGTCATATATTGAGAAGGAATGTGGTGATAAGAGCTTTGGTCCAAGCTGAGCACGGTAGCACATACCTATAATTCCAGTACCTGGGAGGCTAAGGCAGGAGGATCACAGTGAGTTTGAGGCCAGCCTGGGCTACAAAGTGAGTTCAAGGCCAGCCTGAACCATGTAGTTGAATCCTGCCTTGAAAAAAAGACTTAAAAAAAAGCACTTTGGTCCTTTTGGTCCAAACCCTGGCCCTGTCTCTTACTGGTTTCTGGGGTCCTCTGTGCAAGTTCTGTGAAATAGGATAATATCACCTACCTGGAAATATCTACAAAGATATTAACAGTGGTTTTCATTATGTGTATTTTCTAAACGTTCTACATAAATGCGTTGCTTTTGTTATTAAAACAAGAAATGTATTTAATAGCTAAGCATGAATAATTGTATAAGACAGAAGAGTAGGGAAATATTTTCAGTTTTTTAAAGGTCTTTTTGAGTATAAAAGCAAATGAAATAGTAATAAAAATATTCACCACCAAAACTTAAAACTTCTGTAAGTCAAGAAACCATAAATGAAGTGCAAATCCAAGGAATAATCTTGGGAAAAGTAACTGCAGCACAAATAATAAAGTGTTAAAAAGCTCAACCCATCAAGTTTGCTTAATAAGAAATAAATGAAGCAATAAAGAAGACTGACATTCAATATAAAAGTGGGTAAAAGATACGATCTAGTTTTCCATAAGCAAAAAAAGAAAAATGTAGATATTACAAAGAGAAAGGTCTTTATTAGCATCCTACTCAAAATATGGCCCTGGACCAAGTGTGTGACAAGAGCCCAGAGCGAGTCAGAGATGCAGGATCTCTGTCTGGACCTGACACCTTCGTCGTGGGCCTGAGTGACTCACTGGTGTCAGCCTGTGAGGGGTGCCGCAGTAGCCTGCTGTTTCTGGGAGCGGACTGAGAGACATTTAGGGGACAGAAATTTGGTGATATGCAGCAAGGACTTTTTAAAATGCTAACATAGTTTAGCTAGGGAATCTCACTCCTCTGTTGTTATCTTGGAGAAATAATCAGGGAGATTCATGAGTGTATGTACAAAGGTCACTGAAATCATATTTTGCCTCATAGAGATTTGGCAGCTAGTTAAATGTCCAAGAGTGGAATGTTAACAAGGTGGTGGAGTGACAGGCTGCTATTAAAAATAAAACCTTTATTGAATATTAAAGCTATGAAAATGTTCACGATGTGTTAAAGAAGAAAGTATGTCAGAACTTTACAGACACATCATGATTTAGAAACAGTTATTGTGAAATAGTATATGTTCACATGCATTTTAAATCTAGAAGGAAGTTTAATCTGTCATACTTGCTATAACTCTTGTCTTTTAAAATATGTACTTCATTATACAGTATCATATTTTCAACTGTGAATATATGTTATTTTATAATAAGCTAAAAACTATCAGAAAAAGATGGTATCAACTTACACTAGCAATGAAGTTGCATTTCCTCCATAGCCTTCCTGGGAATGTTTTACCTATTTTTTTTTTTTTAAGATATGATGGTTTCAAAAAGTGTGAGATGACAACTCATTATTGTCTTAATTTTGAATTACTTAAAATTAATGAGTTCTACATTTATTTTTAGAACCTGTTCTGGCACTGAATAATTTAAGCTACATTATTAAATAATGCAGGTCATATTCTAAAATAAAATGACTATGGGCTGAGTTCAACTTATCTTAAATTTCAGAATGGTATGCCATGTAGGCTTATATACACATGCATCCTAAATTCAGTGATATTTTAAACATTCATAACTTTTAAAATCATTTACTATAGATAGGCATACATAGAAAATTATAATGAACCTCATATACTCATCACCAACCTGGAGAATTATCAATCTATGCCCCATCTTAATTCATTTATGCCTTAAGATATTTCTTCTCTTACTTGTCCCAGATTATTTTGCAACAAATCATATAATTTCAGATTTTAGGCATCTATCTCCAGGGAAGCAGAACTCTTACAAAAGCGTATGTACAGTAGCATTGTCACACCTTTGAAAGTGAGTGTTGGTTTCTTAATATCCTTTATGTATTTTCCAAGTTTTCAGACTTTTCACTCCCTTCCCTCTCTCTCACCCTTGCTCTGCAACTTTTTGACAAACAGGATGCAAAAAAATAGATTCTGCAGTGGTAGAACCATGAATAAGTTTTTAGTGAAAAATCAATCCCTTTTCTCAGTGCTTCACTTTTATTCTAACGTGGTGAAAAATGCCTACTTCTTGAAAACATCACTTTCATTATCTTACCTTTGTGGTTACTTTTTGGGCCAAGTTGTCTTTGTATATTCCTCAGTTCCTTCCCCAAACGCATCAGCACACTGGTTCCTTTATTTTTATTTAATTTTTAAACTATATTTTTTGCAATACTGCATATTGGACTCTGGGTTTTGCACATGCTAGGCAAGTGCTCTACCACTGTGCTACATCCTGAGAGTTTTAAATTTTTTACTTTGGCACAGAGTCTCACTAATTTGCTAGTGCTAAGGCACTAATGGCTGATGACTGTGTCACTAAATTGCCCAGGTTGGGCTTGAACACGCGATCCTCCTGTCTCAGCATCCTGAGAAGTTGGGATTATAGGCCATAAAGAAAGTTACCTTCAGGTGAACTTATAGTTTTCCCCCCAAACTACATCCCTAAAGGTTCCAAACCTTCCCTGTACCTTTGCTCAAACCCGTATCTGGACTATCCTTTCTCTGGGGGTAAGACTTCTCCAGTCTGCCTGACTCAGAGTTCCCATTCAGAGATAGTCTGGTTTAACTTATTTTATTGTAGTAAGATAAACACACTATAAAGTTGACCATGTAAACATCTGAGTGCCCAGTTTAATGGTATTAAATGCATCTACGTGATGATGTAGTATCACCATCCTCCATCTCCAGAGCTCTGTCATTTTCTCTGAATTCCCCTATCCCAGGGGTCCCCTCTATGTGGATGCGCATGGCATTTGCCCCTTTGTGTGGGACTTATTTCACTCAGCATAATCCATCTTTTTATCTCTATGGCTTTATGATTTGGGGAGTGAAAAATGAGTGACCCCCAGTTCCTTAGACCCATTCTCCTTCCTGAGAACAAAGGCAGTGGATGTGAGGGATGAGGAGAAAGGGTCACATGTGTGACAGAATGAAGGTACACAGACCTTTGGGGATGTAATTTTTGGGGAAAATTATGAGACAACTTGTGGAGAGTAACAGGAGAGAATGGAGTGGGAACTGAATTGTAGTCACCCACTGCAGAAGTCACACTTGTGTTTTTCAGTTCTGTTCCGAGTATTGGATAGATAGATGAATATGTTAGTCCTGAGGACTGTTTTGAGACACACCAGGTTCAGCTCAAAGTTCAATGCCATTCTGAAAATCAGATCATGTGGTTTGTGATTTGGCATAAGCTTCTGGAATACGTGTAACACTTAAAAAAGTGCTGCTATAGGACAGAAGTTCCCGGCTTTGAGAATGTAATAGAACAGAAAATTAACTTAAATTACATTAGTAAAACTGGGTTACCAACATTTTACTTTGTTTGATAAGGACAAGGATCATTATTTCATACCAGGGAACAAATATAACCCCACCCAAAACACTAAGTCTTCTTCTATTACCATCATAGTTTTCTAATAGAAAAAATAACTTATAATTGAAAATTCTGTGAAGAAATGTATACTTTCAGTGAATGTTAAGTACATGGGATGCACGTAGGTAAGTGAAAGACACTTTACATGGTTCTTAGTTTTCTCATTTTGCCAGAGATTGTAAAAATATCATCATGTCATTGACCATTGCTTTACAAGATTCAGGAGATTTTCTAAACTGTACAGCAACACTTTGTGAAAGTTCTATCATGCATACTATTCCATTTGACTATTATAATAATCCACTTGTGCAAATGACAAATCTAAGATGCCAAGACTACCTGTCCCTAGGAGTCATGGCCAGGAAAGTTGAGTTAGGGACCTGATGCTTTGTCCTCTGGGGTTATTGTCCACTGCAGCCTCAATTCTGTCTCTGCCTTGAGACTTCCCCATACTGCCCTCTCATTTCCACTTTTTTTTTTAAATTCAAGAAATCAGATGGCAAAGCCTCCGATAATAGCATACTGCTGTATCTGTTAGAAAGAAATGAAAACCGTGTCAAATTTTGTACCTTGAGATCATCCAGGTTAGGTGGGAGCGGGCCTGGTTTGAGAGAAGAGACACCAGTTTGTCCAGGAAAGCTGCTTTTGACGGGGGACAGAGGGGTGTTGCTCAGAGGTGTTGAAGATGGGTTCGGATTTCTGGCCATCTGTTCACTTGGTTCTCTAAAAAACACAGAGACACTTACAGTACAATGGGATATGTAGGGAGTATCTTGGGTCTGGGTCGGATAGCAGAGTAACTGCCTGCAAGGGTGAAGTGTGTGGTAGGTCAGCAGAAGGCTGCAGAGGAAGGAGAGACACGGGCACCAGCTAAATGGCCAGTAGCAGAAACCCTCAGGGCTTGTGCTGGGAGGTAGGAAGGAGTGGTGGAGCCTTTGGCTAAAAGGGTACGTGTCCGTCTATAATTTAATGGACATTCATTCTTCTGGACTGGGAGGTACCAGGCTTGCCCTGTGAAGCAAGAGTATGTCCAGGACTCATGCTACTTGTCAGCGTGACCCAGGGGTGGCCAGCCTCAGGTTAGAGAACCATTATCCCAACTTTAGAGGTGAGATATTGTCCATTTAAAGGGAGAGTCAGAGGAGGGCGAGGGGACATTCCACAGTTTGGGCTGGAAATGTTGTTTCCTTGCCTCCCCCAGGGCACCGATTGACATGATTTATCTCACTGTGGGGGTCTTGCAAAGGCACGCAAGGTTTCCACACGGTCATGCTGCAAACGTACCACACGGGGATGTGCTCTACGGGACAGCTGGGCCGCCAGGTATGGGCCCCACGAGCTTCAGGCAGAGGGAAGCCGGTCAGTGCCCACCTCTGCCTCACCCACCGCTCGTCCTCCTGACTCACCTGGGCTGGGCTTGGCGCACCCCTGGGTGGCCGAAGCGGTGCTGCTGCTGCTGCTGACTGAGGATCTGGAGCTGGAGGAACAGCTGCTGCTGCTGGAGCAGCCGGGCGTAGGCTGAGTCCATGGGCGGCGGGGACTTCTCGGCCTTCTGGTCGGGGGGGATGTACTGGTGATATTTGAGCTTCTTCACTTTCGGCTTGGGGTCCTTGGGTTTCTTGTGGCGGTTCTTACTGTCACCCAAGGACTTGGACTGTGGAGAAGAGGAGGAAATAGCGCGTGCTCTAGGTGGTGGATGAGACTCGTGGCACCATAGTGTGGCGAAGTTGGGTTTTTTTCCTAGTGGACATCCTGGGTTCCCAGAAATAGGGTCCCGCAAAGGCAGGATGCACAGAGCAACCGCATGAACGGATCAGGTGAGCAAATCTGCCGCAAAAAACATCAGCTCAGAAGGACACCGTCTAGCTTGGGAATTTTAAATCTTAGAAGTTTCTCCTAGAGTTCTTCCTTCCAGGAGTAAGAAGTAAGCAGCTTTCTAATCACCTTCAACTATGTAATAAACAGCCTAACTAAAGGCATGCAAAAGAACCTATCTTTCAAAATGCGGAGCGTGGTTCCTGGTTACTTTATGTTAACAGCGATCAGTCCCGTCGCTCCTAACACTCTCCTGAGCCTGCTGAATAGGTTTCCGCTCAGGAAGCCTCATCCATTGCTACGATGATTCTTTACTTACTATAGAAAGAATTAGCTGTTCACCAGAAGTTAGCCATTGGAGAGCACGAAAGGAAGTCAAGGATTAAAGATCTGGAGGTTGAGACGAATTGTTGAATGCAGTACAGTTCCTTAAGTTAACTACACCTCGATTCCATCACCGAAGAAAATATGATCTACTTCCTACTGCCGTGACTGACATAAAGACCACAAACAAAACAAAACAAAAAAACCCCACTGAAATAATAGCAGGTGCTCAATGAACAGGGTGATTCTACCCATAACCGGTTCCTGAAATCAAAAGGCCTCCATGTATTAGGAAGCAACAGGTATATATAATTTTCGGTTAAATAAAAATTGAAATCCTGCTGTTTGTAGAGGAGGTTGCAATGGAGGACACAAGAATCGTGACCGAAGAGTTTTTAGAGATGGGAAGAAAAATTGGAGGAGCCGCGCGGTACCAGCAGTGTCCAGGAGAGGGCGCGCCCGGATAGCTGGCAGGCGGGGTCCGACTGCACCCGCCCCCTCTCCACCAACCTGACCTTATCTAAGAAGCCCCCGACTGGTGCTGCTTTGGCATCCCACCACCCAAGGCTGTTTTGTTCTCCCAAAGAGTGTTCTTCCCAGAAACTGATGAATAACCAGTACCAGTGTTGCTGCGTGCTCAGTGGCTTTATATTTCCCTCCTTATTAATCGATAAACCTTCTGTGCTCCTAACCCTCCAGCAGCCATGCAGCCAAGTCGGGGGGTCTAGGAGTCGTTTTTTTGCTGCCTTCCCCTGGGGAAGAGGCGCATTCCAGGATGCAATGAAATCAGACCGCTTTCTTTGGACAGTGTGTGCCAAAGATTAGTGAGCTTTTAGTTTCATTCCCTTTTTAATTCAGGGGATTCTAAGGCTGTGTGAATTTGTTTTTCTCTTTGCAGTGGCATGGCCAACGGACAGGGAGGCCGTGTATCTTTCTAAAGATGGGTGGAGGTGAAGCCCCTACAGCTTCTCAAAGAGCTGTGTGAACTGGGTCAGGGTAAAGTAAAAGGGAGTTGTGTGGCTCATGGCTAGAAAGTGCAACTCTCTAGAGCTACACTGATTCAAACCTATAACACACACACACACACACACACACACACACACACACACACACACACATGGCTTTCCAAATAACACACCACGCCAGCAGCCCACAATCAATACGCTAATTCTGTCCTGCACCATGAAGCTTAAACTCTGCCAAGGAAGACAATTCACCACACGGCCCAAGTCTCTCCTTTCCTGCCTCTTTTCCTTGCAATTTTCTGCCTCCTCTAGCAACCTCCTCTGTTTGCCGTCTGACCAGGGTGCATTCTTCCAGGACTCACTTTCTGGCCTCAGGTCACTGGAGAACCCACTCCTAGCCACAGTGATATGCCCAGCATGTTCCCACTATGGTGTTTGGAGGCTGCCAGAGAATGGACACGTTAGTGTCCACCCCGATGAAGGCGTAAGGGAGCCTGAGATCCAGCCCCCCATTCTCTGCCCTGGACCACTGGTCCTGATGGGGGTGGCGGCTGTCTGAGGAAGAGCCTCCTTTGTATTGTGGTAACATACAAGTTATTGTACAGTCCTTACCTCTGTCTAGTTCTGAAACATTTTCATCACTTCAGAGAGAGCCATTACCATTAAGTAGTCACCCTTCATCCCTCTTCCTCTGGACCCTGACAACCACTAACATGCTTTAGGTCTTGTAAATCTGCCTATTCTGGATATTTCATTTAAGTGGAATCAGACAATGTGTGGCTTTCTTATGCTCAGCATAATATTTTCAAGTTTCATTTGTGTGGCTGCAGTTATTAGTATGAGGTTCCCTTTCTTAGCCAAATAATAGTCAATTATATGGCCATACCATGTTCTATTTATTATGCATTTGTTGTTGTTGGTTCCAGCTTGTGACTACCTTATACTGCCCCTATGGACGTTCATGAGCAACTTTTTGTTTTAATATTTGTTTTGAATTCTTCAGGGGATATTTAGCTAGGAGTGGAACTGTTGCCTCAGGTGGTGAATCTTGTCTTATTTTGAGGAACCATTGACCTGTTTTACTCAGCGGTTACACCATTTTAAAATCTTACCAGCAGTGTATGCAAATTCTAATTTCTGTACATCTCCATCAGCATTGTTTTCCAAATTTTTGATAAAAGTCATTTTAATGCAATGAAATGGTATTTCATCGTGGTTTTAATTTTCATTTCCTTAATGACTAATGTTGAGAAACTTTCATGTGTTAGAAATTCGTATCTCTCGGGAGAAGTATTTATCAGGCTCTTTGGGGCATGTCTTTCTAACTTGGAAAACCACCATTTGGGTTCATTTTAGCCCTGCTAAGCAAACTGGATGGTATTCTCCTTGAGCATAGGAATCATCTTTTATTCAACATTAAGAGTTCCCTCTGAGACATTGGAGGAGATTTTGCTCTTACATAGACATTTTATAGTCCCAGAAGAGAGTGATCGCTTGTATTTTCTCACTGGTTCTCACACAATCTTATCAAGTCAAAAGAGTAGAGATGTCTTATTTTAGCTTTGCTGCTTCCTTGGACAAACCCTCTAGTACCTTCTTCCCCTAAGTGATGGCTCTTTAAAAACAAAGATACTCAGGCATTGATCAAGAACATATGGATTCTCCCGGGCCAGCTGAGGTAGGGGGCAGTATCAATGCCATCCTGTCCTTTCTGCAGATTCCTGTCACACTTTACTTAGTACAGAGCATTTGGCAGCTTTGCTAATTCGAGTCATGTAAAATTTAAATATTCATAAAAATGTTAATAAAATTTCTCATATACGGCAATAAAGAAACAAAGTGAGTCAACTCTTCCTCTTTACACAAAAGTCATCAGCAGTCCCATCTTTTCAAAGCTGCTGAACAGACTGAATTGTAAGCTGAGTTTGTACTATTGTGGTTTGGTGGGAGAACTTTATTGGGAAACTGACACACGTCTACCATCCATTCAGAACGTAAACCTTATCATTGACTCCTGCTATAATCTACAACCTTCTTTTTCTTTTTGCTTTTATTAAAATCCCCTATGAGTCAGCACCACCTGCATTAAGTGATACCCCTAGAGCTAAGAAAACACACTCCTAAATTAAGTAGAGTTTAGCATAAAATGTGAAGGGCAAGTGACTACCAGACAGCTAGTTGAAGCAAAAGCGATTCATCAAATTTAGATATAATGCTGAGAAAATGAAATAAGAAATATAATGATGAAGCTATTCATCTACTGTGAACATAAACCCTCTTTCCTTGTGTTTATTTCCTTAGGAAACCTGGCTTGAAGGATACAGCTTTGACTTCATGCAAGATTTTGGGGCTGCTGCCATTACATAAAATTCAGTTGCCCTGTACCTGTCTTCTGGCACTTGGGAGTTCCGTGTGTGTCACAATCAGCCATGTCTATCTCAAAGGTAAACTCCTGATGTGAGTCAGGAGCCAAGAAATGCAGCCTAACACACAGGCTTCCCTGCTCCACAGAGATGCATGCCATTTTGCGTGGTACAGCAGGACTCTGGTTGATGCCTACTGGTCTGTCCTTTCTTCAGCCCTCACTTTGGGACATTTCTATGGGATTGAACACACACATGGGTTCAGGTGACTCCTCACATCATCGGACCTGACTGGGAAAGCTCTGCTTCAAGCTGGCTCTCAGGCCAGGGGCCCAGGCAGGAGTTTGAGCCCTGCCCATCCATACCTTCACGGCGGCATGCACAGGGAGGGAGGCGCTGAGGGGGCCGAGGCTCTGCTTCCCTGTGTCTGACTGGTGGCTGGGCTGGGAGGCTGAGTCGTTCTTGTCATTTTCTGAGCCAGAAGCAAGATCCTGAAATCCAGATTTTAGTATCGTTAGGACGTAGGAATTAAATCTGTGATACAGAGATGGGAGAGAAGAGCCCTCACACATAGCTTTGATGCTGGCACCCCAGCTGTCTGCACGCGTCTCCTCTTTCCAGGAGGATGATACCGAACTTCTGAGACAAGCTCTTGCTAAATGGCTAAGTTGCCTAGACTGGCCTTGAATTCATGATCCTCCCAAATAGCTGGGATTACAGGCATGCACCACCCAACCCTTTATTCTTAATGATTCGTAAGGGTGTAAGACTGGCCTGTTGTGGAACACCCCGTTGTCCTTTTGAAGGGTTTTACCTGTCTGTGAGGAGGTGCACATGCTGGACTTAATGAGACTGACAAAGAAATAGGGAAGAACAGATACAGGACTTTAAATACAGAAAAAAATAGAATAATAAGCAAAGTGGAGAAAAAACAGGTTAAGAATTGGAGGGAAATCTGGGGATTTAGCTCAGTGGCATAAGCACCTGCCTGGCAAGCGCAAGGTCATGAGTTCGATCCCCGGTACCACAAAAAAAAATTTAAAAAAAAATTTGGAGGGAAAGAATGTATGTGTGTGTGCATATGTGTGTGTGGATTCATATCTGTGTAGGTATACATATATGTGTATATATATGGATCTATACCTGAGTGTGCATATGCATATGTATGTGTGTGATTAGATACACGCACATTTGTATATGTGGATGTATGTGTTGGGTATATATGCATGTGTGCAGATATGTCCACGTATGTCTGTGTATATATACATATATAAAATATATGTGTTTTTCTGTGTATAGATACATGTTGGCATTTGGCATATGTGTATATGTAGATGAGTACATATGATGTTCTAAGTGCAAATATTTGTGTGCTTTTATATATGCATATTTGTATTGGGTATATTTATAAATATCTACGTATTTTGCATATATATATATATATATATATATATATATATATATATATATGTATATATGCCCATGTCTTCATATCCATGGGGATATGTGTGCAGATAAGGGTATATGTATGTATGAGCACATGTCTGAATGTGCATTTGGGTGTGCACATGAGTAAATATATTTGTGTGGTATGTCTGTGTGTGCTGGCTATAGGTGTATATGCCTATATTATGCCTAAGTATGTATGTGCGTGTGTGTCCCTGTGCGTGTGTGTGTTTGTGTGTGTGTGTGTGTGCATATGTAAAAGACCATGCAAACCTTTTTTTTTTTTTTTTTTGTACCGGGGATCGAACTCACGACCACATGCTTGCAAGGCAGGCGCTTATGCCACTGAACTAAATCCCTGATTTAAAGGACAGGCTGAGTTTTTGGTGGGTTTTTTTTTTTTTTTCATGCAAACCTTTCTAAGTGGGATATTTCTGCCTGACAAAGACTCCAAAAAAGGAATAATGATCTTCCCTTCCTCTCCCACATTCCTATGCTGTGAGTCTGACAGGCAGAGGCAGGGGCTACTCAGGATCTCCCCCTGGAGTTCAGCACAGAGGTTCTCAGGTTCTCCCTGAGCCCCAGCACATGTCACAGGTCTGTGGGGTTCTTTTCTGTCAGAATCTCAGTGTCCTCCTCTGTCAGACACAGTTGCTGAGCAGAACGACATAAAATGATTTTCCCCAGCATTGTTCAGTGTTTACTCCCTTCTTCCCTTTGCACAGCACTAAGTAGAAAAGAACTCATTGTCTCTTTAAACCATTTTAAAATCAGAAGCTGAAGAATTTACTGTCAGAATAATACGTGCGAATGGTCTGATAGACTGTTTGATGTTATCAAAGAAGCTGGCTGCAAAGACCAGCTGCGGTGTTCAGTGAAAAGAAAAATGCTTTGATTTTAAACTCTTGCACAATAAATGCCTCTTATGTCTCCCCTTTCCCTCCCATTCCACATCTTACTCTTGGCAGCTTTAAGTTTGTTCTGCTAGAGTGAAGGTAGGGATGACAATGACCAGTAACTAGCCTGGTTTCGGGAAACGGGCTCTGAATAATGAATGTTGTAATTATCTCTGATATCTGCATGGTGCTTTTCAGTGAGGGGAGGGGATTAAAAGTAGCCAGGGCATTCTTAATCCCAAATTCCAAAACCTGTGATGCTCTGATATCAGAAACTTTTTGAAGTTATGCAAATAATGCCACACGTATAAAACTCATACGTGTGGCATTATTTGCATAACTTTTTAATGTGTCAAATTATCAAATTATCAAAAATATTGTCTAAAATTACCTTAAGACTATGTGTATAAAGTGTATAAGATATAGATGACTATCAGACTTGGGTTCCACTCGCAAAGTAACTCATTATGTATTTATGCAAATATTCTCAAAGCTGAAAAAAAGTTCCAAGTCAGAAACTTTCCTGGTCCAAGCATTTTGGGGACGGGCCACTCAACACTAAACTCTTCTGAAGAGGAGTGTTTTAGTCCTGAGAGGAGCTGGTGCATTACACGGCAGAAACAGTGCAGACACATTTCCACATCTTGTGTCTACTGGAATAGATTTTCCATCTTCCCATGTAAGGCTGTACCCTGCAACATCTTCTTTTAAGGTTCTCATGGATACCACTATGCTAAACTGAGGAAAATTCTCATCAAGTTTGTAGGGAGATCCTGGAGGTCAATTCTCCAGGTATTATTGCTACTCTTCTGTGATCCAGCAGATCACACAGCTACTCAACCTCACGGAGCTTTGGTTTCTCCTTTGTCAGAAGGGACAAGGATGACACCGACTTAGAGGAGACTGGGGTATCACATGAGAAGATATTTGTAAAGTGTCTGCACTGCTTCTGGCCCAGAGTGAATATCCTGGTAGTTGCTGTTGTTTATATTCATCAGTGTTCTTTATCAGTGTGCTGTGGGAGTATTTTCAATGTATGTTCCAATTTATGTTCAATATGCACTAGAAGTGCACATTTAAATACTCAGTGAAGATTTGCGGATTTGTCCAGAGAGGTGGCAGCTATGCTTGGATAAGAGGTGGACATTGGTTTTGTAGTGGGTTGGTAGTTATGACCTGGACACCCTGCTTTGTATGTCCAGCATTTCCTTCTCCCAATTACCTGAAAACCTTAGAATGACACCACAGTAAGGGGAAAACTGTGGACTTTAAAATCAGCCCTGCTCCAGCATGTCAAGCCAGGACATTGGTGGCAAATTAACCAATCTTGCAGAGCCTCAGTTACCCCATCCATTAAAATGAACATAAAAGGCATCTACTTGGCAGAGTAGATACTCGAAAGATAAATCAAAGGGCATAGTTCTGAGAGTTCTCTTTCTGTGTTTTCTGGAGGTTTTTGTTATGACACACAGATTCTCTGGCTGAACAGAGTAAGAAAAGACATTAAGATGATGTGTCAGCTCTGGTGAAAGCTCTCTTGGAGAAGGAGACACAAGTTTCATAGTTCAAGTTCAGCTTGGGTAACTTAGCAACTCAGTAAGGCTCTGTTTCAAAATTATAAAAGAAAGGGCTGGGGGTACAGCTCGGTATGAAGGTGCTGGATTCAATTCCTAGTACAGAAAACAGGTGTGAGGGGGAAGGAAAGGGAGGGGGAGGGGAAGGGGATAAGGAGGGGAAGGGGGGAGGGGAGAGGGAGAGGGAGAACTCTGGGGTTTCTGAGCAAACCCCACTGTAACAGTGTTCATTTTAAGACTATAAAGAGATAACAAGACTTTTTTTGTACCTGGTTTGTCCCCAGAGAGCCTGCCACAGAGGCTTCAGTGGCTTTAGCATCTGGGGGGGATCCCACTGAACTGTGAGGGTCTTCACTTCGTGTCTGATCTGGAGAAAGCCCATCGCTGCTGCTGTCCTCTTCAAAGGCAAATGCATCAGCAGACTTGGAGAAACTCACTTGGTTGCCTGGGGGAGGAAAATCCGAGACCTGCATCAGTGGTTTAGGGGGATGGAAGGGCTGTTTTAGACAGAATTCTGTGCATAGCCCCTGGGAGGAGCGCACATTTCTCTTTCCAGATTGATTTTAATCACAGGCAGGAGGGAAGGTATATTGTAAATCATTAAGTTCCCATACAAAAACTTGTGTTTAGGAGGGTGGTCTGCATGGCAGGCAAAAGCCAGTGATGTATGGAAGGTTGTCCTGTCTACCATTGGTGAAACTGCATGGTGAAGCATCTGAATTTCTCCCCATTTTCTTCCCACAGCTTTTTGAAACCAGATTGGGGAAGGAAAGGAGAGAGAGAGAGACAGAGACAGAGACAGAGACAGAAATGGAGAGAGAGAGAGGGATGGAGAGACAGAGACAGACAGAGGGAGAGGGATGGAGAGAGAGAGACAGCCAGAGAGACAGAGACAGAGAGACAGAGAGAGAAATAGAGAGAGAGAGCACAAAGTGGATAAGTATGCACAAAGAGGATTGAGGAAAATGACCACCATTCCCCCAAGTTTGCAAATGACAGCTAGAACTGAGGTGACAGCATGCTATTTGCATTATCTTCAAACATAAAGCAGGACACACAGCACAAACTGCTTAGCTTTGCTAACAAGGATAAGCCCAGCCAGCTGCTAAGTTTAAATTCCCAAACATCAGGACTAGTGAGTGTAGCTGTCGTGTCCCAAAGAGCCATTCAACAAGAGCCTGTTTATAAGAGCTATAAATGTGCCTCAGAAACTTCACACTGATTCTTATTATGTGTTATTTAGATTCTTGTCTTATCCTTCATACATTTGTTTCTATTTTGCAAGTCCTTGATGGCTCACACAGAAAGACACTGCCTCAGTTTCTCGCATAGTCTTTCTAGGGCAGCGGAAGAATTGTCTTGGGGACAGAGGTTATCAGACCAGATGGGACCACTGTGGCACCCTTATCAGTCCCTTATATTCTGTATTGCCAACTTTCCTCTGCTTTATCGTCCAGCTGCACAGTACACACCGTGCTGAGGCCACATGGCTCTCTTGATCCAATTCCAAGCACTAGTCTTTGAAAGGAATTCAGGTATTATCAGGAAGTTTTCCAGCCCGGTATTTGACAATCACACTTACAAGAACTTTTGACTCTTTGCTTGGTGCAGATAAGAGAAAGGAGCTCTCACCATGGTAACTGGAGAGTCAATGAGGAGCTGGAAGTCACGGAACAAATGTACCACTGGGCCTGTCATCGCTGCCACTGCTGGCATCTGTCACAGGCCCTTGTGCAGACACCCATGTGGCCAATCAGGAAGGAGGCAGGCAAGGACACGGCAAGTGGAAAAGCAGTCGTTGGCTCCATGGACAGCCCACTACCCTGGGAGGGTTTGGACCTCAGCCTTTAGCTGCACAGGTCCTTCAGAAAAGTCACAATTGCTATGATTGTAAGACTATGCTTGTCCTAAACACTCATATCACGCATAAAGCCTTATGTACATAATATACCTTCTAATAATAATTTGTTGACTCTTCTAGATTTAACTTTATGCCTATGACAACACATGCATATCCACATTTAAAAAACATCCCATACTTATAGTCTGAAGTGAATCGTACAATTCAGGAACTTAGCTTGTGTAGAGTACAGGTCTGAAGCTCTGTGTTTAATCACTAGCACCACAAAAGAAAAGAAAAAGAGAAAAAAATGACAAGGACAAAAATGATCTTCCTCATTTATACAGAATAGTTGCCCGGCATCTCACTGTTCTAAAGGGAACTTAATATTTTTAATTTATCCTTTCAGGCTTTTTTGACTGTAAAAAAATTTAAAATGAGATGGGTATAGAGAACAGAAACGTCTATTTATACAAAACTTGAAATAAATAAATAAATAGCATTTTCTCACAGTTGTCAGTCTAATATGAAACCTATTCATATTAGAACAAGGAGATTCCATTGCATATTTGATAAGTGCCATTGTTCTTGGAGATTGGGGTCTCTTCCTTGGTACTCTGGTCTGAAATGCTTTTCTATCTACTGGAAGAGTCCAGAGTCAGGGAATACTATTCTTTTTTCATTTTCTCCTAGTTAAATCTAGGCTCTGTGTGTCATTTTTGTGTCATGTGAATGATCCATGCAGCGTTTTCCTTTTGAAGATCATTTGCTTAAAATTACCTTCCTGAGGCCCTTTGAATTGCTTCCATAAATATATGCCAACTCCATCCAGAAATCTCTTTACTTCAGAAACTGTCTTTTCTTTAATAATTTCAAGCCTCATTTGCTTGCAGGATTAAAGTCTTTGTTCTTTAAAAGAATGACACATAGGATTGAGGGTTGGGAAGGCAGGGGATGCACGGATGGCTGTTCAGCACTTCACTGAGCTCTACCGGGCCTAGGCTTTGAGCTAATACTGTTCACAGCAGCAGAGAATCCCCAGTGTCATCCAGGAGTCCTTCCAAGCAACCCCTCTTCTCTGCCCAACAGGGTGCAGCCTGAGAGCCTGGCTGACCTGCAGCCCTTCTCATTTCCTTCAGTGGAAGTGGGGCGGGTCTTCTCTGGGTGCTCTGACGCTGCCTTTGGAAAAGACTGTCACCCAACTCCGACGACACATCCCATCCCAAATGTGTTCAAATTTGGAGAATAAACCAAATGGCAAGTTCGTTCTGTGTTCTGACACATGGGCAGAAATGTTCAACCAAGTGGAGAGGGAGGGATTTTTCCTCTTATTTTCCAACCACTGTACTTTAATGGTGTTAATGAAGAGAGAGAACAAAGGACTCAAATAACAGATTGCCTCAGCAGTTTGACCTAATAGTAGCATTAAAAGCAAAATAGTCAACTTTTGTAGGATGTAGGACTAGTTTAGAAGAGAGGCAAGTTCTCTCTTCTCTGTTTTGTAGACAAGGCCATTGCAAGGTCCATTCTTCCTAGCTCTGGAGGAATTTAACTGAGACTAAATTCTCGGGCTTGGGTGGCTCTGAATTTAGTGCCACGCTGCAGAGGGAGGTGACAAAACAGCCACCTCCCTGCATGCCTTTAGGTGGAGCCATCTGTTGCTGTGGAAACACTGATCACCTTCTTGGGTGACTGGGAACCAGGGAGGAGAAGCAGAGAAAGTGACCCTAGTCTGCACACATCATGTGCTGAAGACATCTCCGTAGACCTTTTCCTTGGGGATTCAGGAGACAGAATATGACAGCGTGATAGCAAGGAGCAAAGAAAGCAGAGGAGCCTCAGGAAAGAACTGGAAGGGCTCTGGAAGCCCTGCAGTTGGGCACAGTACCTTAGCCTGGTCTTTCTCCTCTGACCCCTGGCCTCTGTTGACCTTTGGTTGAGCTCTTAGAAAGTTGTGAAATGGTCTGGAAATATATAGTGTTTCAAATAATGGAATAAATGTATGGAATATGAAAATATTGTGCAGTTTCATATGAAGGACTTGAGTGTCCATGGTATTGGGGTGAGGAGGTCCTGGGACTGATCTCCAGCTGATACTGGGGGGTAGGTATATAAATTGAACTATAATCAGTTCCATTTTCTCCAGAGCTTAAGAGAAGGGGCTTCAATTATGTCACTCATTTGCAGCCTTCAGACTTAAAAGCAGAGATAAGCTGAAGCATAATCAGATGAGACGAGGTGAGGAGAAGAGACGGAAGGAGTGAGAAAGAGGTTATCACTGCGTCTCCTTTGGACGCCATCAGAGACTCTGTCAACAGGTAGACCGCCTGATGAGTGCTGGAGGTGGACAGACAGAGGAGACCGTGAGCTGTCCACGAGTCCTGCGGAGAAATGGGATTGAATGGAGCCTGAATAACAGTCAGTCGTGATGAGGGCAGCAGAAAGGGACAGAAGGGTCATGACGGTGATGGGGAGAGTGAAAGGTGATAAAGTTGCATTTTGCAGGACTGGGGTGGGCAGAGTGAGGAAGCAATTCTCCCATCCAGGGGAAAGAATTATGCTGAGAACCAATCCCCAGAGAGGTGTAGCCTCAAGGGTCCACTTTATCAAATGACATCAATCATTCCAAGTGGCTCTCTGGATTAAATCAATGCAGTGAGGAAGGCACACAGTCAAAGACAAGGTAGCATTTTACACCCAGTGCACAAATATGCCAAGCACAAAGGCCCCAAATACAACCCTTGTGCAGTATCTAGAAAGCATGGTGCTACAGTTCAGATATGCTGGCAGGTGTATTGAGGTCCACAGCATGGACCTTGACAATCCCCACTCCTGCAGGGTTAGGAGTTGTTTGGATCTACCACTGCCAGGGCAGAAAAAGGGGGACCCATAGAGGGTCCACATGTAGCACACACCATTCTGTTCCTGTTGATCACAAGAGCCTCCACAGTGGGGGAGCTCCTGATGATGGGTGTAGTTGTTCAGGATGGTCCATAAAGACTTTCAAACACACTTGGGCTTTCTCCACTTTGGTTCTACCATGTGAATGAATGGTAGTGTGACTGCAGGCAACTTATTTAACCTCTCAGAACCTCAGTTTCCCCATTTTAAAATGGGACTACTAACACTGATACTAGCAACTACTGCCCAAAGTTTCAAAGATAAAATACATAAAGTTTAGAGCCCATTCCCTGGTAGGTATGTGTTCGATAATTTCTAACTGCTATTGTTGTTTTGGTTTTGTTATTGTTTTTCTTAGGAGCATCTGTTGGTCTAAAGACCACCCAGGATGCAGTTTATTCTGTGGTCCGCTTTGCAAAGGTCAGGAGGACTCCAGAAAAACTGGTTTGTCTTGAAAGTTTCATTCTGGGAAAATAAAGACCAGATTGAACGTTCCCAAAGTAGGAGGAGTGTGGTTGGAAATATGGGCACATTGTTCTCTCTCCTTCCTGGTTCAAGTCAGGCTCAAGAGGAGTGGGACAAGGGTCACCTTATCTGACATCCTCTGGAACAAGCAAGTCTATCGCTTGTGTTGTGACCCTGGGCCTCTCTGCTCCAATCTCCCACAGTGCGAGGCTGGCTGGGAGCAGCTGGAGAGCAGAGTGCTGGATATTGTCCCCGCAGTTGCCGGCATGATGACAAGGACCTGCTTTGGGAAGCCCTGACTTCATCATCTGGCTATGCCTACAGGACTGGCTCTGGGCACTGGTCCCTGGGGAATCTTGGGTTGGTGACTCTGAGATTTCTCCTTCTCCTTTTTGGAAATGATTAGTTGAATGAGTCAATTTTCCTCTGCAAAAACATTTACATTTCCAAGATTCAAGCAAGATACTTGTACCTTTGGGCTTGAACCCACCCGAAGGGCTGAAAAGTGTGAAGTGAAATGTGAAACTACACCTCCTTGCTTATCTACTTCCAAGCCAGCCCAGGACACAATGTGAGAACTATTTTAAGGCAGGGACAGACCACCCTGACATCCTTCAGGAAAGAAGTGGAGCAAGTTCTCTTTCCCTCCCTAAGGGAGAATGTCAAGCATGTGAAATTAGGTATCATCTAATGATGGTTTTTCCTTAAAAATACATGAACAGACCTAGCACTGCCTCCCAAAGTCAGACCTGCCTGCTTTTGTGATGGAAATGCATGTTCATAGGTGTTTGCATGAACAAGAATTTCTTTGTCTCAGATCACTGGCCCTTGAGAAATTGACTGTAGGTCTTTTGACCTGATCCTAAGACTGCCCAAGTCAAGGGAAAGGGAAGACCAGTGTAAATGTTTATTCTCTCACAGATCTTGATGTTAAATCTCTAGGGACAAAGAACAAGGATCCTTAGCTCTGTCTCTCTCTTTTATAGGAGAGTACCTGTCCCCTCCAGGTTCCTCAGGTGTCTAAATACCTCTCTCCAGTTCTAGTCCTTACACTTGTGCAAGCTCTCGCCTCCTCCCAGTGATGCTGAAATTACGTTGTCAAGAACTAAGCCTGTTCTGCATTCACTCTTTCCTCTCCAAGGCTCCCACAAGTCCCAAAACTATTGGCTTCTGGGTTCTTTCATCTCACCCCCATTTCCCAGAACTTTTCTTCAGGAAAGTATCTGTCACATAGGCCTTGGTGTGATTCTTTCCCCCAAGGAGCACTAGTACTCGGGAAGTGATTTCTCATCATGGAATGATAGATTTTGTCCATGAGAAAGTTGCACAAAAGTAACTTTTTCATTTATGCCAAAGCAAACAATCCCATCATCTGGCTTAAAGACACGGTTATTATATGTCTGCTTTTGAAATGAATGATCAGTGTCAAGACTTCCAGAGCTTCTGTGGATCGACAAGATCCTTAGTGTACAGAAAGGTTTTAGTATAAACTCAAATTCTGGGAGACACAGATGAGCACAGAACAATACAGAATCTTTAGAAACATGAGTGATAGTTAGAAATGGATGACTTCTATATGAGCTCTAGGGTCTGACACGTCACCTTCTTTACTAAAAGGTTATTGTGATAAAAAAAACTAATTTATCATTAATAATGGGGCTCCATGTTTTGAGCAATCACTGGTTAAATATGCTAAAAAGTAGCTAAAAACCTGACTCACATAAGAGACATGGCCCAGGGCAAGAGTAAGATGAGAACAGGTTAGGAGGAGGTCCTGGTCCACTGGAGGTGAAACCCAGGACCTCTCTACTGTTTGAGGAGTTGGGATATCCAACCAGACTCTTTCCTCCAAGGAGAAGTCAGATATCTGGAACATACAAAGTGTCCTACACACTAAAGGATGTTCATGTTAAGTGAAGAAAATACTCCAATAACAAGCTAGAAGAAGCCACCATGAATGTCACAACTCACAGATTTTTCTGTAATAATGAACACTGGTAACAAAACGAAGCCATCCTAAACTCTAGGATATATTCTATGTTCTCATACTCTGTCACCTGCCTAGGACATGTTGGTTGTATTCAGTGTTCCGACTTGATTAGTAGTTTCCTAGAAAAGGGAGATAGGCAATCAATCAATCAATCAATCAATCAATCAATAGGATGTGCTTCTTAGGAAGCCCCAGCCATATATTCCTGCAGAGTATATCACCCTGCTGTGATTGGTTTGTATTTCCTCCAGCTGGAACCCATAAAACACTACCAATTCAGATAATAAGCTCACAGGTTGGAACCAGGACACACAGCTGGCACTGTAAAAGAGGAAAGTTTGGTGCAAAGCAATTTGGAGAGGAAAGACCTGGTGGGGTCATTCAACTAACAATAAGAGCAGTGACGTAGAAATAGGAAGAAAAAAATATCAGGGGCACAGGAATTCTGTCAAAAATGCCCTTCCCTGTGTCAAGACATTCTAGATTAGTCTGTCTTAGGGTTAGGGAATCGCTGGTCTTTAATGAAGTTTGGAGTGAGACAAATGATGACTGAGTGTCCTCACAGAGCTTGGCAAGAACACAAAAACACAGCTGCAGGGACAGCTGGGAAATGTAAACACAACAGGACTGGCACGTGGACGGAGAAGAAAGGATACACAGAGGCCTAACCACAAACCCAAATCACCACCCGCTAGAGAGGGGAAATGATCACAAGAATTGGCGGGAGCGTTTTTCAGTGGACTGGGTCATCTTTGTCCCTGGCAGGTGATTCCCACTGCTGTCTCCGAGAAAATCCCTCTGCCTTCTTAACCTTTTACACTATGTGGTTGCCTTTCCACACAATCCATGGGCACATTTAAAAGAACACATTTAAAGAGTTGGAGGCATGGATTGAGAAACAGGTAGTGTACATTATTTTTTCTTAAATGTCCTTTGCTTGCTCTCCATATCCATTGAGGGGGCTCCTGCTGACACCTTCTGTCTCCCTACCTAAAAGGCTGGGTACTTTTTAGCCATTCCCTCCATTTCTATTCTTTAGCCCTGCACCTACAGCCAGAATTCCTATTCTTGGTCTTCAGCTCTCCTTGTGCAAATTCTGTTCAACAACCTAGACTGCATGTAAAATCAAATTAAGTAAAGACACCAAATCAGTACAATTAATAAATGAAGTCATAAATTGCTCCTTTGTAAAAATCATCTCAGAAGACTGCTAGTGAGCATAATGAAAAGAAAGGGAAGATGAAAGAGAATATACATGTATTTGAAATTAAAATAAAAAATTTAAATCTACTGCAGGTTCAGAGTCACTGAGAAACATGGTAAGGCAATACTATGCACAGCTTGAGACCAATTAGCCTTGAAATTTTGGAAGAGAATTTCTAGGATAAGTAAAGTGCACAAATTAACTTAGGCTGAAAATTTGAACATGCAAAGAACTATGGACAAAGCCAAAAATGGCAATCAAAGAAGTGCTCTTAGTAAGGGACTGGACCCCTTCAATGTTGTTAAGCAAAGTTTTGCAGCAGTGAATCATTGAGGTTATACTGAAATGTTTCCAGCACATGAACAAATACGAAAAGGTAGCTCTAAATTCTTTTGTGAAACATGTACGGATTCCCTTGAGCCATGATGGTTCAGTGTATGATTTTTTTCTTTGCAATGAGACAAAAGCATCAGGCATCCAGAAGAAACTACTTCAAGTTTTGAATTTTGATCTTTTTGCAAGCTAGTGATACAAGGTATGATAGCTTCTTGTGATGCTGGACTGCAGTAGCAAGCCACAGGAGGGTGAGGGAAATGACAACACTGTGCGTGCCGTGTCGCTGAGCTACGACATTTGGCAGGTTAGGTCTAAGAAATTTATTTTCAACTGAATCATATTTTCAACTCGGGAAGAGTTTATTGGAACATAATCCTACCATAAGTGAAGGAGAATCTGTGTAACTTGCCATTTAAAGCTGAGAAATATAAGAACCTGGACTGGAATTACTGATGCATATTGTGACAGGACTAGCTACATATCAAAATTTATGCTGCTGCTTCTGTAGTATAGAGCTATTGTTGAGAAACGGCCGCTCAGCCAAGGTAACGGCTGGGCCACGTGTTCTGCTCTCACCGTGGAATTCAAGTGGAAGCACTGTGTTCCTTTTCAGGCTGAGGTTGTCTTCATAAGTGTGTGGGGCACTCTCATTTTTATTTTGTTCTTCACTGGTTTGATTCAGAGGATGACTAGATTCTAGGGCAAGGAAATTATGGGCTATGGGCCCGGGGTATATTTTTGTAAATAAAGTTTTATTGGAACATGGCCATGCGCGTTTGATTACTTATTGCTGTAGTTACTTTCATACCATAGTGGCAGAGCTGAGCAATTGTGGAGACAGAGCCTAAAGCATTCACTATCTAATCCTTTAAGAAAAAGTGCCACATTGCTGTAGGGCATGGGGCAATCAGACAGAAGGACTCTGCCATGGAAGATTTGTAATAGAGGGAAACCCTGAACTGTTTAGGGGCAAGAAGCACAATTCTTTTATTAAGATGACTAAGTTTTGTGTTTTGTTTTGCAGCTAGTGTTATTCCAACTAATAACAGATGCAAAAATCCCAATGAAAATAATAGTAATTCCTAAAAAAAAAATCCATCAAAGATTGTTTTCAGAAATTTAAGAACAATTAGAAAGGTAGTAATACCACATGACTAGGTTGAAAAAGAAACTTCATGCCATCGATTTTTCACACAATTTGGAAGCATTTTTAAAACTCAGCATCTGTCTTGGTTACTTTTCTCTAGTTGCTGAGACAAAGTACCTGATGCCAAAAATCAGGGAAGGAAAGGTTTATTTCTTACAGTTCTTGGAGGTTTCAGTCCATACTCAGCTGGTTGCAAGGCAGGGTGGCACAGTTAGGGGGCAGCCATTCATGTCATTCGTAAATGGAAAAAGTGAACAGGGCAAAAGAGAAAGACACACCTTCTTCCCACCATTACACTGTATGCTGGCTCCACCACTGGGGGGGTGTAGCACTCATACCACCAATTTGAGCGCTAGGCAATAAACCAATCACAAACACTAGATTTGGCTGCATCCATGATTGCATGAGGTTTGGGAGGATACTGATATAAACCATGACAGCATCCATATTGTAAACTACTTTCAGTAGAACAGGACTAGAGCAGAATCTTTTTAGAGTATCTATCTAATGCCAAAGTGAACATCACAGAAAGGATGTTCAGTTTGGCATTAGACTACAGACATTTCCCTTTTAACAGGGAACATGAAAATATGCTATTGTCAATATGACATAGCACTATGACAAAACATAAAACATAACACAATATGTGGTGTCACTTCTGAAGCACTGCCAACGTACCAAGCAATCATATTCTACTATGTAATTTGCCTGTAATTATTAATAATATTATCAAGATATCATTTATTGCACATTATAGATTATATGTGCTTTATATATCATACAATTTTATTTACAAGAATTCTTATCTACTATGTTTTGTATGTAATAAGATGTATTGTTTCATATGATATAGTATGTTATACATGTAACATATATAAAAATTCATATATTTTATAAATAAATGTATGATATGTTTATCAGTAAAATATGATATAGTTTATAAGTAAAACACATGAAAATTATATGTAATTTATGTACTTTATAGACTTTAAACATGACCTAATATGTTACTATAATGATGTTGCTTTTCAACTATCAGCCAGTGCAACAAGGCAGAAAAAAGATTATGTGGGAAATAAATTTCTATTTTTCATCATTATGTACCTAACCAATGTAAGATAAACTGATAAACTACTGAAACAGTAAAAGAAATCTTCAAAAAGGTCCATAAAATAAATGTATAAAATTAGTAAGTTTCTCATAGGTCAATGATAACCCATGTGACTTTACTTAAAACAACAACAAATTTTGCTAAGAGAAATAAAAGAAGTCATGAATAAGTAGAGAGAGACGCTATACCTGCCTTGGAAGAATGAATTTTTTTTTTTTGGTAAGGGGGTCAAACTCACAACCTAGTGCTTGCCAGGCAGGCACTTATGCTGCTGAGCTAAACCCCTGGCCAGAATCAACATCTTTTAAGCACATGAATTCACCATAAATTAACTCATAAACTTTTTACGATATCAAACAAAATCTTAACTGGACTGAAGTTGGCATATGAACAACTAATGATAATTTTCATTTAAAATTCATTTATGAGAGTGACCAAGAAACATTAACAAAAATCAGACCAATGTGAAAAAATTTTGAAGGTAGATATGAATAAAATAGTGAAATGTTATAAAATTGAAGAAAAAATAAAATCTGACCTGTCTCTTAAAGCAATTAAATACTTTCAGATGTAGTCAGGATTTAAACATAAGGGGAAAAGCCTGTATATAAATTGTTAAAAGATAGTCTAGGTGGAAAATCTCTATATGCTTCTATATTCTTGAGCTAGGAAATAATGAAAAAACTCAGAAGCAAAAAAGAAAAAGATGAATAGCCTGTTCATACAGAAACTTAAAACTAGCATTGGTCAAATCACTATACACAAAATCAAAAGGCAAAGGAGAAATTGATAAAAGACTGGGCGGTGCCTGTGATAGACAGACGATTTCTTCTTGCTGTAAAAATAGCATTTACAAAGCAGTCATGAGGAACATGCCAGTAAAAGAAAGAAACTGAGTGTGACACACCATCATATGAAGAAATTTACAATCTGACCGTAAACCACAGTAAGCAAATCTAAAAGATTTCTTTCACCTATCATGTAAAAATCAATTACAAATTTATAAACACGGAATAGGATGCTTCAAGAGATGCCCAATAGAGACTTTTTCCTGTCTGACATTGTATCAGAGTGATGACGGGGAGGCAGTTTCCTGTTGAGTACCCTCGGCTCAGGTCAAAGGCACAAGACACCCATGCGAGTATTCAGTGTGGAGGGAGCAAGGCAAAGAGAGATCACAACAGGATTCTACAGGGGCAGTGAGAGGTGGGTAAATTTAGACTCCTGGAGTTGGTATTTTCATATGGACAGGTTCTGAAGGTAAATTTCTCATGGCCTCTAAATGGGGGAGGGCAAAATTTAAAAATGTAGATAAACTGGATACATTTCATAGTAAATTTTGTTTTGGGTAAAATGCCTTTATACATTGGTTTTGCCAATGTGCCAAAACATTGAGAAACATTGCTAACTAATATTTATCAGTATTCTCAGAGCTGTTTGTGGACCTCACTGGAAGGAAGTCAGTAATAAGGATGTTCATCTCTTTTTTCTCCCTGCTACCACCATCTCCCCAGGTTCCGTTCAAAACTCTCCACAGATGAATTCAGCACCTGCAGAGTATTCGATTCCTATGGTGTCAATTGTCCAAAAAACTTTACAAGATGACTTTGTGAAATCTATGACAAAATGAGTGCTTGTGTCCCTTCCTTGAGTATTTGTTCTTGGACCTCACAGAGCACTGGAAATTCATCAAGAGTGTTCACATGCATTATGTAGGATCAGCCTTCTTCCTGAGAGCCCGGGGCAGGTATTGTTACCTTTATCTCAGCCAGGCCAGGTGGCTTGAGAGAGCCCCTAGCACACACAGCCAAACTGGGCCCAGAGTCTTACCTTTCGTTAGAAAAAGAAGCTGAAGGGGACGGTGCCCATGACTTCTAAGGGTGGGACATGTAGGGGAAATATTTTGAGGATTGTGTCTGGTCAGATTCTCAACCTGCCTAAGAAATGCAGATCTGGCCTGTGTGGGTTTGATCTTTGAGTGCACTTGGATGGCTTCCTTTCTTATTCCTTGGCCATCTAGGGAATGATGGTCACACTGAGAGAGTGACCCAGGCCACAGCTCCCATCCAGAGACACCCCGCCCTGATGGCCCCTTGTGTTTCTGAATTCCAGTTGCTCTTAAGTTTCACGAGCACCAGAGACAGGCATCCATGTTGTCTAGCTACCTTTTATGGCTTCTTTCACAGCAGAATCCACAGGGAGGATGTTCTTTTCCACCAGTTCCAGCGGCCCTGGGCGGAGAGCAATCTTTTCATTGAGATCATCGGCAAGACGGGCTCTTTTCAGCTTCATCTGAGCAGTTGGAATGGACCTCTCTGTGGTGGAGGCTGAATGGTTGAAACGAAAAGGATCAGTTTTAGAGTTTGATGTCTTTGCTATGTTTTGGTTTTGGCTTGTGGCTACAAAACACTGTGTCACCTCCTGCCCTAACATCCTGATAATTTTTCAATGGAATCATCATCACTTCCCAAGGATTAACACTGAAGACTAGATACTTCCAAATAAAGGCAAATAGAGTGACACAAAGACAATTTAGAGAAACTTGTTTTGTGAGGATTTGTGAAAAAGAATGCAATTTGGAGATTTTGCAGGCAAACATTCCACAGGGTCCATGTTACTTGCCTAACTATGCTGTGGGATTTGGATGGTGACTGGTTCAGGTTGAGCTGGCAAGAAATGCAATCTAAGATCAGAACAAGTAGTAATAGTATGATTTTTTAAAGGGTTTTAGACTTATCAATGCTGCGATGCCAATTGGCTCCAAATGTTCAGGTTGTTTACAAAAGAAAACTCTCTGTCTCAGGTTTTCTTGTCAATTTTGCACACAAATCCAGCACTAATCTTCAGAAATACCTTTTACTTTGTATTATCCCTACAAACTGGCCTTCTCTATCCAAGCTTGCTGCAAACTGAGTTTACCTCCCATTGTCTGGTAGATTTCCATATCAAACATACCACCCCAGTAAGTTTGATTTTGTCTTTTCTGCCTCCCCAGCTTGTTGTCTTACTAAATTTACCTTCGTACCTTTGTATCTTTGCTTCCCTAATATATCTCCACCATGAACATACCATTTCTTTTCTTTTTTTTTTTAAGGACACAACAGAAAGCCTACAGATTCCTCTTTTGTTTGACTGCCTCTAATGGTTACAAGCATGGGCCCTTTATCTTATTTTCTATTTATGAATTTAGGTGATAAACTCCCGGAGGATGGGGCTTACTTTGCATCTAGCAGGTCTGTGGTGCCAATCCCCCATTTCTGTTGGGCAGAAGACAGGATTACAGAAAGCCAGAAATAGCTTGATATTTTAATAAGACAGTGTAATGATGTAAGAAATAGCTTATTTTGGTGGTACCGAGGATTGAACCAAGGCTTTGTATATGCCAGGAAACTGCTCTGCCACTAAGACACATTCCCAGCCTTAGAAATAACATTTTGTATGTTTTTTTTGATTACAACATTACTACTTACTCATTATCATTAAGTATGAAATATGCCAAAGAAGTATGTAAAAGAACATGAAATCCTCAGGAAACTCCCCACTTATAGTCAATACTTTTAATACTTGGCATCCTTCTTCGCTATGGTATTTATTATTAGGTCTACATTTTTTCCTTCCTAGAATCTGTCTATAAATGTGTCTTATCTTTATATATATATTTCTTCCCAGAATTTGACTATAAATATGATTTTTTTCTGCTCTTTTCACTAAACATCTTGTAAGCCTTTTCTTATTAAGTCACCATTCTTTGAATCCTTGCTTGTAGCAGCTACGTGGCCTGCGATTGCACAATGAGCCTCAATTTATTCAGCTAATCTGTTGTTGGACATTTCACCATTTTCAGTGTTTCATTTTCTAAAGTCATTCCGTGATAAACATAATTGTACATAAATCTTTGCATGTGTGATTATTTTTTTTTAATAAAATATGAGAAGTCACCACACAAGCTAAAGAGTAGATACATTTTTTTGTAGCTTCATGCACGTTGCCAAATAGCACTGTAGAATCAATGACCCAGTTGTACTCCCACCAATGGTGTGGAAGAGTATGTATCTCTCATATCCTTGCCACACATGATATTTATTTTTATTTGTTAGGCTGATCCTTGAAAAGTCCGCATCTCATTTGAAATAGCATTCTTTGGATTATTTGTGCAGCTGCAGCTTTGTGTTGATCTAGCAGCTGTTTTAGGGTCTTCACCATGATGTTTTTGTGGAGGAGGTGAGAATCTGTCACCTTCTCCAAGCAGCTCTTGGTATCTTTCGGTTGTCTCCTACAAGTCTAAGCCTTGGGGCTTATGCAAACTTTCCCTTGAGTGCTTGCTCTCTTTCATAACCTGAAAGCAGTTCTCCATCTTATAATATTCCACCTCTCCCAGGGGCAGAGAAAAGTCAACCTTGGGAGACTCAATGAACTAGAAATAATACTGATTAAAAAACCAAGATTCACAACGTTCATGTTATTTTAGGACCTGTTGTGCTACTAAGTGAACAGATAGTTACATAAGGCAATCTGCATTCTAGAGAAAGAGTGTTGGTGTGTGTGTGTGTGTGTGTGTGTGTGTGTGTACTGTTCCCTCAGCAAAACTCTTGTCTTCTTTGTCTTCCTGGTTCAGCCTTAAGATTCCAGCTCATTTCTTTGCTCCTTCCCCATCAATTCTGATTCAGATGGCTCTGTGCATCCTCAATGCTGGATTTCCCTCTCTTTTCATGCTGGATTGTGAATACTGATTCAGACACCTGCCTCTTTAACCATCTGAGAAAAACCTTTAAAATTGGGAGCATGTGTCTTAGTTATCCTCGTTAGCAGATCAGTTAGCCCCTAGTTTGACATCCAATACAGCACTTGCTTGATGAATAAATATTCGAAAGCTAAATCATTCAAGTGGAAAGTAGAGCCCTTTGAAGTTGCAGACCAATAGTACGTGGAAGTCCTGCTGAGGGAAGGCAACCCTTGAAGTAGGAGAAGCCTCCTGCTCTTACCTGGGTGTCTGCATATGGGAGGGCAACCAGGTCTTTGTCCTGGTTTCTCCTTGCCAATGTGGTAGCAGTACCTTAGGGTGTAATGGAGCCTGTACTAATCAGCACTGATCTTCTGGATTGTTACTTCCAGCAAAGCAGAATATAAGGACATCAGAAAAGCAGAATCCAGCCATTCTTAATAGCTATGAAAACAAATAGAGGGTCTCAACTGCATCTCAAACCGAATGATGATCTAGATTAATAATTATCAATGCACATTGAATACTTCTTATATACTCACAAAGATTATACAACTTGCCCTGTCTGTAGCATCAGGAAGTGGCACAGATGAGATTGGAATCCAAGATTAAAAGCTTGTAAGGATTCGCTAATTTGATTTTCAACATGGCTTACCATGCTAGATGACTGCTTGAAACTACTTTTGTAATGTCCAAAGGGATTTTATTTTTAAGGGTATTTAACAACTGCATAGAGACAAAGCACTCTGGAAAAATAGTCCACCACTTGATGGGCATTTACTAGTTTACTATTTCATAATGACTTACCCTGGAGTATGTGCATATTAACCAAGTCAGCTCTGTCAGATCTGCTCCTACCCTTTCGCCTAAGGGAATCTTCAGTCTATGGAACAAAAACATGGAGAATCACCCAGTTTAATTTTTTTAAAATTCAGTTTCTCTTAAAGGAAAAAAAAAATTTTTTTTCATGACAAATGGAAAATAGAAATATCCCTGGTCTTCCAGTTTTGATGAAGAAACACAATGAATATTCCAGGAGTTTTAGGATGGAAAAATAAGATAAAGAGGCAAAAAGCTTGGGTCCATGTCAGGATTACAACCTTCAAAGTGTTGAAGAGCCAGGCAGCTACATGTTAATAAAACATTAGTACAACAATTAGGATACCAAATTGCTTGTATTGTGATCAGACCCATGTGACTCTCTTAAAACAGTCACAAAATTAATCAAGGTTAGAGATAAAACTGCATAAAAACAACTGCCATGACAGGACCACTTTCAACCCTCTCCATAATTCATCTACCTTCTCTCTTAGGATGTGGGAAAATGCAGTCAGCAGGTTTAGACTTTCGAAGGCATTTCGAGGTAGATTGTTGACTATATCTCATAATCTTCTTCATGGGGGAGCTACTCAGCCATGGCAAATATTTTAGAGCTGTCAGTGACAACAAACCGCCTACTTTGGCACTCGTGCCATAGGTTTACCACCACTAGGCTGGCAGAGGGCCAATTCAAGCTCTTGATTTCTACTAATAGGCTTTTATCTTACTATTCTAGGTCCCTGAAAAAGGCCCAGGGTTCTCTCCAATTCTGATTAAAAACCAAAACCAAAACAACAACAACAAAAAAACCCCAGTCAACTGTTGTTCATTATTTTCCAGGTAGTAGGAATAACAGCCATTCACTAGCAGCTTTGAAGAGTTGCAGAGTTCTGCTTTTCCTGACTCCCCACAGATAAGCTGGCACTCTCAGGCGAAGACACAGGTGTCCCCGGGATCCTTCCAGCCTCGCTCCAAGTGCCCATGTTGCTAAGTGGTATTTATACCACTGATAAATTCAGATCGCAGAGGTTTGTTATGAAAGAACAGAATATGTCAGTTTTCCCGAGAATGGGAAATAAACATTATTCCCTTTACCTTTAAGCAGCTGCAAATCAGCTCTGTACTCATAGAACTTCCCACGGAGTTGCATTTAAGAAAATCTGATTGTTACTAAGAAAAGGCTACAGTACAAGATAAGGCAGCTGCACAGCGGTCCTACTGCCCTTCTTAAAGTCTTTTTGATCCTTAGTGCATCCTTGCTGTGATTTTCCCACAAATCAAAAAGACTGAGGACATTTTGTTTAAATGGTAAAAAAAATAGCAGTTTCAAAGCTCACTTAAAGGATCCCATTTCCACCACCATTAGTTCAGAAGAGTGAGGTTCCATATACTGTGGGGGCAGGTGAATTGGAGTTGGTTAAAGAAATTCTATGTGTATCAGGCAGAGTTTAGCATTCAGAGATACATAAACTATAGTCCAAGTCTAGGAAAGGCAGTTTTCAAAAATTACCTTGTTACTATCCAAATTTTTTCTTTGCTCATGGAATGTAGTTGGAGTTTTCAGTGCTGAAACAGAAAGACAAAGACATGAGCAGAGGCGGGCTTAGGCGCTGGTCAGTGCTGCAGGGCTCGCTGCTGTGTTGGCTGAGCTATGCATACATAGTCTGGAAGTGATTGCCATTACGAGGCCACAAGCAATGAAACAGGAAAGGCCTGGAGGATGCTAGCTGCCTGGAAGCCACAAGAGACAGAGAGGGTGGAATTCAGCCCTCAACCAAGAGGAGCAGCGGAGGCAGAATGCGTGACAGATAGAGGAGAGGTGGAGGCAAGGGCATTCCAAGGTCCTGAAGAAACAGAGGAGTCAGAAATAAGAAAGTTTAAGAGAGGAGGTATCCAGGTAACTAATGTCCTCGGCGACTTAGCTCTGCTCTTGAGTTCGGAAGCTGGGTGGTCTGAATAGGAGTGTATTGTGGGAAGGGACTGTACTTTGGATAAAGGATGTGTCTGGTGGTAATGGACATGCAAACAAGGGCGTTTAGTGAGAAGCAGGTAATTAGACTTTGAGGGGTGGAAGGAACCTTGGAGACAGGGAAGTTTAGTCCTGAAGGAAATGAGGAAGCTGAGGTCCATACAAATGGATTAACTTGCCCGGATTCACACAGTTAGAAACTGGAGCCTAGCTCCTCTGATAACTCTGACTGGTTGTTCTCAACAAGCAACTAACACTCAGCTGACACAGTACTGACTGGTCACGTGTAATTCACAGTCGTTGTAAACCACCAGCACCAAATACCTCCACTATTTCCTCTACATCCTCCCCATTACTCATCTGCAGTACCTCTTCATGATGATTCAGTAAACTCTTTTGATGTAGCAAAAGAAATAGAATATCCAGCATTTTGTATCGATGGGCCTTGTTCTCTGGAAAACTCTCATTCAGAAGCTATCAATGATAACTTTCCATTACAAGTGATAAGGTGGATCAGTGGTTACAGGTTTGCACTGATTTCTCTCAAATTTTAAGCCCAGACAAATTGATGAATCACGTGACACAGAGTTCTACAACTACTCTATCAGATTCTCACTGTTAAATTACAGGCGATGAAGTATTCTTCCAAATCCTGGCTGGCATAAAAATTAGTTTTTTGGCCAGATCAGTGTCTGGGACCATATATGTGCACATGTGCCTCATTCAGGTCTTATGCATGCTAAATGGGAGCGCAGTTTCCAGTAAGAATAGCTGGCACCACGCTATAGTAATGGTAAATACCATAATGGGGGCTAACCTCCACGTAGGGTGCTGCTTGACACATTACTAAGACAATTCTCCATCAATTTCCCTGGCTCACTAGCAATTTTGAACAAAGGGACATGCAAAATAATTCCAGTGGCCTGGAGCCCAATGTAGTTGATACCTTTCCTTCTCTTCACTAGAACTAGAGGCTGACAGATCTGATTTTTTGCAAAAATAATTTTTTTTTGCTTATGTGTCACATTTTTCACTCATCTTCAAACTGATTCTTCAACTTCTTTTTGATTGCCGTTTTTACTCTTAACGTGGGCTTCTTTGTTATATCTGCTGCTGGAGCTGGCCCCTTTCTTTCCCCTTCTTCCCACTCGGTGACTCTGGAAAATGAATGTCCTGCTGTGTGGCTCATGCCTTTTCTTTGATTTGGGTCTGGACGCCCTGCTGAGGAAGGATGCTTGATTTTTTTCTACATCTGATCACAGCTGGAATTTGTATTCAAGATGTGTAACGACTGGTTTCCTTTCTGCCAGCAAGTAGATCACCAAGTGTGCTCAGAGAGCAGTGGTCCCTGGTGAACCTTTGTGATCTGAACCATCAGTCCTTCATCTCTGTACCATCACCCGGGGGTCATTTCAGTGAGTATTACTTATTAATATGGTTTAATTACTTACATCATTCAGAAAAAGAACTGACTTCAGAAATGGGGTCTTTATTAAGTGGCAAAAAAAATAACACATCTTTTTACTTAACAAGTTACCCAAAGGGAGCAGTGTGAATATATCTCGAAATATCTCACATATTCCAAACGTGATTGGTTTTAACTAGACTTGGAACTTGAGCGGGATTTATCTGATTTTCTCCCCGCTGAGGATCTCCATTTCTTATTGGTGGAGCTTGTTAACTGCCCTGAGAAACACTATAGTTTCTATATCTTAGTTTCATATAGCTACAACTAATCACTTCTTTATGTTAATAACTACTTTAGGAAATGATCACATGGTCTAGTTCTCTGGTTCCAGGGGCACAAAGGTCTTCTACTCAAGGATGGAAAGCTATGCCCATTTAGTAAGGTCTTGGAAAGAATACCAAAGAGCTTCGCACACTGCTTTTTGCCGCAAGCTTTTCTCCTTGGGGCTTAACGGGGTTATGTGGGACACTGGCTCGAGGTCACACAATGGAAAACTCCCCTGCAATGCGTCGGGTCAAGGTTTGCCTTCTCCTTAACTCCAGAGAACATGGGTTTTAGCCATCTTCCCCGAGGGCCTGCAACAATTATAATAGTCCCCATCCCTAGTTGAGTTTTTGGAAAATACACAAAGGACCACTTGTGCTTGCCAGCCTGGGGAGTATCAGATGGCAAAACTTTGTATTTAAAGGACATTGACATTTAAGATTGAAAAGGAATTTGGATTTCTAAATTAAAAAAATAAGTCCATGTGATTTCAAATTAAAATATGGTTATAAATCCGGTGAGCCACACATTTGAGTCACTCCCTCTGGAGGAAGATTAATGGCTCCTCACAGGGGAATTCATGTTCTCGCCTCAGAGTTTAGTTGCTGGCTATTCCTATTTCTGTCCCCACAGCTCCAGCTAATTTAGGTCAGCTGTGTATATAAACATTTGCTTACTTAGAGTTTGTAAAACGAGATAAGAACAGGGCTCTTGTGGTCTTCCTTGCTTCAGTCAAATCTCAGGGCTCTGAGAGGACCCTAAACAGTGGAGAAATAGGCCACGGGGCCACTAAGAATCCATGTAGAGGGGACACAGGGCTGGAATCTGTTGTTGGGAAGACAGACTCAGACGGCCAAGGCAAGGCTGTTGCTAGGTGTGATTTCTCTCTAAGGACCCCTCACTAGAAGGCTCAGTGGGAACACAGTTCCACTGGAGCTGGGGATAAAGACCAGGAAGCATATTCAAGGAGCCAGGGACCTGGGGAATCAATCAGACCCACGATTCTCAAAATATGGCCTCTGGGCCAGCCTTCTCATTGTCAATTGGGAATGTGCTAGAAATTCCAATTCGTGACCTCTCACTCCAGAACTGCAGCATCAAAGCTTTTGGGAATAGGACACAGAAATGTGTTTGAGCAAGCTATCCTGCTGATTTTGACACCCAACTTTAAGAACTTCTGCTATGAAGTTTATAAGGCTAGCAAGTCCTGATCTAGGATCTTTGGGAATCTGCATATTTTCCTTAAAAAGGGAGAAATGAGTTACTAGGATTGATTTTTCAGTATTTCAAAAAGATAAAGTTATGTGTGTCCAGAGAGAGAATGCTTAGGCTAATGAAGCTCTGATTTTTCACCCATGCTGTCTAGAATCATAGCAATGTAGATTTGAAATGGGTGTCTTCATCAAAAAGCACTGGGTGTTAACTTTATATATCACTGATTAATTAAAAACAGAAATACAGATTAATAATTAATGTGGGTAGTGTTCTTTGGGGGAAAAGACAAAATTATTTCAAATGTAAGACCCATGGTACTTGGGGATGCAACAAAGAAGTCCTGGGTTAATAAAAATGTAAGAACCATTTATCTGAGCCCTGTTTACATTTTGTCACCTGTGTTGGGTCTAATCTTGAGCTAGGACAATGAGCCTTCTGCCTCTCAGTTTCCCACTTATCAAATGGGTTTTCTGCCTTGATAAAGATAGATTGAATCATGGGCGTGTTTTTTCTATAATCAGGATAGTCACTAAGTGAAATTATATTCTCCTTTTATATTGGTAAAACATAGCTCATTCTGTACCCAGATGATAATCTTATGGATCTAAAAACAGACACTTTTTTCTCCAATGTAGCTTTGTAATGTTTAAGATCTGGCCTGCATCCTTGCAGAATTTGATGCAAATATGTGAATTTCTCTGAATTGAATATTGGAATCTCTCTGAAAAAAGGAAACAAAGACAAATTCAAAGTGTGCCTACCATTATTGGTTTTCTAGTTTCCAAGGGACAGGGAACTGGAAAATTGAACCGGAGATGAAGAAAATAAAGGAAGTTAGGATTGTTGATCCAAATGGACTTGACATAAAAATCCAAGGCATCTTTTCCTATCTCTGAAGTTGAGATGTTAGAAAGAAAGGAAGAGGCAGATAGATTAATCCCATCGTGCTGTGTTCTGCTCAGACAGCCAACAGTGTGTGGAAGGGTGCTGTGGGAAGAAGCCAAGTCAGACGAATGCTCTGAGAAAAAGAAGAGAGGCTTTATTCAGTCAACGTCTCAAAACTATGGTGAAGCTGCATGGGGTGTGGGACAGCAACTGCACAGGTCATTCTTCTTGCTATTCAGGAGAATCACAGAATTCAGGGATTTACCAAGGCTTGGCAGTAAGTATGTGGCTGCTGTAGCTTGAATTAGTCTGCAAAAAAAATAAAGGCAGCGCTATTCATACACAACTCATTGTATCTTCAGGTTCTTTTACACTCATCAGATCTTGGAGCCCTTCTGTCTGAATATTTATTCTGGCCAGTGGTGGCGATCTCTGAGACTCAGTTGACAAGTACCAGCCTCTTGGACCTGAGAGTCCTCTACAGTCCATTTGAATGCTCCTGCTCTCATGTTCTGTATTCCAGAAAAGGGTAAGATTTCCTGCTTGTCTTCCCTGGGTTCAACCCCAATAGATTCATTTTAATAGTAGAGAGAAATAAATATGTAATTTTTCTCTTTCAATCCTCCCAATACTCATTTCCTTGTAGGGGCATAAAGCTGTATGAAATTAATAGAAACAATTAAATGGGGGTAATTTGGGGTGTCCTATAGACTGTAAGATCTTAGACACAGAAATCATATTTGTGTCCTCTGTGTCTTTCCCAGAGGCTTCCTCATAGCGGATGCTAAAAAAGTATTGACTGAATCACTCTATGGCCATTTTATTCAGCGTAATCCACATGGCTTGTTATCTTTCTACACTCAGACTTCGGAAAGGGTTAGAATCAAATGGTGCCATTTAAAAGAGTCTACCCAGGAGAATGGGGCCCCAAAGGAAAGAACTGTAGGGAAGAAAACACATATGAAACAGTGATAAGCAGGGTCAGGCCCCAGAAATCTATGAGGGGAGGAAGCTGGCTCTGCCCTAAAGTCATGGGGAAGGACTGAGTGGAGTCAGTCCCTTTGAATCCTGGTTTTGGTGGCCAAACTGGGCAACTCAAAATCTCCATCCTGAAATCCAGAGGGGAGTTTTTGAAAGTAAACCCAAACATTAAATTATTTAAATATTAAAACCTTAACATAATATTTCTGAGTTCACTGCAAGACAATATTTTACCAAGAAATGACTATTTCAGGTTTTAAAAATGTGAATTTCGCAACTGCTATGAATGTGGAGGCAGTCTTAGGATGTGGCTTGGGGCCCTACTCAAGAATCAAGAATGTTTTGTCACTATTTAAAGTTCTTTTAGGGGTGCTTTTGGGTCTTAGATCCCTACTGTCCAGTTTTCGTCAAGAGTTGATGCTTTAAATTCATGGCATACAATGGAAAGAGAGAGATACCCTAAACTACGAGCTCACTATGGTTAAACTATTGTTCACCAATGAGGACAAGGTGGAAGTGTAAAAGAAGTCATGGGGTTGTGTTGTGGAAAAGAAATTTATCATCGGTGGCTGTGGACTCTTTGTTACTGAGCAGCAACCTTAAATCTTTCAGGAAGAAGGAATGGGGTGCAATAAACCCCACTGGGTTAGTTGCAGGAACCAACTAACAGGTACGCAGGTTTCAGCTCATTAGAATAAGTGGAGAAGAAACCTTTTAACTCTCTCATCATCTTGGAGCGCAACTCAAGTGAGATTTGTCATAGAGCTCACTCAGTGGAATTTCTCTTTCGGTGTTGGCCATAGTAAAACATTACAATGCAGAACTTGAAGTTCATTTCATTAAAATCATTGGTTTATCCTTGGCATTTTCACACTTTATTTTTGTTTCAACTTTCAAAAGAAATTTGGTCACAGACATGTATACGGTTTTAATGGTCCAGTGACTGCTCCTGAACATTTGAGAAGAGGAGCCAGCTGAGGATCAGGAGCCCAGATTTGGCCTCAGCTCTGTGACAAAAGGAGAGAATTCTGGGATTTTTGCAGTATTTGACAAGATCCAAAGGCTTAACCTAAAGTAAAAGTCAAGGCTAATTCTGCCAAGGGATGGCAGGTGTTGCTGTGGGCCATCCTAAAAATAGCACTGCTGTAATAACCTAAGAACAGGAAGTTCACAGGGCTGACGGTTTTAAATTTAGGCAAATTATGAAAAGTTTTTAAATTTTGGGAAGGATTGCAAGTTTTTCAGATTTCATGGGTAGGAATCGTCTCATCCTCAGGCGGTTACATAACCATAAATTAAAGCTGCAGAAAATGGGACCAGATTGGACCTGGCATGGCCTCCTCAACTGAAGTTCCATCAACTTCAAAGACATGAGGATTTGATTAGTTCAGGGGTTTTTCTGTTTTATTCTGAGGAGGACCAGCATGCTAATGAGGATTCTTGGGGGATCTTCTAGGAGGCACAAGGAGAGACCCAGAAAGTGAGGCAGAGGCCCTAACTACTGTCTGTGGTCCATGTGTGCATGTGTGGTGGTGGTGATGGTGGTGGTGGTGTGTGTGTGTGTGTGTGTCTGTGTGTAAGTAAAAGAAGTGATGTGCACACAAGGGATATTGAAATATAAGATGAACATTTAAATAAAAATTATTACAGTAAAAGACACATTGCCATTAACTCCCCTCAAAATATTTCCCCTTGCTTTGAAGTTCTTCCACTTTCTGAAGAGTTTTGGAAGTTGTCTGAGTGTCTTTATGGCATGATCAAAAATATGGGAATACTGCTACTGTGTACCATCCAGTGGAAGGCAGGCTCTTAATAACTTTGTGGTCATCTGCCTTACTTAGATCTGGCATGGGCTACTCTAGGCTCTTTTTCAAAGTCGAAATGACCACGAGAGGAAATTGATTCAGGACATCATGGCAGCCATAGCAGCAAAACTAACGAAATGAAAGACGGTTTCCAGAACTCTTCCACAAGATGTCATACATGACGGAATAAATGTGGTAAATGCAGGGGGCGGGGTAATGACAATGTGTCTCTTACCATCATAAATATTTTTATTTAAACACATGCCATACTTTGTTAATCACACTGCATATGTAGACATATCTATCTATTTATCTATCTATCTAATTTTTAACAATAAAAAATCAGAAAAGTCACAGAATCAGATGATCTATGAAAATTAGCTTTTCTTCCTTCTATTCTCCCTCCTTTTGTTTTCTGTTCTGCTTCAAAAAATTCAAGCCATAGAATACAGAAATAGAAAGTCATTTTATAATTGAACTTACCTTTGTTTATCATTTTTCCCCTAATCTCCTGGGACTCTCTGAAGGACCACCTTGCTTACTGTTGTCCCCTCAGAGCCTCGCATAGTTTATTATAAAATTTGTTAATTTATATTGTTTGGAAAAGGCCCTGAGTCTTGGCTTCTCTGCTCTTCTCCCTGTTGTTTGTATGTGCACGTGTACCCTCAAGGCTCTGAGGAATGCCCATCTCTGCCCTGCATGTTGACTGCATGTTTAATATGGGATTACACTGAGGGGGCTGACCAATCAGCAGGACAAGAGACTCTCTGGCTCTAGGTTCTGAGAAGAACTCAAGCAAGTGGGTCATCCCAGGCAGGGACCACAGTCTGAGCCAGACTTAGTACACATGTATTCCTACAGCAGAACCTACATCCTTGGAAAGCCTGGTTGAGAAGCCTGAGTACCTTCACCATGGGCTGGCTTATAAAAATTATTTCATTATTTGCAGGATGCTTTATTTTCAGAAATTATCTCAATGATGCAATGAACTATGAACACCAATTTTCTGCCAAGCAATATTTGTTGGTATTTATGCAATTTGATTTTGGAAATCCCAGAGAATGAAATCTCCTATCTCCATTGGATTCTACTATACAAACAGATGCTTGATTTACACAGCTGCCATGAGAGTTATTTAAAAATATATTGTAGAGCTATTCTCTGTCTTTATTGATTGTTTTTACTGGTTGCCAAATTGAACCCCAAATTCCTAAAAAAAAAAAAATGTTTATTTTTACCCAATGCCAGCTGCAAGAACCAGGCTCAGAGTACTCAAGCGCATGAAGTGAACATTAAATCAACTGTGAAGCAGCTTGAACTAAGAGGTCCTGGGTCTATGTGCCCTCTTTTTCCAGAATTAAGGAGACAGAGAAACTTGGGTGAGGGTATAGATTATCAGATTTGAATCGAAGTGCCTTGGATGGGCCTAATGTCTGCAGATCCTTGGTTTCCCTCTTTCTTTAGCACCCCTATGGATGGGTTACATGAAACAGACCTCACATAGATTGGCTTCTTTGGTTCTTTATATACTTGTAAATGTTGCTGAAAAAGCCTTGAATTTGCAGGGAAATTGTTTCTTTTGTGCTTAGCAAACCTCCATAAAATTGTGCTTTAAAGTTATCTACTGTTTACTGTTTGTGGAGGTTAGCCATTAATGAAGTGTCGCTTTTGACTTAGAAAAGGCTTTAAAAGTTCTTAGTTCTGTTTTGGCACTGAAGTACAGAATAAATTTATAATTTGAAAATCATGGGTTGTAGAGCTTAAATATGGCAAATGACAGGACAGTCTGTCAAGAGCAAACTTCTGCTGGTCGCATACTAAACACTGAAGTAACAGTCATGGTAATATTGTACGGGAACCCAAATTCCTACAAGGGTCATTGTGAATCTTGATTTTAAAAATTTTATTGGGGAGAAAGTTAGTATGATGCACAGCAGCTTGAACTATGGTTTCATTAATTGGTGCACTCTTTCCCTTGTTGCCATGGATAACCATAAGTTAGCTTTAATTGCTAAACTGGTAGAAAATTTCAACTACATCTTCTAAAATATAAGATGAATACTGCTTTTTTTGATACAGATTGTGGCCAGTAATTTAATATTATATAATTTGTGCCAGAATGGTATTACTACTTAAAATTCTAGAAGATAAACACACCACAACCTCGAATTCATTGTGGAATCAAACTTCCCAAACAGAACTGAAACTAGGAAGGTGAGGAAAAAGATGATATGATTGATGCTCCTAGAAAGAATTTGCCCAATTTTAAAAGTGACCAAAGGGTGATGGATGTGCACAGTGAGGTGTGTTTATCCTAAGAACAGACTTGTCATCTTAGAATTTTAGACACTGCCCATTTGGCTTAAAAGGAAGCATCTCAACAATGGCCTTCTGCTGGCATAGATTCTATCAGTCTCTTGCAGGATGAGTGCACTGACTTAAACTAAGTGATCTCTGTGGTACTTTCCAGCTCCCAAAGTGCATGTCTTGCAATCTCTTAGTAAATAAGAGCCGCAGGTACTCACGTGGTATTAAGCCTTGGTTAGCCAACTGCTCCTGGGTCCTTCTCTGTTGAAGTCGTAACTGTAAAACTTAGAAAAGGAAGTGTTACTTTGTGAGTTGGGCCAAAAATGATTATAATGATTATATTTGCATACTACTTTACCCTAGGGTTTCTCATTTTAATTCTAGGACAGTTCTGAAGATGATTCTCAAGTGTTATAGATGCACAGCGAAGAGTAAGAGAAGCAGAGGGGCTGAAAGTTTTGCAGCAAGACCTTACAAACCGGGATTAGAACACCAAACCCCTCCATGAAGTGGATACTGTGTTATAGGACTGCCCTATGTGTTGTTTGAATGATAAATATTAAATTCTGCTTGGGTGGCAACCTGTGATTTGAAAGGGGAGACAGTGAGGAAAGGACAGGCTTTGGATTCCTATAGGTTCAAATCCTATCTTTCACCTCTTAATAGATATGAAACCCTGGGTATGTTCCTTAACCTTCCTGACCCTCAGTTTTCCTTTATCTGTAAACAAGAACAATGCCCGCTTTCTGCTGCGGCCACAGTGTCTGACAAAACAAGCATATACAGTATACGCAAAACAAGTATTCTTAGCAGAATGTCTGGCACATGTACTATCATCGATAAATGACAGCATTATGAGAACCTGAATTCTTTGGGGAATTCAAAGAAGGACATTGGAGTGATGCCTTGTTTAGAACAGCAAAACATTATAAAATTATCCAAACTTGATATCATATGTTATGTATCTATAGCACAAGTAGATTATATCACGTACCTTTAAATAATAAACATTTGATAGTTGGAATTATTACATTATGAGTATAGTTATTATAATTTTCTCTTTTCTCTTTTTTTTGGTACCGGGGATTGAACTCATGACCTCGTGCTTGCCAGGAAGGTGCTTATGTCACTGAGCTAAATTCCTGGCCCGAGTTTCTCTTTTCTCACTCTCGCAAACATTCCCAGTCTCGCAGACATTTTTGTCTTTGAACAGATAGCCTCCCACTTTGCGGATGTATCCTATTCTTGGGAAGATTTTGAGATTGTCTGCTTGATTTCTGGGTTTAAGTTGCTCATAAGAAGAGTGGTAGGAGCAAAAGTTTGCAAAGAAAAGCATCAGTTCAATTGCTGTGCAGTGAAAAGGAAGACTGCGAACTGCTCCTACAAAAGAGAAATTGGAATAAGAAGAGGACCAAATGAAAAGGCAGTGCGGGCTGAGTTTCAATTTTACTTGGTATTTTAGAGTGAGGCTTCAAAGCAAATGCAGTCACAAGATAAAATCAAAGTTAAGGTAACAGGGAAAGACAATTTTAAAAGTGTTGGTGTGTATTTTGAATTGGATTCTTATCAACATTGTGAGAGAGACCAGTATTGTTTGAATTGCTTTTGTCTAATTTTGGCTGCTAGATAGTGCTTCATCTAATAAGATCCATAAGACTCCAAGTAAGGACAGCGTAACAAAGATGGATGGAATTATTCTAAGTTGTAGGGAAGTAATCTTCCTGGTTAAAACTGTAAACTCCAAGCAAACCATGCAGAAAATACTATCTGAGGATTCTAAATAGTGAACGAACTCAGCCAGCTTGCAGAGAGGTGGCGCTGGGACCAACGTTCCCACTGGGGAAAGTTTACACTACATGGAGTGGCAGGCCATAGGCGACTAGAACTCCCAAACCAAAACAAAACAGCCAGAAGAGTCAAGGGAAAGTGGCCAGATAACCATGGCTGACTGCCAGCCAGTGACAGAGAAATCAAGTGAAAGAGAGTACTGGACAGAGTGGAGTTCCCTCATTCTGTGCCTGAAGCCTGCAAGGTTCACATTGATTCTTTATGAATGTTTCTGGGGAACAGGCCCAAAGCAGCACAGCACACTGTACACTAAACTGAGATTTGAACCTCTGTGCCCGTAGACAAAAGACTATTTAAAATTTGGATCTGCTTGAATGAATGAACTATCTGCTATGACAAATGAAAAAAGTCAGCATTTCTCAGAGGATTATTACAGAGTCCAGTACTATATAACAAGACAATGTCCAGGGTACAATTCAAAACTAGTCTCTATTCAAAGACCTAGGTGGTTGTGACTTATTCTAATTAGAGAAGGCAAAAAGAAAGAAAAGAAACAAACAACAACCACAACAAAACCAACCAGACACTCAGAAGAACTGAAAGCAGAGATTTAAGGATATACATTTATGCTCATGTCATAACAGCATTTTTTACAATAGCCAAAAGGCAGAGTCACTGCCAAATGTCTATCAATAGAAGAATGACCAATCTGTGCAATGAATGAATGTATGGAATATATTAATACAATGGAACATTATTCATCCTTAAAAGGAAGGATATTCTGACATGTAATATGACAGATAAACCTTATAGACATTATGCTAAATAAAATAAGTCATACACGAAAAATCAAATACTGTATGATTCCATTTATACAAGGTAGCTAGAGTGTTAAGTTCATAAAGACAGCAACTAGAATGTTAGTTGCCAGGGGCTGGAAAGCAGGGGATATGTGGAGTTATTATTTAACGGATACAGAGTTCATTTTTGCAAGATTAAAAGAATTTTGGAGACAGAAGGTGGTGATGGTTGGTCAACAGTCTGAACGCACTTAATGTCACTGAACTGTATACTCAAAATGGTTAAGATGTTAAATTTAGCATTTTGCATACTTTTAAACACATTACGCATATTGATAAACTACAATGTTTAAAAATAGGAAACTAAAAATAAACCCTGAAGCTCACAGTAAAATTTAGTTCTTTAAAATAAACTCAAATAGTGGTAAAATGAGTATTACTAAATATGAATCAATAAGCTAGACATTTGAGGTGAAATACTCTCTTAGAATGTAGCACAAAGAGATAGATACAGGGGTAGAAAGCAGAAACACTGTAAAACACAACAACGTTTCTAGGATGAAAACCATTTACCTGTTATGGTGTGGGTTTTGGTGCCTTCCCCCCCGTTCCATATTCCTATGTTGAAATCCTAACCTGCAATGTTATGGTATTAGGAGGTGAGGACTTTGGGGAGGTATTTATGTGACAGGGCTGGGGCTTTCACAAATGGCATTGGTGTCCTTATAGAAAAGGCCTAAGAGATCTTCCCTGTCCCTTTTACCTTGTGACACAGTAAGAAGTCATTTTCTCTGAACTAAGAAAGGGGCCCTCATCAGACACTGAGTCCTTCTGCACTTTGATCTTGGATTCTCCAGCCTCCCAAACTGTGAAAAATAAGTATTTCTTGTGGTTTATAAGTTACTCAGTTTATGGGATCTTATTATATCAGTGCAAACAAAATTAAGACATTATTTCTGAGCTAGAGATCTCTTGTTAATATTTGCATTCTTTTTTTTTCTAGAAGTTTCCATGGGAGCAACATTATAAGCATTGTAAGTTTTCCTTCATCACCGGCCTTTTATTAGTGACACATCACAGATGTATCCCTATGCCATTTAATGCTTTTCATAATACATTCCTGTAGTAGCCACATAGCATTTCTTTTTCTTTCCTGTTTGTTCTCTGGTAATTCCCTAAGTCACTGGACCAAGTGGTCATGTTTGCATGTTTAATTGGTTTCTAGCAGCAGATATTTTTTGTGGTTAATTGTTTTGCACATCTGTGATATTTAAGATACTTTTAGGTGTGGGCCCAGAAGTGAGATGCCAAATTACAAAGGATTAGGCACGCATGACAAACAGCTCTCCTGAAAGAATGTCTGACTCCCTTCTCCCTAGGAAGTGTGGCTGAGCTGTCCGTTTCCTTTGGCCTTGTTACTCTCATCACATGGACGCTGCTGTCATCCTGCTCTCTGGAGTGGCCTAGTGGCTGGCTCAGACTTTCACAGAAAGGGAGTGAGCAGAGGTTCAGGGCCAGGAGGAGCTTAGCAGTGGCTTTTATCCCTAGGTGGCTTCTTCTTCAGGTCTGGCACAGCTCTGCAGCTGGAGCTCAAGCCCCAGTGATGGCATCCCTATCCATGGCCACTTTCCACCGCGTGTGGAAGCTCTGAGGATTCAGGCAGACGAGCTCTGCTCCCCCCAACCTCACGCCTGGTGAGGCTGCCTTTCCCTCTGGGCATGGCTGCTATTCAGCCCCCTTCCTGGACAGCTTTTTGTGTCCCCTTCCTAGTTTAAGCTTGCCGTAGCCATTTGTGTCCACAGAGTGTGTCCACGGATCCACTGTAGCTAAAAATACTCAGAGCAGGGGGTTGGTTACTTGCTGGCCGGTGTCTGCACCCTACTTCCAGTCCTGACCACCTACAGGTGACACGCATTCATGGGGCTCCCTCTCTACTTTCTTTGAGACCATATTATCTTTGAGAAATAAACACAATCAAGTCCTTAGTCACTTCCATGTGATCCTGATGTTTTATTAACAGCTTATAGCTCTATTATGGTTCTGACTTTGGGTGTCAGTCTTCTTAGTTCCTAGAATCAAGGCAAATTGTCATCAATTTTGCACTCCTTTGATCACTGTCAGTACTGGAAGTCATATGAGTGTGCTCAAATTGCTTCTTTCTGCACAAGTCTGGGGCTCTTCTTTCTGATTTTTACACCAATCTGGTTATTTTTGTCTTGGTGCTACACTATTTAGACTATCACAGAGCAATGACTTATATTTTTATGTCTGGTAGGGAAAATCTTCTGTGACTCTTTAAAAAAAATTATTGCCAAATTAATCCTGTGTTTTTGTCTCCAGAGTAAACTTTGGAGTATAGTAGCAGGTTCTACCACCACCCCAAATATCTACCTTCCCCCAAAGGGAGGACCATGCTCTTTTAATATTCTGCAATCGACAAATTAGAGTGAACTCTATTCATTTAGAGAAAAAGCCTCCTTTTGAATGCTGTCTTTAAAATGTGTGGAAACATGTAAGGTCATCAAGCGAAGTGGAAGACTAGTCCTTGCATTCCATTGCGGACTGGGACCGAGGACTCTATAATGAAAGCTAAGATTTCTGTGCACTGCTAGGACTGTAAACTGATGTCACTTGCCCATGCCCAGGAAAGGAAGCAGAGCCCCTGGGGAGAAAAAGGACAAGAGGCAGCTATGCAGGTCTCATGAGGGTTTCAGGTGGAAGAGGAAAACCTATCAGCATTGAGGGACATGGTGACATCTCTTTTATCACATAGGCGGTGGCTTCTGCCATGCACCCAGTTTTTCTGCCATGTACCCAGTGCTACCTGCTACTTACTGGTCAGGTCTTTTAGTTGCCAGAGGGAAGTGGCACAAAGGAGCAGCGGTAGTGGGAACAGAAAAATGAGATTCAGTGCTGACTCTGTCGCTTTGTAACTTCCGGCAGGTCGCTAGGCCTATGGGCTGCAGCCTTCCATCTGCATACGGCAGTGATGTTAGTATTAACAATAGGTACTGCTGTCAATGTCGCAGGCTTATTGGGAGGGAGTGGATGAGTTAACCTCTTTGTAAACTCTACAAGTTTCTGGTTACAGAATCTGAAGAAGAAAAGGAAACTTTTTAGGTTGTACTGGGAACACTGACATGTGCCATTTGGATATTCTGCTGCCTTAAACACTAGATGTCACTGCTCAGAGATGTCACTTCCTAAGATGAGGTTCTACCTCTTGTAGGAACCAGAGACAAGGCACTGGGGTAACCTGGCATGCAGAGTGAGGTGGGAAAGTAGACAATGGGCCAAAGAGAAGCTGAGTCATTAATAGTTAGACATGAGCTCTTTGCCTTCCTGTTCCTTCTTTTATTTCTTCTCCCTGGGTCTCTGGTGTTGATAATGCCTGATAAGAAAGCCATAGGGACTGTTACTACTGAGAATTGAGACGTGTCTGTTCTGTTTTGGGGACAGAAGCTTTTATATAGATTATCTCATTGTGATCTCCCAGTCGTGATGAAGTATGTGTTATCTTTACAGTGAAAGGAGGTGAGCAGATTTCTAGTACCTCCTTCAGATTCTAAAATTCCAACACATAAGCCTAAGTTCCAAATGGAACTATTTGGATGAGAACATATCTTTTTACTATGTATGTATTTATTTATTTATTTGTATCTCTTCCAGTAGAAAGAGGACTTTTAAACGAAGAATCAGGAACTTCTAAAAACACAAGGTGTGTTACGTGGTACACGTAACCCAGTTAACTCAACATAGCAAACACCAGCCCAGAATCAACCCACAGGTCTCCAGGGCAACAGTCACATAGGTGCCATCTTCTTTTACAAGCCCACAGGTGGCCAAGTGGCCGTTCAGACTAACACTGCTGATGGCCCCAGTGTGTACTCTCCGCTTAGAATGAGGCTTCTGACTGGTCCCAGGCTCTGACAGCATCACGCAGAGACGTTGCCATGGTTTTGGTGAGAAGTGTTGCTTTTCTGAGGATTGCGAAACACATTTGTGTTCCAACCCAGGCTCGCTCATTCCTGACAGAGTGGAAAATGTGCCTCCCTGGCTGAAATGTTCCTCTTGAGTCCAGCCCAAAGATGACATTTTTAGGAAAGTTTGAGAAGAATCCCGGGGCTGTTACTGAGTCACGATAGAGTGGAAATGGATCTTTTCTATTTAAAGAGTTTTGTGCTACTGTTTGAAAATGTCACATTGCTAGGGAGCTGTGGAAAAGGAAAACTTTCCATTTGCTGTCAACAAAGATCGTTATTGGATGCAAAACAGTGGAGATGAGGCAAAGTCCTGTTACCTGCCTGACAGAAGTAATACGAGGTCATGGGGATTACAAGAGTATTTGTCTGAGTAAGCCCGGTGCTCTTCAAAGGGATGGCTGAATTGTAATCTTGCAATTTTGGAATCCCTTCTTGCTGTCACTTAGACACATCCCTGCCTTGCTGGATCCTAGTTTCAATGTACAGTGAAGGGTAGAGATTAGATTAGATCACATCAGAGCTTTCTCAGTTTATCTGACAAGAGAATCACTGGGGTTCTGATCAAAAGCACACATTTCCCTGGTTCCCTTCCTGGAGACTATCAACTACTCGGTGTAAAACATGGGGAAAAGGTAGATTTAGGAATACAGATAAGAAAATACATTCAGTATGAAAATGAGATTGTTTTTGGATGGTGCTGGAGATGAATCACAGAGTCTGGCATATGCTAGGCAAAGTCTGTACTACAGAGCTCCTTCCCCAACCTGATACTATGATTTAATGCTAGGTATTTAGTACCTTGCTGTTTCACTTTCGGTGTATTGTTACGTTGTGTATGGCGTGCATATGTGTATTTTATTTTTAATATTTACATATTCATTGTGTCCCAGTATCCATTTAGTCCTTTTCTAATGTAGATGTAATTTTTTTCCCTCTATGAAGCAAAGATGCACTGTTTTGGAATATGAGCACCTCAATTACATTACACCCTTATTAGCCATGGATGTTGTGGTTAAAGAATAAAAGAAAAAAAATGTTTTGTTGATTTGGTAAGCGATGATCATATCTCATTGGGAAAAGCTCAAATAATTCCCCAAGTTAAATATTCCATTGATTAAAACATATTTTAATGTATATGCTAATTTGATTCATTTATACTACTAGGTTCTCTTAGTTAATTAGAAAGTTTTGTTCTATAATCTTTTTCTTTAGAAGTGAGTCTTGTTTCTGAGTGAAACTTTGAAAATTATGATACACAGTGTGTGAACTATTGTTTAACTCATTACTTTGTTTTGAAGGTTTATCTTTTCATAAAACAAAAAAATAAAGTGCTCATTATAGTACTTTCAAAAGGGTCAACTTATTTTCATAAATTTGTTGATCATTAATATTTTTTGGCAAATTACCTGATTAAATTCTTTGAGAAAATTTCCATTGGAAATATTTTTCATATAGATTTAGAAAAAGTATTTATATTTGAAGCACACTAAAATGGTCACCTATGTTGTAAATTCTCCCTGGCTTTCAATTTTCCTTTCAGCTTTGTGATGATTTTTTAAAAGCATTTAACATTTCATTCTACATTAAGGATTCTTGTATATTTGCTATAGAAATTATAGAGAGCTTTTCCAGCTCCAGTATATACCAGTTAACCAGCTTATATTTTTATGGTTTTGGTTTTTGCTTTTGACTTTCAATGTACCTGGAATTAATTATAGTACACTTACAAAAAACTCTTTTTCAAATTATTAACTAATTATTCTAATATTTTATTTCCATATCAATTGGAGAATAAATAATATATTTATCATATAATATACCCTTCGATAACACAAACATATTTGTCACACAATATATAAGCTTACATGTACTTCTACTTTTTCTTCATATTCTGACATTGTTTTGGTTTGTTTGGTAGCAGCTTGGTCTATACCTGACTTAAAATACATGCAGGGTGAAACAGGCTAATTTGGGATAGACTGAATCCTGCCAGTTACACAACCTTAATTTCGATTTTCAAAACCAACACTTCGGAATGATTTCTGAGCAATTACAAGATTTCAAGAGATTGAAAAGTACCAAGTAGCTTATGCTTATACCATTAACAGAATCGATTAAGACAGTAGTACTATGTATTTATGCAGATGATAAAACAGCACGTAGGGAAAATATAATATGATTAAATCTGAGGGTGAATTATTTATGAATGTTCCAAGGAGTTTAGAGAAAAAAGAATCACATGGAAGAATAAGAGGAAGAGTTTAACTTCTTCATTATGAAAACAGTGTGTGTATGTGTGAATATTTATTCTTGTAATGACTTTATTGTGGTAGCTCAGGTATATTTAGCAGAAGACAGAAGATGTGTTAAACGAGGGGCATCCTAGGTCTTACCTCCAGAGGGAAACAATACAGCAGGTGTCGTGAAAGAATGCTAGATTTGTAGGAGACTCCTCTGCTCACACAGTGAACTGTCTACGTCCAGTACAGCTGTTCTCTGTCTCTGTCTTTGTCTCTGTCTCTCTGTGTCTCTCTCATCACTGAACTCCTGTATCATCTTGTCAAGTAGCTGAGACTATATATGTGTATCACATTATGAGAGAGAGGGAGAGAGAGAGAGAGAGAGAGAAGAAGGAGAGGGAGAGAGAGAGAAGAAGGAGAGGGAGAAGGGATGGCAGAAGTGAAAAGAGAAAAAGGGGAGGAAAGGAACGTGGAAACAATGAGAAGGAGAAATTATAGAATAAAGGGTAGGAAAGGAGAAGAGACGAAGCATCAGACAGGCAGGCTGGGAGGAAGTCGCACAAAATGGAGTCATTCCTGTCACACCCCACTAAAATGGAAAAGAAAAGGAAACCTTGCAGTCCTGAACCTTCATTCCAGGAATTATACCACAGACCCGCCCAGAGAAACAGCCTGCTCTTACCCTGCAGACTATATTTATTGGCTAATGAAGGACGGACCTAAGACCAGGGCCCCGAGACTAGCTTTACATAGAGCGGTTCCACTAGCCAGGGTTGGTCGGCTCCCCAAGCTCAAAATTTCATTCAGAACAACCCATGTATTTCTCTGTCCTGACAGAATGTCCTAATTTCTCCTTGTTGTCTTCACATAGCAGAGGCCACTTCTCTTGTGTATGTGTGTTCTGGATTGCAATCCTATTCTCTGTTTACTTCCAAATAGCTCTTTCATTTCTGTGTTTTCTTTTGACTTTAACAAAAAGAAGAAGAACAGAACTTACTTTCCCATGGATAATTTGCTGGTAGGAATTTCAAAATAAATTCCATTGTTTGCTGTACTCTTTAGACCATTTGAAGGCAGCAAAGTGGGAGTCCAGAATTACTCAGGTAACTGCCTTTTCCGCTGTAATACACAGGGTTATTACCCACCTGTGTCTCAGGGTGGGATGTGCTGAAAAAGCTCTGAGGACTAAGAGAAAGCCCAAAGCCTCCCCTGTGGTCATTCAGAGCAAAGATACTGTCTTTTCGTACATTCAGTCTGGGAGGAGCGTTTTTAAGGCTTTCAGCAGAATGGTGCCTAAACAGTAATAATAGATACCCCAGTGTTTCCTAATTCTGCCTGTTGTTAGTTGTTGCTTATTTTCCATCCAATATTCTACATTGGCCTGTGAAGCTTCTGTCCATCAAATAATCACAAAAAAAGTTGCTAGAATCTGTCCATTAAGCTTCCATTTTATCTAGCGAAATAAACCATCACTGCAGAGGGCATCATCCAGGGTCATCCCCCTCTCATGGTGCAATGGATACTCTGCTTTCTTAACACCATCCTATTATTCATACCCGATGGATACCTTTTTATCTCTTCTTCCCTCCATCACTCCTCCACCCTATCTAGATCCACCTATCTATAATAAAGTGTCCGTGGCTTTCACAGGCCTGTTTGTGTAACCTGATTGTCCCAACCACTCAGTCTCAGAGAATGGGCGTATTTCTTAAAACCAACTTTGAATGCTTGGTCTTACATGAATTTTTTTTCAGACTTACAAGTTAATTTGTGTTTAAACTTTACTGAGGTCATAAAACAATTTATATTTACTATATATTTAATAAGTCATTTCATGGGGAAAGGAAAATAGTTATAAAATGGGGTGATTGATAAAGGAGAAGATGTACAATTGCTGTACCAATCAAACATTCTTCATCTACAGTCACCTTCCTCTCTTTTTCCTAAATGTTCCACACATTCTAATTCCTTTAGAAAGATTCTTCTTTGACTATATGGACAGGTGAAAATAACTCTCCAAATTTTAGAGTAAACCCAAATGTCTTCTTCCAAAAACACTTTGAGGTAATTGTACAAGAAATTCATCTCTCTGGGCTCTAGTCTCGTTATCTATGAAGGGAACAACTAGGTTAGATTTAAAGTCTTTCAATTTTTCTTAAAGCACTATAAAACTCTAGATTTTAGTATATAACTAAAATCTTACATGGAAGGAAAGAAAAATAGTACAATGCTGAACAATGCCGATAGAACCTCTCGTGAGATGTCAGAGCTCTGTGGGGCTGATTTTGAAATCTTTGGGTTGGGTTGGATGGCTCCCTAAATGCCTTCCAATTGAGTTACACTATTTTTGCAGTTTGGTTTAAAGCATCTCAAGTGGCTACATAATACTTCTTAGGAAGAGATAAATGATTTTATGCAGGAGCAAAAAATAGGGGTAGACTACAGTGGAGTTGTACCGCCATAACCCTGTTCCCCAAGCCATCTTGGTTCTCGAGCCCTTCTGTGAGACAGCAAAGGCCTCCGAGGCACTGAAAATCTCTCATTTAAAAACAGAGTCCAATGCCATTAGTGACAGCTTCAGAAGGGAAGTGTCATTTACATCAGCAGATGGTGGTGGGCTTCACTTGCTGTGTAGTACCTTGTCACAGTGGACTGCTGGCTACTATTAGAATCATCTGTTTCTGCCGAGAAACCAGCACCCCTTGCCAACTGTATGATTATCATTCCATCAGACCCATTGGGCTCTACGTTTTTCCCATGATCTGCATATATGATACATTCCAAATTTAAATTTGTTTTGTTTTGTTTTGTTTTTTGGTACCGGGGATCAAACTCACAATCTCACGCTTTCCAGGCAAGCACTTATGTCACTGAGCTAAATCTCCAGCCCTCCAAGTCTAAAGTTGAACACTGAATAATTAGATGCCAAATCCTAGAACTTTATAGAAAACAAAAGTAAGTTAGTTATTTATTTACTTATTTATTTCAATTTCTGCTTCGTGCATAAGCGAAATACCTACAAGCAACAAGCAGAAAGTGTCCCAAAGTTCTGTCTTCCCCAGCGCATCAGCAGAATGGGCCTTGAAATTCACAGAGAAGTTCCAGAGACCAGGCCCTATTCCTCTCACTGTGAAAGACTATGTGACTTTGGTAAAGACATTTTGCTTCATCCGACTTAACTTCTTCCTTTACAGAAATGAGAGAAATGAGCCCATGATCTCTAGGGCTCCTTGGAGGACTAACATTTTGTGACACTTGGCTTCATTTTTGACCAGGGTCTTTCTTTATGAGTCTTTGGATTCAGAGCTCTGAGGTTTCTCTTTGTGTCTAGGGTTTTTTACTCACGAGAATCTAATGCTCTGTGTAATAGTTCTCAGTATTCTGTTTAAGAGAGAGCTGTCATATAGCACCCCACTGAGGTTCTAAGGAGTCAAGGATGGATTTCAGGGTCCCACAGTGACCATTCAGAATAGCACTTACTCTTAATGGATGTCACAGAAATGTGTAGGATCACCAGGTCACACTAGTAATCATCCCTTCTCACACTGATCTACTAGTTCAGCTCTTTGAAAACACTTTAACCATTTTTAATATTTGCTGAGACATCTCCAGGTGCTGAGAGTGATACAAAGTAATTCAAGGTGTGATTGCGCCAGTGGGAACGAGAAACATATGCAGCTGAGTTAAATAAATACAGTGCTAGACCACAGGTGAGTAAAGAATACATACACATAAAGCTTACAAACAACCAATGAACTGGGACTTAAAACATTCAGGCAGGAATGTTATGGGTAGAATTATGAAGCATAGTCTTGACAAAAGGAATAACATGTAGAAAAGCTTGGATTTGGAATAAACAGGGGATGCCCTGACCAGGGTTGGTTTCCGGAGCATATGGCCTGCTTTACCAGGACCTCCATTTTAGCTAGGTCCTTGCTTAACCCTGTGCTGTCAGCATTTTAAAATTTTAAGTCATTTTTGAACAAGTGGCCCTGATTTGCCACTTTGCATTGAGCCCCACAAAATGTGTACTAACCCCCAAGAGGTTACCTTGATTAAGGAAAGAGTTCCTGTTGTGGAAACGATTAAAAACGGTAGTGGAGGGAAAAGGCCTTGAATTCTGCACTACAGTATTTGCAATTCACTCTGTATGAAGCAGGCAGTCATTTTTTGATCTGCAGAGCAACATGGTAATGGGCATTTTAGGAGGGACTAATGTGTTACTAAGGTGATTGGGAGAGATGCGGATGGTTCGGACAGCATCATTGTCATGACCCAAGGATAAAGCAAGAAAGGTCACTTGGGGATGGAAAGTGAAGGGCAAATTTGGGGAACCAGAAGAAGAAAACAGGAATTACTATGTCTTGACTATAAAGAAAGATGGAGAGAGGAGAGAGACAGAAAGAGGCAGACACACACACAGAAGAACAAACATGACAACTTCTTTCCTCAGAGTTTGGAATGCCAATTAAAATAAAAAGTGCTTTTGCAATAATTATTGGTAGCAAAATTGCGAGGGCTCTCAGTATCCTTAAGTAGTTCTTCTATTAGAAGAGCAGGCCATAAAGTGAGCACACTAACTTCATTTGTCCGTTCATCCCATTCTGTTGATAGTCACTGATCACCCACTATATGTCCATGTACTTGTAAATAGGAAAGAATCAGCTGTGAATAAAGCTGTAATCAACTCTGTTGACATAACACTTACAATCTAGGGAGGAAAAGAGCTATTAAGTGGTTACAGTTGTGGGAATGTCTTGAAAGAGGAGTATCAAGTAGTTAGGGAACTAGAAAAGGATTTTCTAGTCTGTTCTCCCATGGAACTTAAACAAATAAATGAAAAAAACAATTTTCTCCCTTCCAGTTCCATTTAACAACAGTTCAACCATGAGAGAGTGTATGTCAATTCTGAAAGACTTAGTGGGTGAGGAAAAGAAGAAGTAGGTTACTCATGGAGTGAAGGAGAAAAGACAGGAAGCAAGTGATACCTTCTTTTCTGTTTTTCTCTGAAATGGTTTTGCACTAGGGTTACTAGAAAATGCCTTTGCTGCTATCCATGTGAATTTGGTGTAGTTTAGGTTTCCCTACTGGTCACCTCTCTCCTGAGTCCCAGTTCTTGTACTAAAGATGGGTAATCATCCCACCATATTGAGACACCTCCAGTATTTTTGTAATACACATTCCTTTTTGCAGTTTTATTCCTCAGCTCAACTAAAAACTCTCATTGTTATTTCACAATTTATTTGCAAACCAAAAAGATCCCTAGGATGAACGTTATAGGAAGCTTCCTATGAGAACAAGGACTGCTTTGAGATCTATGTTTAAATCTTGTAATCTAAGACTCTGCAGTGTGTAAACATAGAGTTTGTAAAGGTGACCAAAAAGTACATGCCTGACCTGACACACAAGGCACCATAATATACTTAAGAGCCTGAAATAAGAGGGTCATGGAAAGCAATTTGGATGGCGATTTACAAGTATATCACAATCTTCATACAATCCCAGGGAGAGATCACAAGTCCTGGACCCAACAGAGCACCTGGCTGTTGAAAGCTCTTAGAAAGGACCTTTCCACAACATAGTCCTTGCCTGTTCCCTTTTTGGGGTGAGCTAGATGCACCTCCAGATGCAACTGCTAACCTTGGCATTATCACCTTCAAAGGGCAGGCACAGGTTTTGGGAAGGCAGTTGCTTGAGGATGGATGGATGTTTTCCAGGGAAATAACAAGTAACATTGGAAGTTCAGGTCTCTTCCAGAGAGGAAAGCTGATATGATGGGCCACAAACTCCCTCCTGCTCACTCTGTGGGTGGTCTGTTCAAAAATTCTCTCCTCTGCCTGGCATGACCTAACTCCAGGACACAATAGCCACCTGTGCCATTGTGGGCCCTGCACACTCTTCCTTGGGGTACAGAGGTATCACACCACCTGGTAAGGAGAAGACAGGTGGCTGGTATAAAGCCAGGAGACTGTGCAGCGACAGCTCGGGATACCTGGGTTGTTCCTGCTCGGAGCCTGGCCATGTTTCCTCACAAGGCTGAGAGCCAGGGATTATTTTTGTGTATAATGCTAGTGCCTTAGTACACTCTGCTCCTTGCCTTTGATTCCAGATACTAATCATTACTTTCTCCAGCCAAATTTTCCTTTGTGTGCTGTCCTATGGCCAAGCTGTCACACTGATCAAGAAAGACAAAGGCCAGCTGAGCATGGTGGTACATGCCTGTAATCTCAGCACTCTGGGAGGCTGAGGCAGGAAGATTACAAGTTCAAGCTCAGGCTGAGCAACTTAGCAAGTTAGCAAGAAACTGTTCCAACATAAAAAAAAAAAAAAGAGTAGGGAATGTATCTCAGTGTGGAACTCGGCCTTAATCGCCAGTATCGCCAAAAACCCTGTAAAAAAAAAATTCAAGGTAACCATCTTGACCACAAGGAACCTACCACCGCCACTAGGAAGAATGACATAGGCCTGATCATTCACCCATGTTTTCCTGGTGGGACTTAGAGAGGAGACAGTATGAAGGTCATTGACGTTGCTGTCAGTGGTCTTGAGAGAGACAAAGGGAGCCAGAACACTCTAGGCTCCACCATGACCCTCACAGACAAGCCCGCATGCAGAAGGAGTCTGATCTCTGAGCTTAGGGATGCCTCAACTCTCCTTCCTCTCAGGAGATTAAGAGTCATTAATTCAGGCCAGCTTCTAGCACTGGGCACTTGGAGGGGCAACATAAGAACACTGAGAGACCAGACTGAGAAATGTGGGCAGTTATATCAATGATCTAGCCTCACCCCACGGCTCAACTTGCTTTAGAAAGATGTCTGTTCACACAAACACCACGAAGCTATTCTTTTCCTAAGCACCATGCTCTCAGTTTGTCAAAACATTTGAAGATGACTAATTCATGCCTCAAAAGGAATTTTCTCTCACTCATGAAGCTGCCAGGTTTGTGAGCTTGAGGCTTTCATGATAAAATGTCTCAAGACACTAGAGGAAGAAAGACTGAGAACCTCAACGGAATTGCCCTGGGCTCTTAGGGCACTAATGGGCACAACCTCCAGCAGGAGGAAGGAGAACGCTCCAGCCAGTGTGGGCCAGCGTAGGTGAGGTTTGTGAAATCAAGATGTGTGGTCAGTGTTCAAGGTCAGCTTTGCTTTTTCCTGGTCGAGGGATTTTTGTGATAACTCCTAACTTCCGAGAATTCCAGTTTCTCTCCCTGGGAATCAGGAGGTGAGATGTGATAGCCCCTTACAGGATTATTGTAAGGATTAATTAGCTAATACACATGACGTGCTTAGAGCACTGCCCAGTGAAAAGCGAACACGAGATAACACTTGGGGTGTTGCATTGGGGTTGCAGTGAACCTCATCAAATCCTTCTCTGTGTTGGGGTGGGATGGGGGACAGGTAGGCAGCAGGTCCTATTGTCATTAGAATTGTCCTACTGGGATAGCTGTTCAGCTGCAGGGATTTTTTTTTTTTTAACTTCCATCACAAACAGGTCCCGAAGTACAGAACAGAAACTCAGCAACTGACATAAACAATTTCAAACAATAATTTCAGAAGACAAATTGCTCCATTTGGGCACAAGATTCCTCTCAGAGGCTTTCCCCACTTGTTTATGTAGTCCGTGGCATTAAGCCATGAGTGAATTAGGCAGACTGTGTGTACACCCAGGACGGGCTGCTGGAAGGCCCTGCGCTTGGGGTGTGGGGGTGAGGGGGAGGACCTGCCATCTGACCTGCTTTCTTTGAAAGCTATTGCCTGTTCGTTCACTAGAAGTTCACAAGATCTAGCGCCGGGAGATCTGAGTTCAAGTGCTGCGCCACCCTGTTCTGTGTGTGGACTTGGTCAGTTTATTAACCCCTTCTACCCTCCATTTTCCAGCCCTTTAAGGAAGGCATTCCCCTGCTAGGTTATGCGATGGCCAGGCTAAAACCTCTTGAGCAGTGATAAATCACTACATGCCTTATTAGTGAAGTTAAAATAGGTGATCACTGAATAGCTGAATAAAAATTGGTGCTAAAGGGGAAGTAAAGCTTGGAACAAAAATTGTCTTTTGTGATGAAATTCCCCTCGAAGTAAGAGGGCAGGCTTCATTCCATCTGCCAGCCACCCTTGAGTGCGAACTTAAGTTAGAGAATTTTAAATCTCAATTTAGGCTTGTGGTACTTTCTATACTCGCATTTAGAGTGTGTGTTGCTTTTTCTGATTATAAAACAACCACATGTTAATTACACAAAATATGAAAAGATTACAAAAGTTTCAAGATGGAAATTCAAATTAATGATAATTCAGGTTTACAAGGATAAGCAATGTCTATTGATATTTGCGTCTTTCTTCTGCTTGACAACGCTGTACACACATACAGAAAGGAAGCTACCTTGCAGTTTCTGAGGAACTGGGCTCATGTGACACATACTGCTTTGAAACCTTTTTCTTGCATTGTAAACATATTCGCATCACATTATTCTGAAAGTGCCATATTTAATGTACATGTCATATCTCATTTTCAGTGTATTAAAATTTGCCTTGTGTTTAACAGTTTGAAATTTTTGCACAATTTTTCACAGTACTACATATAACAATGCAAAGAGCATCTTCAGAAATCTTTAATCCCTTCATAATATATATCTATATATCATACACACATATATTATGTATACAGAATATATGTATGTAGGCATATGCATACATAGGTATGCATATAGAAATTTACACCATAGTTCAGATATATTATACTATATAATGATAGTCTAGAAAATTATCTTGGCCCTATTGTTAGACACAAGTATTGAAGCAAATGAATATAACACTTAAGAACATTTTCAGTCTCTACCTTGAAGCCAGTGTGGATGGCTGCAGTGTGAAAAAATGCCCCAAGAAGCAAGACCACTTTGTTGAGAGAGAAACTGGGTGAAATGCCAGGCACATGTCTGTCTTCCAGTCTAGCCTGTGTTTCTCCTGGGCTGCCCGTTTCTCTTGGGGCCATTTGATAAACTTAGTTCTGGAAGCCCAGACACTAAAGTTCTAGTTCTGAATCTCCTGGGAGCCCTGGACCAATTTCTTCGTGTCACTGAAACTCGATCCTTACAATCAGTTTTGTAAACTCACAGAATTGATAAACAAGTAAGAACACATTAACTGACGTGCTTGGTCTTGGTGAAGGAGGAAGAGTCTAATACACGGTGTTACCAATTAGCAGACTACTCTAAGAGCTGGCTGTTCCCAGACTGTGCTCTATATGAAGGGAGCTCCTCTTGGCTTTATTTTTAGACAGAACAGTATTTTCAACTCTAAGACAAGAGGTTCCTAATACTGTTGGAAAAACAACTATAAGCTTTGCTCACACTAATAGCCAGGGGTGATGTTACTGGGATCCAGACAAGGCTGGTACTCTTCAGAAGTGTAAAGCCCAGCTCCAGAATAAAATGGATGATGAGAAAAATAATGCTTTCTTCAAATCTGTTTGTGTGTGTGTGTGTGTGTGTGTGTGTGTGTGAGAAAAGGAGAAGGTAAGTGACGATCTATATATGAAAGACTTTATGGAATCCAATATAAAGTCTATAATGACAAAAGTACCTGTATTACTCTCAGACACACTCTAGGAGCAAATCCTGAGATTATCATGAGAAGCCTGGTGTTGCTACTTTAGAGTCAATTGTATAATAACACATATATTATTTAAAAAATTTTTAAATTAACATGCCATTGCATAGTCATGGCAATGTTGGTATAATTACAATTAATATACACTCACTATTCATGTGAGAATTAAATAGCTAGCCTTCACGGAGTACAGAAGCAGGTCTCTCTATCAAACCCTTTTTGCAAGCTGATTCACTAAACCACCCCTGCAGACATTGCTGTTCTCATATTTACAGACGGAGGCACAGAGGTTCCGGAGCAGGAGACACATACCTAAGTTCATTTGAGCATTGACGCCGCACGGTGTTTCCCACTGCAGGGCTTTGGCCAAAACAGATAAATTGAAATTTCCCAACATAGGTTGTTTCCCCTCGTTCAGGGGGAATATTTTCCAAGACTCCTGGCAGATGGCTGAAACCACAAATTGTACTAAACTCTATGGACACTATGTTATTTTTCCCTAACTATATGCTAATATTAAGTTTCCTCTATAAATTAGGCAGAATGAGAGATTTTCAAGAATACAATGGTAAAATAAAACAACCAAAGCAATACACTACACTAAAAGTCAGTTAAGACTTATAAATTGCTTATTTCTGCCTGTGGGTGACCCCCAAGCTGCTCTCTCCTGAGAAACATAGCCCTTGTCACAACCCGTCTCTGACCTCCCCTCCACCCTATTTACTGAAGTACATAGAGCTGGCTGTATTGAAACAAATGTTCCTGGCAGTAAAGGTGCCAGCCTGGCAAACACCAAAGCTGTCTGTGCATTGCTAATTGGAGGCCTCTGTGCCAGCTACAGCTGTAAAGTTTCTTCTCCCTGTGCACTCTGTTTGGACCCCCACCCACCTCCCTGATGGTTACCAATGAAAGCCAGGAGCTTTTGGAGATCAGGACTTTGTTCCATAGAGAACATTGGATCATCCCAGAGCTCAACCGCAGGATATTCTCTCTTTGTCTCTTTTACATCCTTGTGCCATACTGTCAGGTGGGTGAGACCGATACCCTCAGCAGGGGTGTCAGTATCCAGTGTTTTCCATTTAATATTTTCAGAACATTTCTATTCACAGATAACCACAGAAAGTGAGGCTTCAGGTTGGAGCCTATGGCAAATTAGTATCAGGTTGTGGGTTTTTTGTCTCCTGGTTGAGGAACTTTTTCAAGCTTTTGTGATTGCGGCTTGAAGGTGTTCTGGGATTGCTGGGAATTGGAGGACAATTTGAAGCTCCCAGATACTCAATCAAGTCCCCACTCAGCAGCTTCTTGGACATGGCAAGTTCCTCCTCCTCCCCCTCCCTGCACTGCACAGAGAGGTAGAAACAAACATATTACTCTGCCCAGCCGTTTATTACCAAAGCCATTGCTGTTTGCTCTGTGGTGAGATGTGTAGGAGGTACTGAGCAAGTAATCGAACTAAAGAGTATAAAACAATATAAGAAAAATTACGCTGATATATTTGTTCATAGTATGCTCTGATTCCTACTTGTTGGGTTTGAAACATTTCACCTCTTAAATGAATTATCTTACCTTGCTACCTGATAGTCAAGTAATGAACTTCATATAAATATGGAGAATATATCGATACTTCTGTGTGTGTGTGTGTGTGTGTGTGCATGTGCACGCGTATGTTGCAGGAGGGTATTAAATTTACAAATCTAGTATCTGTGTCATTTAATGTTCTGTGTCTGTTCACAGGCTTAGCATGTTTAAATGTGTAATCAAATGAATTTGACAATTTGTGTCCTCTAAATTCACACTTGAATTTGTATATACATGATTAAGGATTTACAGAATTGTACTATTTCCCACCATGAGTATGGTATGAATTTCTCTTTAAAGTAGACATATTTAAAATCACATACAAATACACTTATCTTAAAAGATTTAAATGGAAAAGAAAAGACAAGGTCTTACCATGTCTGAACCCCTGGGTATCATTATGAACAGTTTGATGTATGTTATTTAGCTATTTTTGTTTTTCTAGTTTTTCTTGGGTTTTTTTGGTATAGATTTTTTTTTTTAAATCAGTACCAGGGATTGAACTCATGACTGTGTGCTTGCAAGGCAGGCACTTACGCCGCTGAGCTAAATCCCCAGCCCCTAGTGAAGATTTAAAAAAAAAAACACAAATAAAAAATCACAAATGAAAATGTGCTGCCTGATTGTGTCATAATCTACTTTAAAAAATATTAACTGTGTATCTTGGAGCTCTTTCTATGCCAGATCATATAGAATTTCTTATTTTGTATTTTATATTACTGAATTTCTCATTTTGTATTTTATATTATTGTATTTTATATAATGAATGCATCATAATTTAATTAACCATCTCCCTATAGTTGATGTTAAGTATACTTACATTATTTCTGTTTTTTAGGGTAGACATTATACATTACATTGCACTGAAAGTACTTGTGTACGTGGACGTCTTTAAATTAAGTAGCTTGAAGCATGATTGTTGATGGTAAATCCCATGGAAAAGTCAATAAATACGGTTCATTTGTGCCCTAAGAGTTTGTTAAGTTTGCTCACCAGCAGCCTTGGTGTGCTCATTTTGCATGCTTGCCCAGCACTTCACATTAAATGATAATGTTTCTTACTATTTACAATTTTAGATCATGTGAAATGTGAAAAAAATAGTGTCTTGGTGTTTGAATTTATGCTTTCTTAAATGTTAACTGAGTGTATTTCCGGTGCTTACTATTTCTCCTCCTTGAATTGTCTTCTGTTAGGTTGCTTACTTTTAATCTTATTGTTTGTAGAAGCTTTTTAAAAATAATTTTGTCTCACACACACATTCAAGAATTCCCTTTTGGTGGTGTCTTTCATGTGCAATTTTAAATTTTTGGGGTAACTAATCTATTCATCTTTATTTCTACTCTGGGAGATATGAATGGAAGGTTTGTCCCACTCCAAGGTTATAAAAATATTCTCCGTTGTTCTAATGTATTATAGATCTCTGTGGCTTTTAAGAGATATGAAATTTATTTTAATGTTTATTATAAAATAATTGAGTTATTTTTTCCCAAATCATTCACTTAACCTAACAAACTTTCGCTACATACTTTATGATGAATTTAACAGGTTTCATCCCCAGAGATTAAATTTACACATCTCTCTATGTACATAGTTTTGGTGCCATGATAATATTTTTCTGTTTACTCAAGATATTAATTATTTAAATGAGACTTGTCTTAAAAAAGAATACTAAGTACTATATATCTCTTGTGTATTTAATGGCATCGAGCATGTCTCTTGCTGTTTTGGTTTTTGAAAGTTTCCTGAATTTTTATTCTTAAATGAGTTGCAATCTATTAATCAAATCTTAGTCAAAATCCTGAGATTCTGAGACGTGGCATGTACAAGTTAAAGATTCCTTAGTACTAGATAACAGGATAAATTACTATTTAGAAAACCGGTGACATAGCAACAGTGGGGTGTGTCTCTGAAGTTGCAGCCCAGAAAGAGAGTTGCTAAATCCTTTGGGCATGGGGTATGTGCCAGCGAGAGGAGGTGAGGAAGGAGGAGGAGGAAGATGGATCTAGGATACAAGGGAGATGGCCACCATGGTACAGTGGAGAAAACAGATTCGTATCTGGCCTCATAGTCATCTGATTTCTCTGAGCTTCAGCTGCTTCATCTATAAAATGAGGATAACCACACTGGTATTTTTGTGAGGATTAAATGCTGCACAGAAGAGTCCACAGATAAGAGGTTTAAGAACACCTCGTCCTCTTCTCCATTGTTAAAGTATCAGTCATATTTGGTAACATGCAGGCCCCAAAGAGCAGATCACGAGGAAGTTTGCAAACAAACTGTTGCTCATTTTCTTTGTCTTTCTCTACTGGGAATATATGGAAGGCTCATTAAAGAGCAGTCACCATTGGGAAACGTACAAGGTAACTAGTTAGATCTAAGGTAGGGGCACACATTCCGCACCTACAGATACAAAAAAAATTTTCTTCCTTTGCGTAAAGGATTTGATCGTGTTAGGCATAACAGTTCTCATTATAGTGCTCTCTATTCCATAAAATTACAGCTAGTTTAGTTTTTTAACATAAGTGGGAAATTTTTAGTAAATTACCACATATTCACTTATTGGAATATAATGCAGTCTTAAGGTAAGAATTATCTTGCTATGGAACAGCCTGAAAAAATATTTAGGACATTATTACTGATAAAAAGACTGGGTATAAGGGCTGGGGATTTAGCTCAGCATAAATGCCTGCCTTGCAAGTGTGCAGTCATGAGTTCGATCCCCGGTACAGAAGTTAAAGTACTGAGATTATTGTTCAATGAATATTAAGTAGCATTTTCTACATTTAATCTTTTTTGAAGCCCTAAGGTCTTGTCTGGAGCTTGAGTATCAAAAAATTCCATGTGGAACTTTACTTCAGATTGAAAAATCAGCCCCACCAGTCAGGAGGAAGAAATAGTTGACCAGCATCCTATAGGGGATTAATTCTGGGACTAGGAAAGGAGGAACATTTCACCTTATCTGTGAAATGGGAATATTTCCTGGAGCTAAATGGTTATATCTTATGAGGAAAAAAAAATGTGATGTTTTTGTGCTTCTTATAAAGGCCCGGAGGAAAGATGTAGATTGAGGAATGGAAAACTTACTTATTGTCCAAGTTGGGATACCACTGGAGAGGGGTGGATCAAGTGTACTACGTATATGAAAGTTTATGTATCTGCTCATCATGGCTAGGCATATCAAGTGATAGCCAACTTCCTATGCATGAGACCACCCAATACTACATTTTACCATATTACAGGGACTGAATCCACTTTGAATTGTGCTTTTCTCATGATCTGGGGTGGCTGAATACAGCAAACATCAGTCAGAGTGATTGTACTGATAAGAGAAACACTCCAACAAGGGAACAAGAATTTATCTTTCCTCACTAGTGGGAGAAAAGAAAGACATTATTCTCCCTTCAAAGTTTCCAGAGGGCATTTTTGTGGTGCTCTGAAAAAAATAAAAGATAAGCATCAGTCTTATTTATTGTAAATTTCTGGGAATAAAGGATACATCTTGTTTTAACAAAATTTGGAGACCTCTTTCTTTTTTATCTAAGACTAATGATACAAATCTAATTAAATAGAGCTTGATTTACTAGCTATTCTGGAAAAAGTAAGCACTACCTGCTTCATAAAATTGAAACTCTAAGTACTAAAATCATAAAGTTGCAAAACTATTTGGCTAATGGTTATTGTTATTGTCGTTAATCCTATTTATGTCCATCAAAACCTTTTAACTGCTGTATGCTTCTTTCTTGTGCAATTCACATGCCACCAAGTCCAGTAATCCATTCCCTCAGGGTGAACAGGAATTCTTTCTGTAAAAGAAACACTTCGCACAAGGGATGGCTGAAAAATATGGCACATGCCTAAATTTTAAAAAGATATAACAGTAAAAGACACTTTGTCATTAATCCCTCTCAAAATACTGCCCCTCACTTTGTCTCTCATCCTGGCTGCTTTCTGAAGCACTTCTGCAAACCTTCTTTTGTGAGGGTCTTTAGTTGCATTCTCATGGTTGCCTTGATGCCCTGAATCAATTCAAAATGTTTACTGCTCAAGGTCAGTTTTTACTTTGGGAAAGATCCAGAATTTGAACAGTGGGGCAGCCAGTGAATACGGTAGGTGAGGACACATTGTTTTTATGAACTTGCCTTTCCGTTGGATGGCACTCAGGAGCAGTAGCAGCGATCATTGCATTTATTTTTTTAAAAAATCACATCTGGTAAAGGCACTCACAAATAAAAACTTCCAGAAATACTTTAGGAACTGGCAAGAAAGATGCCGTAAGTGTGTTTGAAGGGTGAGGAACTGTTCTAAGAAGGATTAAAGAGAGCGTGTCTTCAACTGTAATGGAGTTTTTGAAATTTAAACCAGATATTTTGATCACTCTTATAGTATTTGCAAAGAGATCTTTCCTTCAAACAGTCAGGGGCTGCAAAGACCAGTAATCACTTCACCAATGTGGAAATATCTGCGTGCGCTGGGTGGACTTTCCTGGGACCATAGAGTCAGAGTAGAAGTGATGGACTCCTACTGGGCTCTACCCACAAGGCAAAAGTCACAGCTCTCAGAAAGCAGATCCCTGCAAACTGCACCTGCTGGCTCCTTACCCATCTGGACAGAAATGCAAGATGCTTGTTCACAATCTAGTGGATGACTAATGGAGCCTTGTTGGTGCTCTTCCCACATCTCTTACTCAGGTTGGAATTTTCTGAAACATGTAAAATTCTTCCACCGTGGCTGACCACTTTTGCTGCCACCGTGTATTTCTGTTTTTCTTTAATCCAATTAGATTAGAATCCATTCAGTTTGGCTCAATCCAATATGACAAAAACTTACTGTTTCTGTCATGTACTGCAGTAGGTAAAAGATGAAGTCCTTCATTCTGATCTTAAGATATTTAAACATTTTTTTAAAAAAAGAAATAAGATAGATAGAACAGGGTTAATAATAATCCCTGGTCCATGACACACTTATGTCCTCATCATTGGCCCATAAATTATCTCTGTTTAATTAATTTTCTTTTTTTTTATTGGTACTGGGAATCGAACTCATGACCTCATGCTTCCAAGGCAGGTGCTTATGCCACTGAGCTAAATCCCCAGCCCCTAATTAATTTTCTTAATAATAAATATGTACATAACTACTGTCAACCTGATGGACAGTATCAGTAACCTGCTTCTTACCTTTGGGCCATGCCCTATTGCTTCCTGTCGCCTCTCTCACATTGCTACTGCTCAGAATTTTGTATTTATATTTTCTTATCATTCTCTGTATTTTTCTCCAGTTTCAGTCCACACATACACACACATGCCTAAAACAAACATGTACTATTTACATTTACTGTTTTTGAAGTCTTTAGAGGGAAATAATAAAAAGTTTTTAATTTTTTTTTTTTGTGGTGGTGCTAGAGATGGAACCCAGGGCCTCAAGCACACTAAATTAGTGCCTCACCACTGAGTGACACCCCTAACCCTTAACATGCATATCTTGGGTTCTCTATCCATACACTTTCTAGGTCCTAGAGAATGAAGGGAGTAAGTGATAAACAAGCAAAAGTTCTTTCAGGTCTCATGAACAAATAACCAATAAACAAAATGTTCAGCTAGCCCAACAGTGTTAAGAGTCATGGATATAAATGGACCGGCAAGGTGGGTGCTGGGGTTATTGAGGTCTTAATTCAGACAAGGAGTGGGGAGCACATAGTTTGGGAGTGAATCCAGTGTGATCATACCAGAAGAGGGCAGTGGTTTCAAGAAGGTGACCTGAGCCAGACCTGGAATTGGTCTTATTTTTTAAAGAATTTTTAAAATTAGTATGTCTGTGATACAGCATAAATACTGGCCTAATGGGGAACTGGTAACATACGTAATCTCTCTTTGGCTTTCAAAGAAGATTTAATCCCCACTTAGGATTAAAAATATAACTCATCACTCACTTTTATTCTCACATGGTAATTTTTTCATTAAACTTAGAGTCTTTAAAACTGTTCAAAAGTTGTTAATGGTTGTTCACATAAGAAACTACGAAATCTCAGAGTTTGGAATCAGCTTTAGAGATGAAAATCCTGCAACTTGTAGATAACAAAAATGAGATCTAAAAGGTCAATTAAATTATACATACATATAATATTACAGGAAAATTATTTTTTAGGTGAAACTGTTTGTTTCAAGCTATAAAACTAATGAATAGCGAAGACAATACCAGGGGCTTGGCTTTTTTGAGCTCCTGATGGAAATTTCTCCCATAGTGTCCATTATGGTAAAAACCGGGGACCCACCTGATGATCCAACAGCCTCAATTTATTCAAGAGAAAATGCAGCTAAAATTTAAGCTAAAAGTAGGAATCAGTAGACCCTTTCAGTTCTCTGAAAGATAGCGAACAGAGGAAGGGCAGAGAGGGACGGACCCCAGGATCCTGCTGAGATATCTCACACTGTCTCTGGAAGAATAAGCAACCAATTTCAGATACCAGGGGCTTGAGCCTGGGCCCAGCTGGGGTAGGAGAACGCGGAGGACAGGTGCTCCACAACTTGATACTCAGCTGAGTCCACCACTGTGCATTAGCTGTCTGCGGTAGCCGTGCCTCAGCTTCTTCTAGCTGCAGCTCTGACTTCTGGAGGTTGTGCTGCCGTAGCACCAGCAGCCTACTTTATCTTCTTCCTCGCTACAGAACCAAAAGCTAATCTCCTATGCTCTTCCCTATCCCATGTGCTGTTCTCTTCTAGGGGACCCGGGCTTACTTCTCATGCTTCCCTTTCCTTATTCTGAGCCTTTTGCTTTCTTGCCTAAAATATAAAAATTGTAGTCTTAGGGAATGTTTGCAGACTAATCTAGAATCCCAAGAGTTTGAGGGGTTATCAGGTAGAGCAGCAGAGACCATTACGATCGTAGGTAGGGTCACCAAAATGCTATGCCGAATGCCCATTGAAACTTGAATTTCAGAGAAAAATATATTGTAAATATTGCTGGGTACTTAAAAATTATACTTTATATTAATTGGTCTAAAATATAAAGTCATCTAGGTGTTCTGTGTTTTTAATTTCCAAAATTTAACAACTCGACATTTATGAGAAATGAGGGTTAGGGAGTGTAAGTACCAGTTTGTCTTTGTTTGGGCTGTTCCAGATAGGCAAGAAAGACAAAAGAAAAAGGGAAAAGAAATACACAGCTCTTTAAAAGTAAAATCCATTACTGGAAGTCTTGCTTTTTTGTTCATGCTCTTTGATCCCTGCTCATGTGTCTATTGTACCTCAATTTTATAGGAGCCGGGGCCTGATATTAGGGGAAAATGCTGACAGTGATACTGATTTTAGACACTGAATAAATAACAACAAGAAGCCAGGTTTGGTGGCATATGCCTGTAATTCCAGCACTCTGGAATTAGTGAGACACTATAAAAAAGAGTTTGGGAGGTAGCTCAGTACAAAGGTCCTGGGTTCAATTCCCAGTATTTAAAAAAAAAGGGGGGTTGGGGGTGGGGGAGATTAAAACTATAAAAATATGATTAGGTAAAGAACCCTAATTAAATTTTGGTAAATGGTACTGGTTTATGTCAATCACAGTTTTGTCATTTTGCTTGTTTCCCAGTAATCTTTGTTTCTTCAGAGAATCATAATGAAATAGTCTAAAAAAACCCACCTATTTCATTTTGGACATTTACAGATTAAATAACCAAGACCGGAGGAGAAGTGAACAGCAGCATATCCCACTGCTCACTAATATTAACAACAGAATGCTAATTAAATACCAGGGTTTCCTCAGTGTGAGGCATTTGCTCTAAGAGATGTACTTGCAGTATCACACTTCATTCTCATAACAATCATATCATTCTCACAGTTCAAATGAGGCAAATTAAGGCACAGAGAATTTGTAACTTATCTAAGGTTCAAGGTCACACAGTTAATAAGTGGAGGTGACTGCTTAAAAACTCAGATAGCCTGGCCAAGGACCCACATACTCCAACATGGCTCCCTGCTGCCTCTCAGATAAGATGACTTTGAATCACTAAACATGTTTGTAAATGTAAACTTTCAGAGTTGACTGGCCCTGCAGTGCGATTTTCTTCTTAATCCCCGAGGCCACTTGATCATAGTTTATGGAAAGTTGGTAAAGACGTTGCTGCCACTCATGTCAATTTCAGGGTGAAAGGGATTATCTGCTTGCTTATGAACAAGCCCTATCACGAAGTGTCTAAGTTGCTATAATAAGAAAGCAATTTCATGGCATTTATTTTGGAGATATTTTTATAAGATACGTAATTGAAGCAAAGATTTACAGTGAAGCTGGAACAATGTAATGAGATTACAGTTTGAATGGCTCATGAAAGAAAAGAAGGAGGCGAAGAAGGAAGACGACATGAAGAAATCAAACAAAGAAGGGTCCCCTTTTCAGTCAGTCAGCTACAGAGTGAGCTGGGATCTCTTAGACAGGAGTGAGCTGGGATCTCTTAGAAAGAGATGTTCTTATTAGCATGCAGCTAACCAGACCTCAGCACTAGTAGAGCTATTGTTACAATCAAATCCACAAAAATAGCTGCCACCTTAATATTACATTTTCTAAGTTTTACATGGTACTTTTTTTTCTTTTGAGGGATTGCCAGTGCATTGCCAGATTCCTATTTCCTTGTTTATAAAGGATGGAGGGTTAAATTCTACTGCTTCTGCTTCTGTATCATATTTTCCTCAAACTATCCTTCCTTATGCCACAAAGGGCCTTGACTCACTTAAATCGGCAGGCAGGAGGCCGGGCCTTGAAGTGGGGTGGGAGAGAGAGAGATTGTCATTCTCTAAACCCTAGGTTCAGGGGTGGCATCTACCCGGAAGAACCCAGGACTCCACAAAGCCCTGGAGATGGAAATTGGGAGCAGTGGAAAAATTGTCTTTCTACTGCACTTTAACGGATGAAAGCATTCCTCTGATACGTTTATTTTGCAAGTCTACTATCAAGAACATCACCAAAATCCTTATAGAGATAATCCAGCCCATCCCCACCCTCCACAGGAAACCTGCAGGGAGCCTTTGAAATGCACACAGCTCCAGGCCTAAGAAATCTACATCCTCTCTTCTTCAGAAAGGTGGCAGTGTTGCCTAGCAGTTTTAAGCAAATTACCAACTGGTGCTGAGGTCTCTGGCTGATTAACATACCAACTGCCTCACCTTGTGGAAAGGAAAGGAAAGATTTAATCTATCACAGAACCTTGTGGCTGGCGTTTACCACACTTGTTCCTTGGTTTCAGTGGCACCATGGCTAGGCTAGCGGCTGCCCAAGCTCCTGACTTTTCAACTTCGTTCAATAGTGCAAGAACAACAAATCTTCCAACAGTCCCATAAACCCCTAAAACCCAGGAGCAGCTACAGAAGTTACGGGGTGATTCTTGCCTCCCAGCATCCATTTTTCTCATATTTGAACCACCCTTTCCTAGTGAAACCACTGAGCAGCCCCATTTGCAAAGGCTACGAGAACACAGCCCAGCAAACCACACCAACATCTTGCTGACACCTGTTTGCTGAAGGTTCCCAGCGGCGCCCCTAGCACAGCAATCCGTCTTCTAAGCAGGTGTTCTGCCACTACTGAGTGGGTTGTTACTACTCTTATAAAACCAACAATATACACAGAGCTACTGAAGAACTGAAGCAGTCAACTGTCGCCCTGTCTAAACATGGGAACCCACATACGACTGCCCTAGCTGTGTGGGCACAACCCCTTCAGAAGGAGCCGCTAGAGTTCCCATGGCTCCCTTCCACTCACCTCCATTCAGCATCCTTTGGGAAGTTTCTCTATGTGCCACTAACACAGAAATTTGGGGGAAAATTCTCCATTTATAAATATCAGATGGTTTGGGAAAAAATATTTGTGGCACTGGACTTTTTTTTTCCCCCCTTACAGTGATGTCATTTTAAATTCTTGGTGTGCTCCAAATTTGCTATTTTTACTTCCCCCAAGTGACTTTTTTGGGAAATACATTTGTTTTGATTAGCTACATTTGAAGTGACCCTTGTACCTAACACACAACACCAGGTTCATCTTCTCAGAAATTTTAACTGAATGTTCCACCGTTCCCCAACTGCAAACCCCTTATTTGCTCATCTTGAAAGCTCTCTTTGGATGTACCCCTCCGAAATTTCTACTCACAGATACAAGGAACAAATATAATAAGATACAAGGATTGGCCTAGTCATAAACACAACCCACACTCCACAACCGAACACATTTGTAACGGAAGACATGAAAGGCTCCCAAAATCAAGTAAAATTCTCCGCTTCCAAAATGTGCTTCTGGGTAACAGAGCTGAGGTAGCCACGGCGGGCTTTGAGATATTTATTGCAGAGCAGTTCTAGAGTCGAGAATCACAGAAGAGGAAAGTTGGAGAAGAAATGCTAAATGCCTTAGCCCTACCTGATCTGAACTTGCTTCTAATCAGCAAAGAATGCTCAGACCCCAGAAGTGTCATGGTGCGTCTCAGCAAGCCGCTGGTCCCTTTGCCAGACGCCCCTCTTTTTCCACCAGGAACAGGCTCCCGGGAGCCCAGCTGACCGCAGTTAACAACCCAGAATTCATCCAACTCTCTGTGAGCTCCCCTGGGTTGGAGAACATACGGTGGCAGCCAGTGTCCCCAGAAAACTGGCGCCTCCCCCCTGGCTCTTCGGGACTAATTAACTCTTAGCCGGCAGGACCCTCCTCCCCCAGGCCTGCCAGGAGCCCCGGCATCCCAGGCGTTCCTGGCTGATGTCATAGGCTGCCCGCGATTGCGATTGAGTAACAGCACCACGCCTTTATGAAGGTCCCCAATTTGCTATCTGATACTCTTTACTACTGACAGGCTCCCAGCCAATCAGGGGCGGCGAGCGGCGCCTGGGGACCCGCGGAGGCCAGGGGAGCCTCGGCCCTGGCTCTTAACTCTTTGCCGAGGGCTGAGCGGCCGGCGAGGCGCAGAGGGCGGGACGGAGGCCCTGGGGTCCCGCGCCCCGAGCACAGAGCGCAGGTGGCGCGGTGCTGCGGTGCAGCGCTGCCCGGACTCCCGGAATCCGGGTGCAGAGCGCGCACCCCGGGCTTCCCGGACGCGGGGCTCCTGCCTGCACCGAGGATACTGCATCTCTCCGGGCCACCCAGGCTGGGAGGAAGAGAGGACGCGGGACGCTCGGACCGGCCGGGTCCCCTGCACCGAGGCACTGCAAACCCCCCAGCCACCCTCTCCCTGTTTGCGGGGCTCAGTGCGCAGGAGGATGAGACACCTCGCCACTTGGGTACCAGCCTTGGATCGTTCCTATGGAGCAAAGAAGTCTTTGATGTCTCTGACTCTGCTTTTTGAGTACACATCTGACTCGGTGTGTGGAGATTCAGCACGGACACCACGCTCCCTGCCACCCCTGGGGATGGAGGGAGATACCCGCGTGGGGTTGAACGTCCCCTGGGGCTCTGCAAGGAACTGGGGTTCGCGGGGGCGGGGGCGGCGCGAGTCTCTGGAGCCGGGGCTCCAGATCAGAGCAGGGCTGAGCTCAGCTCCAGAGCCCCAAAACTTTTCCTGCGAATGAGTGAGTTTCTTCTAGGGGCAAATGTTTGTGCGTTTCCAACGCAAAGTTCTTAGCGTCTAGAACGTGTCCCATATTAAAAGTTCATCAATTTTGAGGGGAAAAAAACCCAAACCCTGACCTCAAGCAACAAGTTTAAGAGCTGGCGATTCAGAAAATAAAAACCAAACGGTGTAATAGGTTATTTGGATTTAATTGATTTGAAAACTATGTGTACGTGGGCTGCTCCCTCTCCCACCATCCAGGGCTGCTTATGTCTCAGAGCTCTGCACCTAGAAAAGATCTCTTGGCAAAAGAAGGAGACCCGATGTGACTATATAGTTCATGGGAACAGTCTTTAAGGGCCTAAGTCTGGTCCCACCTTCTGTTGCTGAAACCCCATTAGAGTGGTTAGACCTGTTTGCTTGAAGTTCATTCTTTGGCCCAGACCAGGTCATTCGTGTAAATAAAGTCTTACAGGATAGGAAAGTTTCTTCTCTACCTGTCCAAAGGGAGGAGGAGCCATCCTGTCCAAGCTCCCCTTGGGAATCACATCCTGGCCAGGCTGTGTAGGTGTACAGGAACATCCCAGTGATCACATAACGTTTCCCACACAAAGCGTATGACTTTGCTATGCTCTTTAGAGCATATTCCCCAATAATGGCTTCAAACCATGCACTATTATCATCTTGGTGGTCCAGAGGCCAGAAGTTGGACATTGGTCTTGCGGGGTTAAAATCAAAGTGTTGGTAAACAGGATTGTGCTCTTTTCTGGAGGCTGTAGGGAAGAATCTGTTTCCTTTCCTTCTCCAGCTTCTGGAGACCACCCATGTTCTTTGGCTTAGGGTCCTTCTTCTGCCTTCAAAGCTAGCTATAGTGGGTCAACTTGGCATTCTAGCATCCTCCCCACCTTCTGCATTCCTCTTCCACATTACCGCATAGTCTGGATAAACTCAATTGTAAGGTTATCCGACTAGCCACCTTAATCCCAACCGCTACCTAATCTCTCCTTGGCATGCATATACCATAAAGCACAGATGCCTGGACTGGGGATGTGAACACTGAGGGGAGAGGACACTGTTCTGTGGGCCATGAGAGACTTTTCTTCCTTTCCAGTATCACTTTGTCATCAGCCTCCTGGCCTTTGATGGGAAGGGGTAAAGCAGAGGTATGGCAATTAGGATGGCCAGGAATCCAGCAAAACTCCAGCAAACTTTGCGATGTGTGCACCTCTGAAGGAAAGAGATGAGTCCAATAAGGAATACTGCAAAATCAGTAGTAGAGAAAAACTACTCTGAGCAGCTTTGAAAAGAAGGAAGGAAGGAAGGAAGGAAGGAAGGAAGGAAGGAAGGAAGGGAGGGAGGAAGGAAGGAAGGGAGGGAGGGAAGGAGGGAGGGAGGGAGGGAGGAAAGGGAGGGAGGGAGGGAGGAGATGAAGGCCAGTCAAACAGATTTTTATGAGATCTTTAAGGTGGAGAAGAGATACAGGGCACTTGGCAGAGAATTATTTATTTTTTCAATGAAAGTTGTGATGAAATCAGTTGCCACCAACACTGAGTGAAGGGCTGTATGACCTAACAGAGATGAGGGGGGTCGGGGGCTCCCCCTATGCAGGGATGGATGGAAGAGGAGGTTAAGACTTCCCTTTTTAAGTTTGGGAAGTGATAGTAACTATACCCATCCTTGATTTTCTCATCACAATCTGTGGAGCTGCTGGCATCATCCCGCTGGGATTTCTGCCCCCTCTGGTTTGGAATATCTGGGGATATAAATAAGTGCATCCTGAAGTACATCCTTTGCCTTTTCTAGTCAGGCATTACTCTATGATTTGGGGGGAGCAGAATCTGGAGAGGAGGGTCCCACAGAGAACAGAGCTCTCAACCTGCTCTCCTTTGGGGGCAGTGTGCTAATGCAGCAGCAGTCCTTTGGTAGCACTGCTCCCATGTCATCCTATGCTGGCACCTTCTCTCCTGGGATTCAGGGTGAGCTTCTGGTGTAGTGCAGAGGAGAGCCATGAGCCCCTGTGGACTGTCACCCTTTGAGTCAGAGTACCTGTGCCTTGGAGGGAGATACTGAAGTCCTCTGAGCTACTCAGCACTTTACCTGTAGAAGTAAGCACTTTACAGTCCTTACTGCCCAGAAGATTTGCAATATTTAAATAAAATTAAACTTTTAGAGGGTCCAAAATCACTCTTTCTGGTGTGTTTTAGACTCCTTTCTTTACTTCTCTCTCCTTGACCACCACCATTCCTTCACTAAGGTTCCAGCAATCATGTGTCCTTTCTCTGTTGCAACATTTTCTTTTTTATTATTATTTTATTATTCCATACTAATTATATAGAATAATGCTTTTGTTGTGGGGTTTTCACATTTACTTGCATAGATAACATCTTTTGTTTGTATCCACCAGCTGTTTAACTCTCCCATGTCTTCCTCTTTCTATGTCCTTCCCTGTCCCTTAAGCATCTGTCTTCTGATTTCACAGTCTCCTTTCTTTCTAAATTTCACACAAGAGAGAAAGCATGTGAGAAAGCGTGTTACCTTATTTTGCTAACATGCTTGCCAGTTGCTCCCATTTTCCTGCAAATGGCTTGAGTTCGGTCTTTTTGCTGACTGATTGATGCTCTGTTGGGTATAGATGCCATCTTTTCTTCATTCACTCATGGATGGGAATATAGGCAGATTTCATATGGTGGCTATTATGAAGGGTGGTACAATGACCATGGCATATGCTTCTTTTTCTCTGCTATTACCATTTGTGCCTGGAAGCCCAATTATAACTGTGGCCACATAATGACTTCTCATTCATCAATGGATCACACATGACACAGTGGTTCCATGAGATTATAAAGGAGCTAAAAACATCCAGTTGGTTAGTGACATTGCAGCAACCTCGTGCATCGCATATTTATTGTGTCTTATTTGCATCAAGAGGCCATGTAGGGTGATCGACTTGTACATAGGTTTGTTTCAATAGATGATATGATGTTTATACAATGGTGAAAGCAACTGACAGCATAGCTAGCAGAGTTATCCTTTGACTGTATCAGAAAATTTGCAGCTTAAAAAAACATACACCTTTATTATCTCCTGGATTGCTGGTCAAGAGTCCGGGCCTGGCTGACCTGTGAGACGCTTCTCTGCTAAAGGGTTCATAAGACTGTTGTCAGTATGTGGACTATAGCTAGGGTTTTGTGAGAGGCTCATATGTTCTTTCAAGGTCACTTTGTTGGTAGAATTCAGTTCCTCCCAGCTCTAGAGCTCAGAATGACTTGTCTCTTTGACTCCAGGAGGAGAATGTATTTCTCATGGACAGACCAAAGAACCTTTTAAAGCCCTCATCTGATCATTGTAGGCTTTCTCAGGATGATTTCTCTCTTGATTAACTCAAAGCTCTATTCATTAGGAACTGTAATTATATCTGCAAATCCCCTTCATCCATGCAGAATAATGTAACCTAGTCAGGCAGTGCCATCTGACACATTAACCAGTCCCTCCCATGCTGAAGAGGAAAGGACAGTACAAAGGAATGTACGACTCAGTAGTTGGGCACTACCTTAGAACTCTGACTCCCGTAGCTGTAATTAGTCTTCAGCCAGGTTGGTAGTGGTTGTGCCTGAGGCATGAATCCAGCAGATTGCATTTTCATCCCTTGTAGCTCTTCTTTCTTAGGCATAGTACGTGGGCAGCTGCTGTGTCCCAGGCAGGGCACAGAATGGGGAGCCAGGGGACAGTTGACCTATGTTGGCTGGAAGACCTCCGGGTCCCCCATGGAAGAGGCCTCTCCTTCTACAATTCCCTCACCCCAACCCCAGTCATCCTTTACTATCTTCATGGGTTTCCTGGTCTTCCTGTTCTGAGTGCCTAGTCCCCGTATCACTTCCTCTCTGCTTTCTCCTTTCTCTTTTAAATGTCTCATGGATAAGCAACTTCAGGGGAAGATTGGTTCCTCTTTGTTCCACTTGTTGAAAATGTACTTAGGAATCTGTATGAGTTACTCTGGCAAGTGCCTGGACAGGTGTGTAGTACAGACAGGGTTGTGGACTCAAATGAGCTGAATGGATCAGAAAGAAGAGAAAGTGGAGGGAAGGGTCGGTACTCAAAAGTCTGGAGAGAAGATAAATCATCCAAATGACTCTAGTTCTACATAATTTTAGGTACATCAGAGAGAATACAGATGCTCACTGACATGTCCTTCGGTTGCTCAAAGAAACTGAAAATCCAGGTTGTAGTGTTAAGCATATTGATTATAAAAATGTGAACAACAACTGAAGTGTCTTGATACACTATCTGTTCACTTGGAGGAGATAACTTGTCCCTGAGCCTACAGGGCAGGACCCTCTAAAAATGAATACAATATCATAAATATGATGTTTCCTGCAAGAGTCAAAATTTACAATATTTACACAGAGTGAGAATAAAATTCTCTAATTCAACTAATGTAGCATGAAAGATTCAGTTCTTTTATGCTAAAATGCTCTATTTAATGAAGCCAAAATGGTAAAGTACACATATTTCCTAACTGCCTCCTGGCTTCCTCTTTCCGTAGGGAATTCCCTAAAACCTCCTGTTAACTTCATGGCAAATCTATTTTAGCAGCCAAGAAAACATGGTAACATGCTCTTCACGTCTTCAGCACGAGCGAGACTCCCAAAGCTCTACTGTTTCACCTCCGCTGTAAAATCTATCCTCTGATTCCAGTAGGTTTCATCTAGACACTGATAGAGAGAAAGAAATATGTGCTACCAAGTGGACTATTTAGGGAATGCAGCCTCAGCTATCAATTTATTTCAATTCCAAAAATATTTATTAAGCACAGACTGTGTTCCAGTACTCTGGGGATATAAAAATGAGCAAGATATGGGCCAGGCCTCTAGAGATGAGGAATACAGCAGTGAGTCATGCACAGACGTCTAACAAATCAGAAATCTGGTTGCATGATGTCATGAAATTTCATAGTGTTAGCCACACTATTAATGTAACCTGCTTTCTTTCATGAAAGTGAAAATAAAAGGATGTTTGCCTCATTAAATATTTCCACTTAAGCCAATGTGAAAGGAAGTGATCTCGGTTGACAGTATCTGTCTCAAACCCTTCTTCTTTGCCTGACAGAACCACTTTCTCCCTTTCTCTCTCACTGCAGTTTTCTATCCTAGCTCCTGCCCAAGTAAAGGGCCTATGATTTGATAAATCAGATTTAAAAGCTTGTGTTTGGGCTACGTTCAGTAAAAGGTAGGGGCACTAGATCGGAAGGTCATGCTCCAGTGCGCTGTCCCTTCCGTGTTCTTCTGTGTCCCTGTTGCTTGTATTTTAAGAGAGTGGAGAGGAATGTAAGTCAGAAACCAACAACCAGCATTGTGAGAGCCTTTGAATCAAACCCACCCATATTTCCAGCTCCATTCTTGCTTTTAGGGTACAAGACACAGAGACACTGCTGAAGTTATTAGGCGATGGATTCGTGAAATGCTAGTGTCCTTGGAGTGCAGTGCGTACCCAAGAGGACCCTCTCTCTGTTGTAACTTGCTAGCCATAGAGGGTGTAGATGACCGAGCGGTGTAGTGCACAGAGATGACTCACAGGGGCCACTCCATGTTGGGCAGCTGTGATTTGCCTTTTTACTTCTTGGGGACTCTGTCTGGAAATGGTATTTGGCTTTCTCTGTCTGAAAACAAGGTCTATTCAGAGAGTTAAATTAGATTAGGTAAAATCTACATCTGGCTACTAAGAAATTAGTGCATTTCAAGTGAGAATGTCTGCAAAGGGAAAATTCCATGGACTAGGAACAACCAGCTATGATAACAGTAAAGAAAATTCAGGAAGCTGATCTTAGGAACCCAGGGTTTAGTTGAAGGAAACATTTTAAATAGTCACTTAGTTTTGCAAGCGACCAAGGCATATTAAGACCCACTAAATGCCTCTACGGCAGAATTATTTTTTTATAAGTACCATTTGAACAAAGAGGCCGGTTTTATCGGCATTGATTCAGCTGTTTTCAGGCTGCATGTACGTGATGTTCTGGTAGCGGCAGGACCCTTGGCTGTCATACACCCATTTCCACTGGGGTTGTTCTCTGTTATAATGACACTGTTTTCTGTCTTATGATGACTTTTCCCCCAGTGTCATATATATTTTCCTTCTTTACCTGTTTATGCTCATTTCTGTGAAGTTTCCTTTTTTGATTCTTTTTGCAATCTTGGGAGATTTTTACATGCTTTAAGGTGTTTTTTGACAGCTGAAGAAACTGATGTAGGAAAGATGATGACTGACTCCTCAAAAGTGGCTCCTCTAGGTGAAGTTAGAGCTAAGACCAAGCTCTACATGTTTGAGTCCAGGCTCCTTATGTGACTGTTTTCCAAGGTCGCATCACCTGTAATGTCACAGGTGACCAGTACACTTTCTCAGGTTTCCTTTCTGGGTAGTTGTGTGTCCTGTGGAATCACTGTCTGATGGGGACAGGTGGTTTTTTAATTCCGCTGGGTGGTCAGCTTTCTGTCAGGGAAACTTTAAACATCTCTGTGTTACTTCCTGGCTCATCTGATCTTTTCTTACAGTGTGTTGCCAATTCCTGATTTTTTTTTTCCTGAAACCTCTTTATTACAAACTGACCTGAGAACTGACCCATTCCCAGAAAAAAAGAAAAAAAAGGATTCTGTTACATTATGATTTAAAACAAAAGAACAGTAAACGTGAGCATAAAGCTTTCAAGGCACGAGTCTAGGACATCTTCCAGTATGTCTGACAGAAAGCTTCTTTAAAGTGACAAAGGGAGAATCCTAGACAACCAAATAAAATTCTCATGGTTTCACATGGAATGGGTTTGCAGGGAAATACTGGAACACTGAGCCGTTGGCAGTGTACTTTTTCATCCTACATGGGGGCAACACTAGGGTGAATCCTAGTCATACAGAAGGATGTGTGTTCCAGAGTTGAGATCCTGATTGTAACTCCCTGGTTCTATCTACTATTACCTGTGTAACTGTCACAAGGTGTTGGACTTCTCTGTTCTTAGTGTGTTTGATGAAGTTAATTTTAATAACCGACAGGATGGGTTCTGCCTTCTGTTCTTTCTCCCCTTACATTGCTCTCTAACGCTCTGGTCTGTGATGGGGTCAACCAGATGTCCAAATGAGCTCCTGAAGTTAGGCATCAGGAGTCTTCCTGAAGCCCATGACCAGGTTTGACTTAGAGATAGCAGCCTGGTGCACTTATAAGTCCCTGTGGCTGGTGTGCTTTTTTGTTGGTGTTATCCCACAAGATTGGGCCACCAGAATATTGATAACATGCTGCTATTCAGTGACTCAGTTTGTATAAACAGGAGCCCCGCAAAAACTATTTGTCCTTAAATAATTTCATGTGGAGGGTAATAAATAATCTTTCACATTTCTTTGAGACCATGTTCCATATTAGGTTTACCTTACATAGGAATATAAATGTACTAGTCTACAGAGGCTTATTTATGGGTCATTGGAACTTTCCAGAAGCAAATTAATGACTTGGACTGGTATCATGGCACAGTCATTAAGCTGCTCATCACTGGTGTAGCCTAATCCTCTAAAAACCATTGATAAGAGTGGAGAAATAGCTTCACAGTTCTTTAATAGGAACTGATTCTACACCTGGTGACACAGCAGAAGTATTAACTGATGTCTCACACAAGTTCTCAGTGAGAGAGAGAGACAGAGAGAGAGACAGAGAGAGAGACAGAGAGAGAGACAGAGAGAGAGGATGGGAGGAACAATTCTATAAACATTCATGACTATGGAATTAAAAAATACTGATGCTGATTGTTTATTAAAGATTATAATCACTTCAGCATCACACAGGATTAAACCCTTTAACCAGATAATAAGCACGGCATGTTCTTTATGATAATGCCAACAATAAAACTAGAAGACTTTACTGTGTGTTATTTATTGGGTCAACTGGACAAATCATTTTTCCACAAGCCAGGCTTGGAAATGGCTTTTATTTTCTCTCTTCTTAAAAATGGATTGAGCTGATACACTTAGCTCAGGGAATGTTTCACTGTAAAATCAGCACTAATTGGCACTAGCATCACGGCTCCAAGTTTGTAACGCGGACGGTGTACACACAATTTTATTCCCATTAGCATATTTCATTTAACTCACGGCAGGGGTAGAATTTTATTTTAATTTTTTTCTCATGCACATCTGAAATCCATTTATGTCCTTTTATCTAGCCGCTCAGCTAGACCATATACCTGAGCACATGTTTGTTACTTATAGGATATAATCACTTCCCAAGTCATCTCCTGACCTCTGGTCTCGCCTTTCCAAAGTCTGTTATCCCTACAATGGCCAGAGTGATGCTTCGAACATGAATGAGTTCAACGCTGTGTTCCTTTCATCAGAACTCACTCGTGCCTGCTCTGTGTTCTTACAATAAAACCAAATACCTTACCATGGCTCTTCTGGTTATCTTCTGACAGCATCTCCTGTCTCCTCAACTTTCTCCTTCTCCTTCAGTGCCGGGCTTCACCCTGGGGGCTCCCAAGGGAGCATGGCTATTATAAGCATCATTTAGAGGCTTCTTTGTCCCTCAACTTCTTGGTGTATCCAACTAACAGGGACCCATGGCAGAGAATGGAGAGAGGTGGAGAGTGAGATCTGGAGATTGTTCCCTAGGGTCCTCCCCTCAGCCATATTCTTCATCAGTCAGTCACTTACCTGCACGTCCTGGTACACACTCTCTCTTCTTCCTGCTGAGCTGGGTGTGATCAGGTTACCCTGCTGTCCTAGCCCTGTGAACCTTGTGCTTCGCTTCATGGTATCCTGCCCCTACCTGCATACTGCAATTATTCCTTTCATTCAAATCACTTGATCACCTGCATTTGCCCATTTTCCATGCGGTCAGAGATTTAGAGAATCAGAGCTCACCATGAAGATAGTGCTTTCCAATCTTCTGAAGTTCTGGTCCCTTCCCTGTGTCTTTAAAGAGTCTTATGTGGAAATGATTTAGAGACCAAGTCCAGATGAGTAAGGTGGGTCTTCCTCCTTAATCAGCGGATAGACATGGATAGATGCTGTCTAGGGCGGAAATAAGTTTCCTGTGGCATGATGACTGCCTCCCAAGACCAAGTAATGCAGCTCTGCAGAACAGAGTTGGGAGAAGCATTCAGAACTTGGGGGTATCTGGGAAAAAGAAAGACCTCAAGCAGAAGCCTTGGAGACAATTAGCTGCCAATAGGATGATTCAGGCTTTCAGATGTAAGCTCTCACTTGCAGTTACAGGTTCAGTATTAAAGAATTTCCCTGATTAGAATAAACTGCAAGTGTCACCACTTGTCCATTGCTGGAGAGGAAATCTTCTGAAAGAATAACTGGGCTGCTCATTGGGGAGGGGGGTCAGGCAGGTAGAAACACTGCTAGCCAAGAAGGATTTAATTTCCATAATTCAAGTGTACCAGAGAAATTTCTATTATCCTGCAGGGGCTGTTGTGCAATTGACACTAACAAAAAGTACTTCTGCATTTTACTAAGTCTGCTTTTGAGCAGCCCTGTGTTTTCACCATAATATTTACTTCTGGATAAATAGGCTAAATTCTCCAATTCTGATACAAAACAGAAAGATCAGAGAATGAAAATAAATAGATGACATGGCTGTTTAAAGATAATGCAAAATGTTTTGTAGCAGCATAAATATTTGATTGTAAAACTTTCAATATGTTGTGTCTATTAACTAGTAATGTACAACATTTAAATAATTCCGCCAGCTGAAGTGGGCTAGAGACATGCAGGAGGACAGAGTCAAGGCCAGCGTGGCAGGAGGCCAGCTTTTCATCATAACATAGCCCCATGGCAGGCCCAGACACTCTATCCATCCCATCTGGAGCTCTTTGGTCAGGATCTAGCCACAAACAAGAGAACAGGGTTAACTGAACCCTTGGGGGCATGAAAACTTTTCTAACTTTCCTTTGCTAATTTGGTTTGCATAGAACTTTCCTTGGTATCATTTATGCTTGAACCTTGATGTTCAGTCAGTTTCAACTCTTTGATATGGTTCCTTGATTTTTGTGTTTGGGGTGCAAATTATGGATGATGCTTTTGAAACTCCACACTGGAGGTAGGAGGATTTAGTTTGAAATTCCATCTCACCCAGGGTATTCCTGTCTACCATATGCTTAATCTGGCAAAATTTGTTGGATTACCATTAAGAGACCTGAATTTGGGAGACCTTTATTTTTTTTTTCTGTTTGAATTTAAGTATTTCTCCTAATCTCTTTGAGCCTCTACTTTTATCATCTACAAAATGGGACTCACAATAAAGTGCTCCCAGCTCTTCTGCCATATAATGATACTTGGAAGGCGCTTTCTGTGAGTAACAAGTCCTGCCCATGTATCAAATCTGGTATTAGATCTCTCAGCCACCAGAACTAACTCTGATGAGATGCAGACATTTGTAACACACTTAACTCAAGGTCTGACTCATTAGGGAAATTTTCAGTCTATCTGCATCCAGCAAACTGTTGATCAGTCTGCAAACCATTTGTGGAAGAAAATGGTTTGCAGACTTTAGCTGTGTTGCAGATGTCTGCTAAAAATCATGAATATAGATGCTCTGAAACCTTCAATGAGTCCTGTGTGGACTAACATCAAAAGTGAGCTTTTTTCTCAGCAAGATGCATGAACATGAACACATAACTGACAGCATCGTATCATATGACTTAAATTGTGAGAAGAAATCAGGGAAGTACAATGCTTATTTCTTTATTACAGAGAATTAAAACTCCACTAAGAAAATCTGTATAACATGCAAATATTGGCAAGATAAAAATATTCACATACCCACCAAGACTGGTTCTAGTGGTGTTCAAACTCAGTAGCTCAGTAGAATAACAGATACTTCAATGAGCCTAGCACATTTCAAATCTCTTGAAGTTTGTGGATGGTGTGAATAAGCTTCCACAGAGCCTAAGAAATTCTCTCCACACATGGTTCTCCACAGAGTTCAAAGGGGATGACTTTTCCGAGAAGCTTCTGTTGAGGAGGTCTCCCAAGGGGCCCTTAGCATTTCTGAGGGGGTAGTTGCTGGACTGTGAAGCTCTTGGGGTTTTCAAGGGCTATATCCCATCATCTCAAGAGTTTCCCACTCCCTAAGTACTGTTGAAGAGGAAACCATGAAGGTATGCTACTGGGTGGCAGCCTGTGGTCCCTCCTGTGTTGGTGGCCCTTTTCAGCATGTCAGCCTTTCAGGGGACGGAAGTCTCTGCATGAAGAACACATTTCTAGATCTCATTAATTCCAGATTTCTAAATGATAACATCCAAAGATTTCAAATCAACCAATGACAAAGACCTACTGAGTCTTTACTGTAATTAATTTGGAAGGAAGTGATTTCGTAAATTAGTAGGAATAGTGCAGGAATGACAGTCCTCTGTGTCCATTTGCTTCACTTGGAGACAACTGCCAAGTCCACAGTCTCCTCCATCTAATAGGACTGCTGCATCTCACCACCTGCAAGTCATTTTCTCCTTCCTTATGGAATAGTGTGAAAGCATTCATGGTATGGAGTGGCCGCTGACCCAACTGACATGAATGGATTGTGCATTGTGCTCAGATGTAGAATAGAGTGGTGCCTTATATCACATGTACACAATTTCGGCTCATTATCTCACTTACTAATTACTTGGGACAGCTAGTTCGTGGTGGGTGGTGACATGCTACACACTGTGGGGAATAAACCACAGCATATAATTTTTGTCCCTGAAGACCTCACAGCCCACAGTAGCAGGGCAGGGCTGGTAAGAGGTGTGTGTGAGGCAGGGCACACACGAGTAAAGGGCCTTGTCAGGATGGTCCATGGATGGCATTTACATGATGTTGAGCTCACGGTAGGCAATAAATAATCATGAATGGGTAGAAGAATGGGTCAAACTCCCGCTCTATCTTATGACACCAACTTGCACATTTTTACATCTTTTACTGTCAGTGAAAATGTAATGCTCCTTAAAATCAATGGACTGTCACAGCGTAACTGGAAAAACTTCTTTCCCAGCATTACATAGAATAATGGTTTAAGCTGAAATTGATCGTGTTAACTTTGATGATATATGGTAAGTGATACAAAGTAAGATTTGTCTGTTGAGTGTGGTATACAGCGCTAATTCTTTGTATATTTGGAGGAGGAAGTTTCTTTGTGGATTGCAGTACACTTAAAAAGGAGAAAGAAGTGTGTTGTTGGAACTGGTGTTTGAAGCAGAGGTGGTAGGGATGGAACCAGGTGGAAGGAGTTTCCCCTTGTGAACACAGAAAGGCACAGAGGTAGAAATGACTAGATTAGAATATGTTCATGGCTGTTAAACAGACAGATATTATTGGAATGGAGAGCTTGTCTTGAGAAGCAGTACAATGTAAACCCGCAAATAAAGGTGGGATCATAGCAGATTTCATGAGGATTAAAGTAACAAGCTGTCAAGTTTGGATTTCATCTTGTATATATGTTTCTAGCCAACCAGTGACATATTAAAAATAATATTTTAAGATTAATCTGTTCAGGGTGAGTTGAAGTGTGTTTAGTTGGAGTCAGAGTGAGCAGTCAAGAAATTATCTTTGTAATTTAACAGAAGTGTAATGAGGGACCATGCCCAGGTAGTAAACGTGAGAATAAAGAGTAAAGGTGAGATATGAGAGAAATTTTCAAGACATTTGCTAATGATTTAGCTTAAATTTTTGGTTGAAATGATCAAGAGAATTAAATCCAGAAGAAAATAATCAGACTTAAAAATTTTATTTTTCCATTATACAGTACTTTTAACAAGAATTGTTCTTATGTATACATCATTTCAAAGTTATTTTTTTAAAGTATGAAACTTAATCCTTAGTCCAAATATTACTGTTCTTATTGTTCACCACAGTTTATTTATACTTTGCTTCAGTGTAACATTATCGTTTTAGCTATTATTTACTTAATTGTTGCTGTGAAAGCTCTTTCTCTGTTTTGTTTCACAGTTATACTGGAGTAGGTTTAACTTTTTTGCATATATAGATGATCTTCCTTAGTCACAAGAGCTTTTCCTCTAAAATTGGTGAATTTATTTCTCAGATTCTCTGTCTCTCTCTCTCTCAGGCTAAATATTCAAAATGTCTGAATCCTTGTGCTTTCGCTGTTTGATCATTTTTTCATGCCTAAATCTTGTAATCTAAGCAACTACTTCTAAGATAACAATCTGCAATATATTAAAATAGTGTTAATTTCCTACTTTTTAAAAAATTTTGTATCATTTTTCTCTTTTCTGTTTCACCTTTTTACAAACAAAAATAAATAAATAAAGGATTGCAGACGACAATCCTCTCACAAACCAGATTTATATAAAAAAAAAGGTAAACAAGAGGTCTTCATACATCTCAGTTTATTTATCATGCAATTCTTGGTGAATGCTTTCAAACTGAAGATTCAATTTTTTTTTTTAAGTTCAGGAATAATTTTTATTTCTTTGACCTTTTTTTAAGCATTCCAGTCTCTCAGGAAATCTTGTTGTGTATAACTGTTACATTTTCTGAATCAGTCTCTGTATTAGTCAGGGTTTTACTAGAGAAAACAGATATAACATGAGATATACAAATGTATAAGAAACGACAAGATGGGCTTATGGTCAGCCCCAGAGTCGGATGAAGAAGCGTGCAGAGGGTGTCTGCGCACTGGAGGCCGAAGGATTCAATCCGAGGTCTGGAGTTCGCCCTAGTGTCCAGTGCAAGTCCACACCAACAGGCTGATGGTCTGTGACAGAAGGCCGAGGGCTCTGCGATGAAAGGCTGGAGTCTATGCCGGAAAGCTGAAGAGTCTACACTGGAATCCAGGAGACGAGGTCCAACCAAAGGTGAAGACTGGAGCTTCTCCCAAGAATGGAGTGCATTCATCCTTGCTCCTTCCCTTTTATAGCTTCAGGTGATGAGCCACCTTGGGGTGGGTTTTCTACACCCTTGGCTGTAGAGTTGCTAAACCCATTTAGTTAAGTTTCTAAATGTCTCCAATTGACACAATCAATCAACCATCACAGTCTCTCTGTTTTTATCTTTTTAATACTTTATCATACTTTGCTTGTTATATTCTAAGTTATGAGAAGCCTTCTTGAATTTGCACTGTAATTAAATTTTTGCATTTGAATAGAATGGAATCTATATGTTCTATATTATATTTATTGCATTCAAAGTGTATCCCTCTGTGTGTGTGTGTGTGTGTGTGTGTGTGTGTGTGTGTGTGTGTGTCTTATACTTGGGTTTGAACTTGGGACCTTTGCTTTGTTCCTTACATTCCTTACATTTTTTATTTTGACACAGGGTCTTGCTAAGTTGCCTAAGCAGGGCTTAAATTTATGATTTTCCCACTTTATTTTCCCAAAGTCCTAGAATCACAGGTATGCTCCATAGTGACCAAGTGTCTGCCATTTTTGAATGCTAATATATGTTTTCTGATATCTCATTATTTTCTTTACAGGATCACTTTCGTAAATGCAAAAACTTATGGAGCATGATACCATGAATTTAAGGCTGTTCACAGACAAAATTGTGAAAGCTGCATCTCTAATTCCCAAGCCATCCCAGTTGATTCTTCTTTTCACTCTGATCCCTCTTGATAATACCTAGTTTATCTTATGAAGCAACAGCAACAGCAGTGGCAGCAACGGGAAGAAAGGGCTCTAAATTGTGCCGCTTCGGTTTCTCATGAGGGACTGCAGCTCAGGGCTGCCTCTTGAATTATGTTGAACACTGGGAAAACAATTGGTTTTTAGATGATTGATAAATTACAGTTATGCAAGAACATTTCTACTAAAAGACTGTCTTTAATATGGCTAACTAAATGCTTGTTTCACTAACTTACATTTGGCTAAGTTTGTGATGACGAGTTTTTCTGAGGTCATGCTGTGTGAGATAATAAAGTGATTTATTCGAATACATCCATGGCGGCATAATGGATAGGAAAGTCATTCCTTCAACAAATCCTGATCCTCTGGAGTTTGCTAGGCCCTGAAGCCACAGAGATGAATGAGTCATTGCCTCTGTTCTTCAGCAGGTACGAAGCTTGTTGACAGTCCCTTGCAACAAAACAGGCCCAAATAGCAGATCTATCTTTATGTTATCTAAACTTGAAGGGTATTTTAATTCCTGGATCCTCCATCTCCTTATCTCTAGAATGGGTTTACTACATCCTGTTTGATCATTTTTAATTCTCAGCTAAGATCAAATAAATGAAAGCCCAGGACTTCTTGGGTCTCATCTTACAGACAGAATCATGGGTACTCCTTGTTTTGTCTCTTCAAGCCAGAGGGGTTCTCCTCTTTGAACTGGGCAGCTTTGGCCAACCTTGTTCTAGCTGAACCCATGAACCCAGAAGAGGACGTCCTAGGGTTGCTTCACTGTCTACTTCTTTCCTCCCCACAAACCTACCTCACACTCACAGGTCCTGCTATCACCATCTAACTGTAGGGTAGAAGCGTGTGGGTTTTGAGTTTAAGGGCCGGAGAGGATAGATCTCGTTTATCTTGCATGCTAAAATAGTAGAGTAATTCCGTCTAGAGCAGTTTGAAAGAAAGATGCTTTAGAAAACACTGTGGATTGAATGCTGGTTGTCCTCTAAAAGTTCCTGTGCTAAGGTTTGGGCCGCAGGGCGGTAGAATTGGGAGGTAGTGAATTCTTCAGAGAGAGTGGCCTTCTGGGAGGTCCTGGAGTTCTTTGAAGATGTGCTCTCGCAGAACATTATGTGACACCAGTCTCTTTGCTTCCTAGTCATGATGGCTTTGCCCTTCTATAAGCTCCCACCACTGATGTGTTGTCCTGTTAAAGACCCAAAGCATGTGGCCACTTGATCATTGGCTGGAAGCTTCAAAACCATGAGTCAAAGTAACCTTAGTTTTTGTAAGTTAATTATCTGAGGTATTTAAATATAGAAAACTAATACAGAGACCCAACCAAGAAACCACCGGATAAATAAATTTAATCAATAAATCACTGAATACAAGCCAGGTAGGGTGGATCAGAAGAGTCCTTATCTGCATTAACCAAGGTTTCACTCTATGCCAGATACTTCCATGAGAAACACTATGAGTTCTCATAGTAATTGAATTTTTCAACTGAAGAAAAGCCAGGAGAGGTGAAGTCATAGGATTAAAGTCACACAGGTCTACTTGAGTCCATTGTTCACTCTTCTGAAATTGCTCTGAGCCCAGAATGGAATTTTTCCCCACTTGCCATTTTCTGTCCCTCATATTTTAGGTCCACACTTTGATTTATATGCCAGCATCTCTTTATCTGGAATAATCTGACACTAGGAATAAAAAGAGAGTTGATATTAAAAGGAGATGAGATTAAGGGATCTAGATTTCCACCTCTGTTTTCTATGCATTTGTCATGTAGCCTTAACCAAGATGCTTATAACTTTATCTCAATTTCCTCCCCGATGGCATGAGCAGGGTCCAGTTCTGCATTCTAGAACAGCAGAGAGTCAGCCACTTCCAGCCATCCCATTGCCCTGCAGCACCACTTTACACTGGTGCCTTTCTACGGGCAGCACTGCAGACTGCAACACGGTCCTTTGGCTTGAAAAGTAGAGGGGGGTCAGGCCGGCACCCCTCTTAGTTTCCTTCTGTCTATTAGTTGGCAAGCCCTCAGAGAATAAAAACGCCTTTTCGTGTAACTCTAATCAAAACACACTTTGAAAGGGGTGTCCTTTGCCAAAAATTTATATTTATCCCAAGAAAAATTAGAAACTATTTTTGGATTATTTGCACATGACTTCCCCGCCTCGCTGCAGATAAAAAGGAATTACTCGTCTGCAAGCCTGTGTGCTGCTCAGAACATGGCACACATCTTCCTTCACAACCCGGCCTGTGGGAATCCTGCTGCTCTTCCTAGCTCCACATAATGAAAACATTAAGAGTATAGTAGGTACTTAGTTCTTGGTGGGGGTTCTGTCCCTTGTGCTCTCCAGCTGTATGAGTTAGCCCTTGGAAGCTATGATGAAATACCTGAGAAAACTACTTTACTGGAGAAAAGGTTTATTTTGACTCACAGTTGCAGAGATTTCAGTCTATAGTTAGCTGGATCACTTGTTTCTGGGAATAAGGCAGAAACATCATGGTGGAAAGATCGGGCAGAAGAACACTGCTTGCCTTGTGGTAGCCAGGAGAAAGAGAAGGGAGAAGAGAGGGATGGAGTGAGAGTCAAGAGATAGTTTCCAGGGTTACATTCCCATGACTCATTCCTTTTAAGTAGACCCCCACCTCCCAAGTTTCCATACCTTCCAATATGCTATCAAATTATGGACCCATCAATGGATTAATTCACTAACAAAGTCAGAGTCCTCATGATCTAACCACCTTCCAAAGTCTCACCTGTAAATACTCCAGCCTTTTGAGGATGCTTTAGACACAAGTTATAAAACCAACTCTGTGGCTTTGGGTAAGTTCATTAACTCTTTTGAGCCTCAGTTTGTTTATATGAAAAATGCTGAAAAGGAATAACTTATTTTAAGGTGATTATGAGTATTAAATAGAATAAAGCCTAGTTATATTATCTGGTGGGCACTTAGAAATTGCTGTGTACCTTTTCTTCCTAGATCTGTTTTTGATCCTAAAAAATTAGATATTATTCTATGTTTACAGACATGATTAGAGAAATTAGAGAAATATACACTCTTAAGTCAATCCTTGATGTGTTTAGTCCAGAAACCACTAACCCCAGAGAGGTAAGCAGCTGTAGACAGCAGGCTGCGGGGAGGAGGAATAAACCTGTGCAAATCTACCCATCATAGAGGCAGAGGGTGGCCAGGAAGTGATAGAACTGAAGCTCAGTGCAGAATGTATATGACAGCAGCAGCGATCTAATTTCAAAATGCTAACCAGTGTCTTTGTCATTCTTGTCACTGGGACAATAAAACAAAACAAAACAAAACAAAACAATAAATCCAACAACCACAGTTCTAAGGAGGAGAGGTTTATTTTGGCTCCTGTTTTTAGGCCGTGCTCTGCTGACTCTAAGGCAGAAATGGCCTGCTGACAGGGTGTGGTAGAGAAAAATGGTTCATCTACAGTCTCCAGAAGCAGAGAGAGAAATAAGGAGCGAGGGCGATAGATACACCCTTCTAAGTCATGCCTCAAGTGACCTGTCTCATGCAATCATCTGTATTTCCTAACAGCAAGGCAGCTATGTGCACTCATGATAACCACCTCCTAAGAGCCCCACCTCTGATACATGAGGTTTTGGGGGGACATTCCACATCCAACCCATAACACCCAGCAAGTGTGTGGATGGGTTTCATGCGGCCACTGGAATTCCTACTTATAACTCTCACTTCAGGGGAGCCTGTTCCTCCATTTCTTAAAAAACCAAACAAAACAAGCACTGTTAAAAAAGCAACCACCTTCTCTGGAAATCTGTTCTTTCTTTACTTATGGTAAGTGTCCTTTTGTGGCACAACCATTCACTTATGAGCATTGGGTAAGCATCTATCTAATGCAAAATGAAAAAATGTAATAGCTCGGACACAGGCATCTGAATTAAATCAAAACATCTAGCATTTTAAAGCTATGGAAGTGTGGAGTAAAGAACTTGTTTCTGTCTGGGAGGGGGAGGTGCAGATGCAGGGGAGAAGATTAATGGTGAGGTGTTACAGGAACCCTAATGTTGTCAGGTAATAAGGGAAAAACAGGTGATCCTGAGTTATGGGTTTGGGCTTTGCTTATATCTTACGCGTGAGTTTATTCTCTCTTCCTATTGCAATGTTGAGACTTACTGAAAGAAGGGCTTTAACCTCTATTTGATTTTCTGATTCCTTCTCATTCCATATTGGCTATTTTAGCTTCTTACAATTTAAAAGTCTTTGCCTGGACATTGAGAAAATGAGATGCCTGATTCCCCTATCAGTAGGATACAAACTGTTACCATTTGGGGAACACAGATAAAGTTAGCTAGACTGATACTGCATTTGCATGAGCCTTGTATTCCTGAGACCTAGGGTGACAGATGGTGTCTTGTTAGTGATAATGGCACCTCAGGACTTCCTCTTTATCCTGAAGAAGAACTGGCAGGCACCCTTCCCTGTCCCTAATTGGCCCTAATCACAGATGTTTAGAAACAGTTGAGTGGGAAGACCTCCCATAGTACAGGTCTCACCAGGAAGAAGTTGGCTGATTATCAGGAGACAAAGGATAAAGAGTGTTGATTTAGCTGGAAGCGGCTGAACCTAGCTAATTCAGCAAAACTAGGGAAAGAGGTTCTGGTCCTTTTTCTCAGGCCTTCCTATGTGGTCATGACAACTCAACCTGTTTAGGAGTTCAGGAAGGGGAGATGAAAACAAGGAAGGATGACGGTATTTCCTGAACACCTGTGACCTGCTAGTCGCTAAACGAGTTCTTTACCTGGGGTAGCTCACCACAGCAGCCCAGGATGGGATGAGCCATAACACTGCTCTCATTTCACAGTGGGGGGAAACAGAGGAAGCTATGTGTCTTGCCCAGGATTGCCTGTTCAGTGAGGTACTGGACTGAGCTTCAAATTCTGCTTTGAGTACTCCACAAACTTACTTAAATTCCCATAAGTGTCTCCCTTGGTTGCTGTTCGCCAGGAGGATTTTGACATTGTTGTGTTGGGCATAAGAGTGTAATTAGGAATCACTATGAAGCAGCAAAGAAAGCAAGACAGAGCTGGAGAAATTCCACTGTGATGTGCTATCAATAGAAGCCTCAGTAGAACCTAGAAGAAGAGGCATTTGCTTAGGGCCAAAATTTAAGGAATGCTAAAAAACTTTGCAACCAAAATACATATTTTAATGAACCATCAGAAAGAATTTAATCTAAAAAGTTTTGCTAAACAAAACATCAACATTTTAAATATTATAAAGAGAAAAGCCCAATACTATATTTGTAGAACACACTAAGCTTACCCTTTTCACTGCTAGTGTCTGTCTTTATATAATGCTCCAATATTTTATCATGGATTTCTTTTGCATTGTTTCAAAAGAATTACATTATAATTTTAACCATCTTGCTGACTGAGATTTGTTATGCCACCTTGAAATTTGGTACCTAAGACAAATGCTTCACCCATTTTTCCCAGACTCTGGCCCTGAGTATCTGGGAGCTGTGGACCTGAGATGATCTTTCAGAGTTGTCTTGACTTGTGATCCCCATTCCTGAAGACCAACTAGTGGATATTGGATATATATGTCCCTGGGAAGAACATATAAGCTCAAGCGATTCTCTTTGGCTGAGTATAAATCCCTAAATGAGACCCAGCTTGATTCCAGGAGCTCCCAACACCCCCAGCAGCTGTGAACTGTGGATGCCTCAACACAGTACCCACTGCTACAACAGACTCACCTCAAATCTCAGGCTTTGCCTGCTGTGCCCTTTGCGAACTAGAGACAAAGCTCATCATTCAAGCTTTGGAAGGAGGATTTGCTTGGAGTCCATTGTCTGCAAGACACATTTCTAGCATCACCTGGCTTTGTCAAGATGTCAAGACTTGGAAATACCCATGCACTGATTCAAGAAATTATCAAGTGCTACTATTTCTGTCCTCAAAGGTCACTGCCAGTAAGGATAGATCTTAAGCCCCAGAGAGTTTAGCGCAAACTCCCAGTTTCAACTGTGTTGAGATCTGAAGTCTGAGTGGAGCCAGCATCAGCCTCCAACTCACCCATGCACATCCTCACTGATGACTAACTTGATTTCACTGGAGTTTTCCGATGTTTGCTCCTATAAGTTTCTGTTGAAAATCTGGATGCTGATAAAAAAAAAAAGCTCAGGCACGTGTCTCTTGCTATGCCTTTCTTGGGACTTTTCAGCTTAGAAAAAAAATCAATCAATCCAACACACAAACAATAAACCTGTGGGGGTGAGCTACAGAAATAGGCCTTGGTTGCTCTCCACATGTGACATGGTCAGGAGAATGAGGACTCCACCACGGGGCTTCTGGAGACTGACTCATCAAGAGTATCAGTCCAATTGAGAACAGGATCCAATGTCCCACAGGTCAAAGGATTTAGGCAGGGTCACATATGGGTGAGGGGAACTAACTGAGTTGGACATTCAGCGATGCTTCACAAAGAGCCAATGTATAGGGTAAAAGGCAGTGGAAATCCGGAGCTAGAAGCTGGAATCAAAGTGAGAATTGTGGTGGGTTCTGAAAGGAATCTCTCAGCCATGCCTACCATTAAGGGAATAGACTCTGCAGCCTAATTTCTTGGGTTCAAATCCCAGCTCTTCCACACCCTAGCTCTACTGCACTGGGGTGATTTAAACTCTTTGTGACATACTTCTACAGAGAAGGTAATAATCCAGGCTTTGCAGGATGTTAGCATGATTAAAAGACTTACTATGTATGAATCATTTAGAATAAATACTGGGGCAAAGAAAATACTGGCTACTTCTCCCAGACATCATTCACATTCATTTCCCTGTTTCCTGTCTTCTTCTTTAGTTACCTCTTTCTCTTCTATTTCCCGTTTTTTTCTTTCTCTCTTCCTTAAGGGCTTCTCATGTGAATCTGCCAAAATGTTGTAATTTATTATTTAAAATTAAATGCCCTTTGTGTTTAGTTTAAAATCAGGTAAGGGAAGTGTCCTATATTCCTCTCAATCGATTGTTCCTTTTGTTTGCTTATGGTCCTGCAGTGAGATTTTCCCATGGCCCTGTGGCTCTAAATAGAAAACCTGTCCTCTACCCTTGACTTCTATTCTCACTACCTTAGCATTAAGTCCTCATTAGCTTTTCCTGGGCCTTAAACTGATCTAGATTTGCCTTAATGTGGCATGGCTGAGTATACATAGATCCATTCTGGCCATAATAAAGATTTCTCTCTTTCATGAGAAATCTTGCATTCATTTTGAGATGACTTTGTGGGGGGGTAGAGAGATGTTCTTTTTTTAAAAAGTTATTTCTGCCTACGGAACACACCATTTCCACAAATAATGAGTCTCTTCCAAAAGGCTGCACCAGGAGGCAAGTACACAGCTTGTGAGACAGTAACCCTTTCCTCCCTTCATCCTTTTCTCTCATGACTGGAGAGAAAATTCATCAGCTCTGGAGAGTCATTTTAGAGATACGCGAATTTAAAGCATGAGTTCAGCAATGTACAGTTAAAAACTAGTAAAACATCACAAGTAACCAAATGAACAGTTTTTCAAATCTAGTTTCTTTTCAGGATGAAGATAATCAATTGACATAGCCACATGGAGAAGCTGGAAGCAGAACCATCTCCTGAAAATCGTGCTAGATTCACTTAAATGAGACTGCAAGTATTTTTTGCTACAGAAATGGCCAAGCATAAAATAGCTCATATCAAAGAAAAGAAAGTGTTTGTACTTAGAAGGTGAAGGTGGCCCATTTACAGAATACAGTGGCAGTTCTACAGTTTGCACACAGAAAACAGAAATAAATGGGCCAAAGTACAAAGAAGTAGGCTTGCTTATTTTAAAGCTTAAACATTCAAAAATCTCAGACATCATGATTATTATTTTCCCTCAAATTAAGAAAAAGCGTAATCTGATAGGACAGGGACAGAAAGAATCTGTGATAATTCATTACTGGCAATAAAAGGAGAGTTTCCATCCACCCATCCACCCATCCACCCATCCATCCATCCATCCGCCCACTGGGAATTTGCTGAAATGTACTAACTGTGGTACCAGCTAAACATAATGAAAAGTCAGAGACGTCAGAGATGGGTGAAGAGGGGAATGTACAAATAAAAACCATAAAGCAATATAATGAAATAATTGTAGACAGAAGCTGAGTAAAGAAGCATACATCTATATAAAGGAGTCAGAAACTTTCCTGAAAAGGCAGATTTTGAGCTGGAGCAGTAAGTCTAAGCAGAGGTATATCAGGCAGATAGTGCTGTTGCCTCCCCTGGAATATATTCTTGTTTTCTGATAGATATAAAGGAAAGAGGCAACTCTACATTTGATCTTTGATGACAAAGTTATATTAATCTGTCATAAAAAATACTTGAAGCTGGATAATGTGTAAAGAAAAGAAAATTTTTAGCTCATAGTTCTGGAATTCAAGAGCATTGCTGTTAAAGAGGATGGCATGAAGTGGTGGAAGTGTTTGCAGATGAGATCACATGGAAAGACAGGAGGCAAGAGAGGGATTCAGGAGTTAATTTTGCTTCTTTGTTACAACTCCCTTGAAGGAACCAACCAAGGTCCCATGAGAACTGCATCATTAATTCCTTCTGAAGATGTTCCCCAGCGATCTAACTGCCTCCCGTGAGCTCCGCTTTTAAAAGTGAGACTCCAACTAATCACCAGACTAGGAGTTAGTCTTCCCACCCTGGAACTCTTGAGGTCGTACTCAAACCATATGTAACACAGAGCAGCAGTGTTAAGCACACCTCTCTGAGAAGCTAATGAGCATGCTGCTCCTTGTGCAGATCCATGCAGTCTGACAGGGGACTTCATGTGATTCCTAAGCTTATGTGGACATGACGCTGTGCTCTTAAGTTTAAGGAGAAGAGGAGGAAGAACAGGCAAAGACGGAAACACTTTCTTGTTAGCTGCATCAATAACCTTCCTACTGAGCACAGTATGGTAGGTAAAACTCGTACAGTTACTCTCAGATAAGCTCCTTATTTTCTTTATATTTTGGTATGAAAGGAACTCTGAATTTAATAAAGTGTTCTGTGTTAAAATAAGTGCTTAAAGTTAAATTACTGCCTTAGAATTCCCATTCCAGATCTTAAAACCTAGAGTACACGTCAAGGGAAGCAGTCTTCCCTCCTGCTCCCTGTAAAAGGGTGTCTGGCCACAGCCTGACCCTGTTGATAGTACCTGCTCGGCAAATATTTATTTATGAACACTGGAGAAGCTTCCAAGCCAGTGATTCCTTGTGTGACAAAGTCAAGTTATTATGAGAGGGGAGATTCTTAGTTGGGAAATTTTTATTGAATTTCACAGCTTTTGAATGTATCATGGGCACCACATCAGGTTGGCTATGGAAATGTACCTTTGAGACAAGTCCTAGCACCTCTTCCTTTTCCTAAACCCCAAACTTTTCACCCAGACTTGTACTCCTCAAACTCTGCTTTGTGGGATTATGGAGGCCTTGATGTTACTAGCAATGGATGTGGAAATGGTAGTGGAGAGCAGATAGGGATATATTCTCTAGAAAGGTAAAGTTTTCTTACTCTTCATCTAAGGTGAATTTAGGACTCCATCAATATTAGCCTTATAGCTTGAGCTTTCTTTTCTTACCAGTTTTTGGAGAAAACCCACAAAGTTGGTCTTATTTACCATTATGAAAATTAAATAACATTTATTATGGTTTATAGAAAGCAGCATTCTCTTCTGTCATATTACTTTCGTGTCTAATGGTAAAAAAAACTTCATAAGGGTTTTTGCAGTCTAAAATGATTTATATCTTTATAAATCATCTTAGATTTTTCATAAAGTTAATGCCTTTAGAAGATATGGAAAGGTTTATTGCAATCACTGTTTGTAAATGAAATTGCTGGGTACCTTGATAAACTAGCAACTCTCAGGTTTGGGGGGCTAGTGATTACTCTATGATCCAGCTTTCACCCATGAGTACACAGCAAGTGTTGTAAGGGGCCTCTGGGTAACCCATTTACACAGTAGGAGATCCCTTTTCCTCATTTCTCTTTCCTCTTATAATTGTTCTTCCTTTCCCGTAGATGATGCACCTATGGATTCCACCAATCATAAGTCAAAGATATTTGAGAAACAACTGCATCAGTACTGACCATGTACAGATTTATTTTTCTCATCTTTAATTGCTAAACAGTACCATATAGCAACTATTTGCATGGCATTTCCATTTTGTTAGGTGTTCTAAGTAATCTAGGTACTATTTAAAGTATGTGTGTGGGACTAATATATATTTAACTAATATACCTTAGTTAAAATGGCAAACAGCACACCATTTTATACGACGGACTTGAGTACGTGTGGATTTTGGTATCTGCAGGAGTGCTGGAACCAGTCCCCTGTGGGTACTGAGAGGTCACAGTACTTGGAATGCAGTCTTGATAGTCATAATAGATCATGCCCATCGAGAGCCCTGAGATAACCTTGAGAACAAAATTCACATGCTGAATGAGGTAGGAGTTTGGTTTGCTCTCATGAACTGTGCTTTCAATATGCCGGCCCTAGCTTGCCTCCCTCTGGACTTTTTTTATAGTTATACTGCCACTATTTTGAGGCTGTTTTAGTTTAGCAGTGAAACCTAATTCTAACGCACTCTACGCTGCCTTGCCAGCAGAGGCCTGTTTGAATCTTACCACATCTAAAGAAAATCACTGTAATTCTTAAATTTTTATTGAGCTAATCATCCATGGCTTATCTTCCTGTTTGGCAGGCGGCCAACCGTATCAGACATTCCAGTTTGGCCATGGGAGAAGCAGATCATGGGTCATCAGCCTGATAGAAAGTTCCAGATGGCAGAGTGCAGGAATGGCTTTAATGTTGCTCCTGATCTAGGAAGATCTCTGAACCCCCATGTTTGAGTCTCTTCTCTGTATCTACCTGGCCTGTTGAATAATGAATGCACACAGCCTTGACTCCTCCCCTTGGAATAAATATTCCAGATATGAGAAGCACCAGGCAATTTTTTTTTCAATTATTATCTGACTCTTAGGTCTATTTGACTTTTCTGCATTGAAAAACAAACAGAACATTACGATGAAGCCAGGTCTGCAACAGATGCAAAACATTTTTCTTTCTCTTTCCCTGAATGTTTTTCTAGTGACTCCTTCTGGAATGTTATTTTGAACTTACAAAGGTTCTTTAAAAAAAAACTTTGTGTATTTCTTTTAAGCATCCCTTGAGAAAGTCAGATTTAAACTTAGCAAGCCCATTGGCTTTTTAAAAGCACTTTCTTAAAATAGTAAATGTAAATCTTGGTGGGAAATCTGTAGGTGCCCTGAAAGGACAGAAATAGAAATGTTAATGGAAATGCCATTTGCAAAGACTCTGGTGAGGGCTCCATTCAGATGAGCCCAATCAGAAAAGATGAGAGTTTACAAACTAATCCGGAGTGATTCTGACTTTTAGAATCCCAGACAAGAAAAAAATAGGAAGACAGTATAAGAAAACAAGAGAGCAGGCAATTATAATATTGTTTGGATAGAAAAGACACCTATATATGCATGTTAGCACATTACTAAAGGCATGGTTATTTTCTAACCCTTTCATGGAGCAACTTTATCTTTCAAAGATTACAACTATTGAATGAATCACTCTGGTAGCTCTGTAAGGCATAACATGATGTCAGCTGTTTTCCTGTAGGTCCATAAGAGGGTTAGGTCATAGAAGTTCCAAGCTATGCAGAAACCTAGCGGCCAAGACCTCTGGGTAATGAGTCTTATGGATGAAGATGCAGAGGCTTGGGATTTTGAGCTGTGCTTCCTCATGTGGTCACTTCCTGGTGTCCTCAGGCAGTGACAGCAGAAATGTGCGGCTTGATGATGCGGAGACAGCGTAGTAAGAAGATGTAAACCTCTGTCCCCCAATTTCATTCCAGACATTCCCTAACCCACTCCAACTAAAACAAGTCATGTCACTGATACGGACAGTTAAGTTTTTCTTAGTGTTTCTGAGGGTATTTAAAAATATCTAGAATTTTAGTTCTGAAATAAGTCTCTTCCTACTCTTATTTCTTCAGTACTTCCATGATCTTGAAACCAGAGAATGAGTGCCTTATATTAAAGTGCTCCAAAACTGTCAGAATTCCCATTCTCTTTATAAGCTAGCAAGCTGCCATATTTACTGTTATGTTCATTGCAGTTGTCAGATTTTAATAGAAACCTAACAGATTTAAGCTCACTGATAAATGTTATGGTTTAGAATGGTAGATCCTCCCATAGTGCAGGGAAGTCTTACTAAGTGAATCTTAACTTCAACGCCTGTACCTTCCTATCTGCTCTGTTATCTCTATAATTATCATCTTTTTTTACTTGCAAAAGTGTTCTAATCTTGCATGATAAACTATAGTCACACTATTCTATCCAAGGGACAAAGACCATCTGAGTTTCTGGCCCATAGGTTGAACCACGATACTAGGGGCACACATATGCTCTATTTGACCTTGGTGGTGACCAGGACAGCTGGTGTCAGCTCCTGATTCTGGCTCTACTTATGGAGATGTGTTGTTAGTGGAGAGATAGGTGGTCACTTTTAAATCCCCTCCAAGTAGAGATTTTTCAGTTATATCAGAGACATGGTCTTTCAGGCTGGGAGGGATCCAGCTTCCTGAGGCAGTCCCCTTCCATGGGTAGCACTGATGATATATATATATCAGAATGAGCTCTACTCCTGGAGAAGCAGAGAGAGTCTTTTTTGCCTTCTATCTGAAAACACTGTAGACAGTATTATGGGAGATGAGAGAATGGAAAGATGCTATTTGACTCAGGGTCAAGAGAAATTATTTGCCTTTTTATCTTTCTCTTGAATCTTGCCTGAGGGTAGAGAGGAGATGAAGCTTGGTTCTCTCTCCATAACCCTCAGCTGTTTGGTGCTCACTTTTCATGTTAAATGGTGAAGAGAAGGGCTGAGTTGCAAACCTCAGGGCAGATGCACTGCTAAGTAAGAGCTATAATGAGTCAGCTTTCTGTTGCTGTGATAAAATACCCCAGAAAGTCAACTTATAAGGAGGAAAGGTTAATTTTGGCTCATAGTTTGAGGAATTTCAGTCTATGATTGCTTGGTTCCATTGTTTGGGACCTGCAGAGGTATAATATAACATGGCATCAGTAGTGTGTGGTGTAGGTTGTTCACCTCATAGTGGCCAGGAAGCAAAAAGATTGAGTGGGGGTTGGGACCCATATCTCCTCCAAGTGCATACACCCAATAACCTAATTTCCTTCTACTACATTCCATCTCCTAAATGTTCTACAGCCTCCCAGTAGCTCCATAGGCTGTGACCAAGCCTTCAATACACTGACCTTTGGGGGATATTCTAGATTTAAACTATAGCAAAAGCATTTTAAAACACAGAAGGCTGTGTTATTGCATCCCCAGCCTCTATGTTCCTGGACTTAATAGTCTACAACCATTTGATAAACTTCTGAGTACCTTGCTCCTTCCTGGAATGATACCAGAAATGCCTCTAGGGTCTCATTTTCTAAAAGCTCATGAGACACACAGGTCTTGTTTTCCACATGATTCTCCTGTCGTTCCGTTTGTGCTTTAACTTGCTACATGAACTTGCCTTTTCATTTGGTAAGTATGTTCTAAGTGTCCCTTCTGAGTGAGGCTCTGAGGTCACTGAGTGAACCAGGTAGGCCCTCTTTTTACCCTGATGGCAGCTTTTGAACAAAAAAAATCGACAAGGAAACCAGAAGGTAGACTTTTAGGATGGTAGTGGATTAGGGGAGGTGGAAAGAAAGGGAGAGGGGTATAATAGGTATGAAAATAATCAAAATACATTGTATGCATGTACCAAAAATAAAATAACTCATTATTCTATGTGACCAATATGAACCAAGGAAAAATTTGACAAAAATTGTACATATTTATAGCATACACATGATATTTTAAAATATGTATAGATTGTGAATTGCTAAATTAATCTAATAATATGCATTATGTAGCAAACCAGTGTTTTCTTTGTCATCAGAATGTTGAACACCTATTCACAGCAATTTTCAGGTGAATAGCACATTGCAATTTGCAAGGATAGTCACCATCTTGCATATTAGATCTCTTGAATTTATTTTTGACCATCATCTCCCCAGTTTCCTCCCTAGTAACCACCATGTTTTTTTTTTTTTCCAGTGGTTCCATCCATGTCCAGTGCTTCCATCCATGTTGTCACAAATGACAGGATTTCTTTGTCTTTTAAGGTAAAATAATATCCCCTTGGGTTTCTATGCAGGGGACTAGTTGAAATCAGGTCTGGGAAAACCACTTCTGGATTCACCTTCTTCTAAGTTCAGGGGGGATCCTGGGAAAGTCCAGGAGTTTGAAGATTGGTCTTGAATAAAATGTGCAAGTGGGTTGGGGGTGTAGTGCAGTTGTAGAGCGTTGCACAGCATGTGTGAGGCACTGTTTCAATGTCCAGCACTGCAAGAAGAAAACTCCCTCTTTTTTTTTTTTACAACTTTTTTTTTTTTTTTTTTTTACCAGGAATTGAACTCAGGGTCTCACGTTTGCCAGGCAGGCACTGTGCCACTGAGATATATTCCGGGCCCTGTGACTTTTATTTTATTTATTTATTTATTTATTATTATTAGTAGTAGTAGTAGTAGTATTTGGTACCGGGCATTGAGCTCACGACCTTCTACTTGCTCGGCAGGCGCTTATGCTGCTGAGCTAAATCCCCAGCTCCCTATGAGTTTTAATTAGAGAAAATTATTAAAGCAATAAAAGAAAATAAGAATTCTACCACTCTCTCTAACCAACTCTATTTTTATAGTCTTAAATCCTTCACTCTTTCTTATTTATTTCACTAGTGTGGCACATACACTGAGGTATTTTGATTTTTGTCCACGGCGATCCCAGTGTGAGAACGCAGGGCCCCCTACGCACAGCCCCCGAGGAATGTGTTCCCTGACCTTCGCTATACTCATGTCCTTCCTGTTCCCAGGAGCGCAGGCCCACTTGAGATACTTTTCAACCCTTGGCCATTTGGCTCCTCTAGACTTTCTGTCCCTGGCTGAGACTGCTCAGCAGCATGCACACCTCTTTCTAACTTGCCTGAAAAAAGCAGAGATAAGGAAAGCTTTCATCCATTTACTCAGATTCTTTGAGAGGACTCCAGCCAGCACTGCTTGGGAACCTACTTCTGCTATCATTGTCAAGGGTGTCAGCTGTCCGGAGCATGGGAGAAAATAACACTGAGATTAGCTAAATGCACATGGCCACTGTGAACCCTTCTCTAGGGTAGGGACATGGTGAGAGCAGGCGGAGCCAGCTGCTGCAGGTGTCATCCAGAAAGTGCATTCTTGTTTCTCTTGGGTGTTGCATACCAGAACCAGAGGGATAAGACTGTCTCACCCCAGTTTACACTCAGAGCCTTACACTCCTACTACTTATTTCTCAATAACAGACATACTTCGTGTCATACTTAATTTTAATAAACAATCAAAAGGGATATTTTTTGCAGAGATTTAATGAGATTTCACGCACAGAAGAAACATACTAATTCAATCACGATGTCTTTATCTCTCTGATGCAAACGCTTTCTTCTAGACCTTACCTTCTGACACTGCTGCCTAAAGAAGTAAATTTCCAACAAATGAACTCTTGGGGGATACTCTGAAACACCATAGCAAAAGCAAGCTCTCACTGTTGAATCCAGCAGTTGAACTCTGTGGTATTTAACAAAAGAAACTGAAGAATTATATGTACACAAAAGCCTGCACACAGGTGTTCACAGCAACCTCATTCCAGTAACAGGCTTTGCTTCTTACGCTTGGCTCTTGTGAACCTCTGTGGCTCTGGGTGTCCGTCACTTGTCTATGTAGGAGCGCTGAGGAGTGGAAATGCATTACCTCTTTTGCAAGTTTATTGAGATCATTAACTAGAAACATAAATGCAAAGCAACCAGTGTCAATGGTCCACGTGCAAAAGACTCTCAAGAAATAGTAAAGGCAATGATAACTTAAAAATCTTTAGGAGTTCTTAAAATCTTTCTCAAGCTAAGGATTAAAATAACATAGAGCACTCTGCAAAACATCTAACCATTTCTAAGCATTTCAGAGAAAGATATATTGATTTGGTTTGCAAAAGAGACTTTATAAAGAAAAGAAAATAGAATGAAAGATGCCAAGTGAATGTGAATCATTCACCTGGAGGAAGCTGGGGTTCTTTGGAAACAGCTGGGAAGTATATACATTGGGCCCCTGCATCCCCCATCATAAATGTGTCTTGGGAGCTTGGCTTATTCAGTTGTTTTCCCTAAGAATTTTCACTCAGAGTTTTCACTCTGCAAAATCCTTTGGAAAATCCAAAACCTGAAACACAGAAGCAGAGCTGTTCTATAGAGCCATGGCCATCTTGGATGCTTTAGCTTACCTTGCAATTTGTGTTCCTGGACTCTTCTCAGAAACCCTAGAACTGCTCCGAAAACATTTGGGTGACACTGTTACAGAAGATGTGTAAGGACAGAGTGATCTTAAGGCTTTGTCTTGGCAAAATTAACTGTTGAATTAGGAAGTTTGAAAGCAAATTGAGACATCTCAGTGAGAAAAGATAGGGGACATGATAGAGTATTAGGCCATGTACTTGTTACAAACTCTCAATGTGAGCGGGGAGTAGAGGTGAGTACAGCCATCCTGGGGTCCTGAAGCAGGTTTACTAGTGGGATAAACAAGAACAGACGTTAGAAGTTGAACTTTATTACAGTTGAACGGTAGAGCATAGTCTTTTATTTAGACGTCTCTTGCCTTTTTCTTTTCACTTTCTAAAAACAACATGTAAGATTCAATATTACCTTACAATTTATAAAGCCCACACTGGCTCACTGTCTTTTGCTTTTGAGGATTTGTATATACTGACTTTACATAGCACTGGATCATTTATACTTAACACGAAATTTAATTCATTCTTCTTCTAAATAATTATATCTCTTTATATAATGCATGGGATGATTTTTTAATCATTGCCTGTAGAAAATCCAAACTCGTGCTTCTAAGCCGTACTGTTCTCGCTCTTTAAACAACAAAAGCTTTCTGTGATGGGAACTTTCAAACATATACAACAGTCGGGAGAACAGTATATCGGACAGTCAGGATACTCATCACACACCTTTAACAATTTACTTATGGACGGTTGGTTTCATTTATAGTTCTATTTCCAGTCCCCAAGATTATGTTGTGGCAAATTTTTGACTTACACTTTACCCATGAGTGCTGGTTATGTTCTTTAAAGTTTGAGGCGAACAGGAATTAGTGAATACTGAATTATCGATCCTAGGGAAAATACAGGGTTAATTTCCCAAGACTCTGGTCACAATTTTTTTGTCAACTGACTGGACCCTGTTGAATTTGCATTGTTGATTCATTAATACTGAATGCACAGCCAAGAGCACTGTTTACTAATGTCTGAAGGAAGCCTACCTAACACATGCAATTTCTCTGTGCGATACATCATGGCTTTTTTTTCGTGCTGAGAATAGTCAGCAGTATTTCAGCAGCATTCTGGGAAACCACATTGAAGAGCTAAATCAACAACAAAAAGCACAAACATGCAAACATGTATGAACAGCATACTTGTGTTGAAGGATTGACTCCTAGCCTGAGCCACAATTGGGAAGTGGTAGAACCTCTAGGAGGTGGGGCCTAATGGGAGGAAGATAGGTCATTGGGAAGAGAGGATCTTGAAAGGAATATTGAGATTCTAGCCCCTCTTTTGCTTCTCTCTTTGCTCATCCACCATGCATGTCAGCCAGGATGCACTGTGTGCAAAAGAGTCAGACAACCACGGACTGAAATCTGTGAAACAGTGGCCAAAATAAACCATTCCTGCTTTTTTAGTTGATTCTTTCAAGAATTTTCATACCAATAGAAAGCCAGCACACCACTGTTACATGCAAGAAAAGTAACCATAATTAAAATCATTAAATATCTATCATGCATTCAAATTCTTTGTCTATTTTTTTTTCATGTGGTTTGTTCATTCAGATTGCCTTTAAAAGCCTTTCTCAACTTTATCAGTTGACCTCAACTTTTCCATTTATTCCAGTAGTATTTTAGTACCATATTTGACTGGCTTATTAACACCATTATTTAGGTAACTTTAATAGAACTCTCTGTGAGGATCTTTTCCAGTTTATGGGTCAGGTGGGGGTTGCTTTGCATGTCTTAAAACTATGGGTGGATTCCATCTAACTTCTTGCATCTGTACTGTATTTAGCAGAAATTCCTCTGAGTTGTTTTCATGTGCAATACCCTTCCCTGCTTTGTAAAACTATTGTGGATTTTTTGCTAATTTCTCTGTGTGCAGGAATGGCACTTCTATGGACCTTTGTGAAGAGAAGGGGATTAAAAACACGTGCTTAACCAGCTATCCTAAACTGAAAAAATTTAGTCTTAAAAGATTTACAGTACTCTTCACTTTACAACCAGTTAAGTGAGCTTACAAATTAAAAACAGACCAAAGAAGTATCCACGATTTAGAGGACAACTCTGCCTCCTTATGCCTAAATGCAATGGAGAACTTATTAAATAAACATTTTTCTATGTAGATTTGTTGAGCATCTACCATGTTTCAAACGGTATGTCAAATGCTGGAGATATAAAAAGGAATGGGCATGGTCCCTCTACTTATAATTCTCATGGCCAGCTCTGCAAGAGAGTCATCTATGCAACTTAAATGGAGCAGTGGGCCATGATGAGCCAGCACTGGATGCAGAGGACTTGGAACAAAGAGTTCTGGGAGCAGGAGAAAGTGACTCATTCTGCTGAAGTGCCCATGTTTGGAAAGCTTTGTGGAGAAGATGGTTTTGGGGGGTAGCTACATGGACAGTGGGAAGAAAATAGAGCAAGTGCTTGGCAACAAATGGGTAACTGGGTGCTTCTAGAAAATAAAGGCCTGAGATTGATCTTATACCAGAAAACTGGTATAAGATTATGAAAGTCTTTCATGTGAAGATTTGGGCTTTATCTCTCAGGCAGTATAAAACCATCGACATTCTTGCAAATAGTGTTGTGGCATGGTTAGAAGTTCAACAAAATAAGAACCAGCAGCCAAATGAATCATTCTTAATGGATTAAGAAAAGACGATAGTAAAGACTAGATTCAAACTAATTCCAAATCTCCCAAAATTTAAATGTGACCCAGATATGAGAATAACAGTATATAAAATGTAGAAAATCCCTTTTTTTATTATTAAGATAAAAAGAGAGCACATATAATTTTCACTGAGGGGCAATCTTAATCCCTAACTTCTTATCTGGTGTTTTTATGGAGTGAAAAATAGGCTTCCCAAATTCATATTTTGATTATGAATGGTATGCTTGACTACACAAGTATCCAGATAACAGAACTTTAAGTGGTTCTACCCTTTCACTTCTGACTCAGTGAAACAAGCACTTCTGTCACGCTTCCCATTATATATTTTTCTCTCTTGAAATATGGAAAAAACATGATTTCTTGATCAACTTTTGTCTTCAGGCATCTTTTCTAAACTTTGAGAATTTTCATTCTTATTTTATAAGAAAGGGGGTTTATCTCTTTGGGTTTTATACAGAGTGCCTCATACTCCAAAATATTAGAGCATCCCAGAATCTATTAGAAGTGGTAAGAATTTCAGACATATTGACAATACTTTTCAGATGCTGAGTGTGTAAGTCAGCTTTCTTCTACTTATAAAAAATAATGAGATAATCAATTTATAAAAATAAGAGTTTTATTCACAGTTTTAGAGGATTCAGCCCAGGACTTGTGGTCCCATCACTTTATTCCTATGGTGACATAGTGTGGTGAGACTAGGTGGTGAGGAAAGATGCCATCTCTTGGCTGACAAACAAAAGAGAGAAGAAGAAAGTGCTGGAGTCTCACTTTTGAAGTGCGCATCCTCCGTGATTTGAAAGACCTTTCACTAGGTTCTACCTCTTACCACCATTCAACAGGGGCACAGTCTTTCACATTCATGATTCTGTGGGACATTCATATCCAAATGGGAGGGCCAAGATTTCTGCCAAAAATCTAGAATGAGCATTGGACCAATTTAAAACCTTTGGGTCTTCAGAGTGATGGAGAACATACATGAGAAAACTTTCAGAGGCCTAGAATGTTCCATTTCCTGTAGCAGACTTTACAACATGTATGTCTGTATCCATTCTTTCCTCAGATACTCCCTGGTCTTCACCTGCCTCCCTAATGGACAGAGGTACACAACCCACTTGATCTGCACTGACTAACAAGTTCTTGTTGGGCTCTGAAGATCTGAGAAGCAGCTTGTCTACTTCCAACCTTAGATTCTCTAACTGCTGACATGTACTACGGTTTTAGAATCACAGAAGGCAGCGTTGGGAGGAAGGTGGTTAACAGTCATTGACACCCAGCTCCTATAGCCCTGGGTAGCCCAGATAGACAGAAAGTAAAAAGGAAAAGAAGATGAAAGCTCCCAAAGCAGAATTGGTGATAGTCTAATAGAATACATATGAAGAGAATTTAATTCAATTGCATCTGCAGAATTGGATACATGGAACATTCTAGAAGGTTAATCCCCAAATTCCTGAAACAATAGTGAGAGACAGGGTTTATGCTAATCCCAGGAGACATATCTGTGCATAACCTGACAAGGATGAGATCTGGAATATTTTGGTGGAAAAGAAGGATGTGGGCATAGCTTCCGTATATGACATGGGAGTTAGAAGAGACAGTGGCTCACATTCCTGGCTGATATCAGGATTGGGAAAGACAATTTTGGATTGTGTTCTGCTTGAATACAAAGTTACCCTGACCTCCATATATTTACTATATTGTCATTAGTGAAAGTGACACAGGCTTAACTTAGGTGCACTTGTAAATTTAGGACAGATAACCATCTCAGCTTGCCTAGGACGATCCTACTTTTAGCACTGAAAGGCCTACTTTCTGGGAAACGTCTTAGTACAAGGAAACCGAAACAGTTTATCACCCATCTGGCAATATTCTGATGAAGCCATTCTGTTTTCTTATACATTTTATGGATCAGACTTTACAGATGTTATCATTGGAACTCAGATACAGTAAGTCATTTTTGCAATACCACATAACTCATGACACAAGTAGGGGTCTGAACTTTCTTCTGTATGATTTCAAAGGCACAATCTGCATCCATGACACATTTGCCTCTCTGTTCCCAGCAATGTGAAGCCGTGGATACTATTAGCAACCAACCAGTTCCAACCCCTAATCAGGCAACTTCCACATCATTGGTGAGGAATTATGTTTCCACAGGTTATGTAGTACATGGAACATTAAAACTAAAAGGATTCCTGGGAGCATCTAATCAATCTTGTTTGTTTCTCATCTGTACCTCAGGGAGGTAGAACATGCTTCTTGAAGTCATGTAATGAGTAGAATGGCAGATCTGGGAGCTGCTTTCAAGTCTTCTGAATCTCAACTCAATGCTGTCTTTTCTATGAAATGGTAGAATACAGTTTTCTAGCTTTTTAGTAAAGCACATCTGAAACAAGATGCTTCAAATGGCTAGTTTGTCAAAAAGACTTCTAAACAAATTCAGGGTTTTCCAACATACCATTTTGTAACTGAGAACTAGAGGGGAAGATGGCGCACTGTTGATTCTCCTGGAGAAGCTTGTCATACTGGTTTCCTGATATTTACTCAGATGTTCTCATGGTTGGAGGAGCTTGGGTCTTCACTGTCACTGAGGCCAACTGTGGCTCTTTTGAAGGAGCTTTGGTCCTTAATACAAACCTAGCTTCCTGGCTCCAGTGCTGATCCTTCAGCCTGGTGACACAGATCCTTCATCCCACTGGTGCAGATTTTCTAGCCTCCACTACTGACCTTTGGGCCTTCCCAGTGTGGATTCTTGGTGCAGACTTGCATGAGACATTGCTGTGGGCTCCAGGCCGCCAGCTGGATTTGTGGAGAACACTGCTGTGCAATCCAGGCCACTGGATTCTTTGGGTCTCCAGTGTGTGGACAGATCTCCTGCAGTGTTTTGTATTTGACTCCTTGGCTGAATGTTATAGGATAATATAAAATATGTGTCCTGCATTAAATCATTTCCCTCATAAACCCTGAAAACAACACCCATCTTTCTTTATTAAATATTGATGATCATCTATAAGGCTTCTACATCAAATGCAATGAGCCTATAATTAAACCCCTGACTTACACAAGAGAAATCATACTTGTGAGGCTGATGAGTTTTTGTTACAACTCTAAATGAGAAAGGGCAATAAAATTTTCCTCCACCTGTGGGATATGACAGGAACAGTCAACTTGCTAAGAAGGGTAATTTGGACCAGAAGCATCAGCATCATATGGAAATGTGAAACCTTAGGCCCTACCACTTTCTGAATCAGAATCTACATTTTCATATATTCTTGGAGCTCTAAACATAGGTGACTGTTGAGAAACACTGCTAGAGGCATCGTGGGAGAATTTATCTGCTATTAGTGGACTTTGAATAGTCGGCTCTTCCTTCCCCTGTCTAATTCATGAGAACTAGACACAAAACCTCATTGTACTCAATATGAAACCAGGCTGTGATTTAGGCAGCTTATCCATGTTAAAATATGGTTTAAAAAGGCAGGTCAGTGACACGACATCCACATGGAATATGTTTTTTAGAATTTCAACTTGTGGAATTTGCCTTCTTTTTCTCTCTAGATACTGGATAGAATTTTGTCACCTCTCTATAACCAAAATTTTTCTAGCTTTTATCTCATTTCAACTAACTGTGTGTTGACCAAAGGTAAAATAAACAAACAAACAAATAAAGGGACTTGGAATATTCCCCTTGGAATGCTTTAGAATGAAATGACCTACAGTTGGGAGAAACCACCTCAGCCTTTTTCTCCGTCTTGGGTCACATCTCTCGCTCCACATCACTGTTCTTTTACAAGCACATGTTTAGATGATTCATTTTGGATTTCCCTACTGCTTTCAAACTGGATTTTATAGATCTCTTCAGGATTGTTGATTCTTCATAGCTGGATATTTTCCTTTTTTATCTGCCAAAAGAGTAAAGCTTTCTGCTTTCCTCTAATCTCTTACATTAGAATTTTTTATTCTTTATGGAACTACTAAGCTGAACAAACTGTCATCCTAAGTCAAACATCAACATAAATGGTTATTTTCATGTCAAAAGTATTCTTTTAGAATGTCCACATAATCTGATTCCAGGTTCCCAGAAGGATTTGAATGTATCTGTACTTAGATGATGTTGCCCGAATGTCCAGACTGGGGCTGGTAATAGGATTCTATGTACATCTATAGCAAACTGTAATACTTTGAGATCAGGCAGACAAGAAGCCTCCTTTCGAGTGTTCTAGACATTGCCTTTAGCTGACCCCAAGGAGTTTCTCCAGGTATGCACAAGTCAGGCATTGAGATTTGGTTTCCATGAAAACCTTCCCTGCCTCAGTTTGTCTTGGTTGGAAGCGTAATTCTGAAACCATCTCTGCCAGTAACTGAAATGGATGGGAAAAGATGCTGGGAGGATGAATGATGACTGTCATTGCCTGAACTCCAACTCAGACAAATATCCAGCACAGCACTGTAAGTTGCTAAAGACCACCTTCAGCCATACTAGGATGAACATTTGATTTCATGTGACAATAATGGAGGAAGAGAGTGACTTTGTTTTTACTTTTTCCAATTTGCAACTTCAACTATGCATTTAGGAAAGACAAATACAAATGAGAGCACCTCTGTTGATCTAATATATTTGGTGTAGCTGTGCAATTTCATGCAAAGATCCCAACAAATAGTTTATTTTCTTTTCTTTTATGAACATCACAGATATGCCAAAGTCTCCCATGCTTGTATATTTTATATTCTAGCCTTTGTAAGAGAGAAGATTTTTTTTGAATTTTTAAAAATTTTTTTTTAAAGAGGATAAAACCAAGGAAAATAAAACAGAACAAAACCAATCAATATAAACTAGTATAAGTGATAGGGACTTCAAAACCTTATGAAATCAGCAATAGTTACATAATGCCTCTTGTGGTCTTCAAAATAGCTGTAGATATCTTCAGACACAGTAAAAATCAAGCAGAATAGAACAGAAACAATAAAAACAAAACAATGACTACAATAAAGGACTTCAAAATAAGCTAGTAGTAAATCCAAAAGAACTACCGTAATATGTCTTGCTATCTTTTAAATAGCTTCTCTTGCCAACAGATTTAGCATAATTCAACAAAACAGAAGAGAATAAAACCCAACCCAAGAAAACAGTAAAAATGATACAGTTTCCTGGTGGGGATCACCTCCTGGTGGATCCCTCTCCCTATGCAGTACAGGAATGGCACTGACTCATGGAGAGAAGCTTGGGCATCAAAAAAAAAAAAGAAAAAAGAAAAGAAAAAGACAAACTGAGAGAGTATTGATCCACAGATATTTTGAGCTCTGGTCAATGAGACATCGCCATGTGTGAACTCTATTCAGTAACTGATATGAATAATAGTGACCTAACTTGGGAATAAATGATTGATGGATTTTGCTCCATCGATATATCTTGCCTGAAGAGTCAGAGGAGTGTGTTAGACAGAGGCCTTCAAAACTTAGAATATACTTTTCATTGACATTCAGAACCCTGAGAGAGGGAAGAAACTACACCTTGTAAGATTCTTATTAGACAAAAATAAAAGACATTCTAGAGGCACAGGACCAGGGAAGATCTGAACTGAACTTTGTAGAATTATGTTTTCCTCCTGCATCTCTGGGTTAATTAAGTCCCTTTACCAAGACAGGTATGGTAAACTGTTGGGAGGTCTTCTGATTTCCCCTGGGACATCGGCAAAAAAACATAATCTTGCTCTTCCTTGCTGCTCTAGAAGGAGGACTTATTTCTGCCTTTTTGTTTTACACACCATTCCATCTGTTGCTATCAACTTCCCTGGGTTAAGATAGAAAGTTCTCTAAAACATGATCCATACAAAAATCTGTATCTGCATATGCCCAGCTTTTTCCTGAAAATGTTCATTAAATGTCTTGATTTGGGTCCTCAAACCTGTAGCCAAAACAAACTCAGTCATCTCCAATTCAGTTCTTCTTCTTTGGTTTCTTCCAGTTTCCCAGGACTGCACACAGCATCACCGTCACCCTTTGGTCCTTCCTCTTCCTCACTGGTAGCTGTTAGAGTGTTCTGGTGCAGTAGAGAAGCACAAAGCACAAAATGAACAGGCTTATTGGGTCAAGGATGTGGAAAGGAGCACACAGCCCACGGCGGCTGGGCCGTCTCCTTCAACCAGGTACAGAGAGGCAGAGGATTGTATGACCTCTGATTGAAATGGCGCATGGGGCAGATATTGATGATGTCTAAGGAACCGATTGGAATTCTCCGTGCAAACAGGAAGGGGAGTTGCAATTAGGGCTGAAGAAGAAGCAGGAAGTGGTAGGTGTCCGCCTTTGGCCTTCCACCTCGGTAGACCGCCGCCATATTGTACAGTAATTTACACTAGGGCAGGAACCTTTCAGTAGCATCCAACCAGTCTTCAAATATGATTGAGCATTTTCTAACTCTCTCTCCAGTCTATTGCCTTCTGATTCCCTTACCTTCTCTTGCTATGGGTGCTATATTGTAGGCCTGCAATTATATAGTGTATGTTGTGCGACCTGTGGACACACAGTTTGTGTTAGCTGTTTAGAAACTAACTGTGACATCTTGCTGGCCTCAGTCTGCCCCAACTTGCATTTGCTCGTGGTGCTGGGATGAATTCACAACTTACTGTCTCCAGATTTATTTTCCTCAACTCATTCTGCCCACCAGCCAGAGGGAGCATTCAGTGGGAGAAAGCTAACCACCCACTCTCTGCCTGGCTCTTTCTCAGAAAACTTCATTGTCATTTTTATTAGATTCCTAGGGCTCCCACTGTAGCATGCTACAGATTAGGTAGTTTAAACCACAGAAAGTTATTTTCCCACAGTTCAGGAGGCCAGAACTGAACATGCCAGTTTCTGCTGAGGACGATCTCCTTGCCGTGTAGTTGTAACCAACTTCTTCCTGGACCTTCCTTCCTTCTGCATAACTCTGTGTCCTAATTCCCTCTTCTTATAAAGACCTCCGTTACAACGGGCTAGGACCCACACTAATGATTTAGTTCTAATTACCTCCGGGGATAGTATTTCTAAGTCCAGCCACATTCTAAAGTATTAAAGCATTAAGGTTTCAATGTAGAGATGCAGTTCAGCCCATAGCAGCTTTGAGATAAAACCCACCCGACTTCATAGGCCCTTCCGGGGTAGGGTTACTCCCCAGCTCTGGTCCTGGGTCTCACCTTTTCTGCCTGGGTTTCTCTGCCCAGTTCCTGTGGGCCCGTCACATCCTCACTCATCTCCAGCCCAGCCTTTCAACCTTACTCACCTCTGCTTGGACCACTGCTCCTTTACCCTGGTCTCCTGTTCCCTCCCAGAAATGGCTGTCTCTCCTTCATGCTTCATGGTCATGGGACCGCTTACCTTGATAATGCTTTTGTGCACATGGCATAAGCCACTGTGCCTTCGAGGAAGGTTCTTGAAAACTGTCAAGTCTCTGAGACTCTTGAAATATGCTTTCAGGAATGAGAGGCCCATGGGAATGTAGATCAAGCAGTTCTGTCTCCAGGGCTTCTGAGGTTGCCTGGCATCAGCCATGCCTAATCTCCATGAGCTTAAAAGCTACTGGGAACTCAATTATAATGTGGTATTTACATTCTTATAAAGCCAAATTACAGCTTGGAAACCATCCATCATATTTATTTCTGGATAAGACAAGCAAATAAAATCTTGCATTATGAATATACATGTCCAAAATATTATAATAAATGTTAGTCACATTTGTATCAAATATTAGGCTTTTTACTCCAAATATGGTAGTGCTGTGATTATGTGATAAACATGAAATAGGCAAAATGCTTGTTTGCATTTTGTCTCCAATTTTCCAATAGCAGTGTTTAAATTTAGTAATTTTATATTTTCTTTCATTCAGTTGGTGGTCATTTTCTCTGAAAATCATCTATAAAACCAACCCAGCAAGAACATTTCATACTATTATTCTCTTTCTCTTGATACCTTTTTCTTTTTTATTCTATCAAGACTCAACCTCATCCTCTGTCTGATCTACACAGAGACAAAATGTGATGGATCGTATTTATAGCAAAGGAATATTTATGATATTTAATTGTATCACTAAAATAAAAAGTTGTTGTTAACAAACAAGAGGACCTTTTTTGTGGCCCCTAATTTTGATTAGTTTACAGGTTTTGTTCCAGACCAAATCTTGACTAAATTTAAGCAACTACATGCGTGATCACTGGCTATATGGTGCAGATTTCAATAGCAGTGGACCAATGTCAAAATGTACAACCCTGATTCCAACTCATTAAAACAAAGAAGTGGGGTTTCCCCTAGCTTCAGGCCTACCTTCAGAGTGTTCTGCACTTTTATCCTATAAGTAATTTGTTTTTAAAAGTGAACTATAAAAGAAAAAAGCCGAATATTCAACTTCTAAAAATATTTAAGGAAGAGCATAATGTATTGCAATTTAATTTTTTATTGTTTTATGTTTATAAATGTACTTCCATAATATTATTTCATTTTTTGAATCAGTTTATCCTGTAAATATAATATGTGTGGTCACTGTACATTATACACACAGAATCTGAACATCATTTTGTCCTTCACTCCAATATCACTCCAGTTGACACACCTTTAAAAAAAAAGTCCTGATGTTTTTAATAGTGTTTTAAGTAATTTCAGATTTTCATAAAAGTTGTAAAGATAGTTTATGGAGCATTCCCACATGCTTTTCCTAGTTTCCTTTATTGCTCATGCCTTACATTGTTGTGGTACATTTTTCAAAACTGAGAACCTCACATAGGAACATTGCTATTAACTAAACTCCAGACTTAATTTAGATTTCATCAGTTTTTCCATTAATATTCTCTTTCTGTTCCAGGATCCAGTCCAGGTTACCACAGTGTACTTAGTTTCCATGTCCTGCTAGGCTCCCTGGATCTGCAACAATTTTTCAGTCACTTCTTGTTTTTATGACCTTTATAGACAGGAGGAGTTTTGGCCTTAACATTTATTTTTAATAATACATAAATATTCTTTCATGTACACGTATTACAGATACTAAACATACCAAGACACAGAATTTTGATATACACATGCCTTGCAAAATACGCTTGTTTTATCATTTTTCATTTTTTAGATATCATTTGACATCAATGAATTTCTTTTTTAGAAGTTCAATAGTGTTCTGTAACTTAGAAATTTACTAATCAGTTTCTAAAGGCAGATAGCTTTCTCACATCCTATTTTGAAACTCCAAACTGCTATAATGAATAAACTTGATTAAAATCTTTGGGCATGTAATTGCTAATTTTATAGGAATAAAATATTAGAAGTTGTCACAGTACAATATTTGAAGTTATTGAGGACTTTTCTCTTTAAAAATTTTTTCACTTGACCCAATCACTCCCCACAAAGTTTATGAGTGTTTGCAGGCTCATGCTCACATGCGTAGCTGCATGTTACCTGTTCGTGGATTTCCCCGGCATAAGTCATGGTTGCTTTTCATCTTTGATAACTTGTAGATGAGAAATGGCTGAGTACAGGAAAGGATGGACTTCTTTCACGTTTATTAGCATTATGCCTTTTTTCTTTTTTTAGTGTATGGCTTTTGACCGTTACTATATTAAGTGGAGGAAGAAGGAGGAAGGAACAAGTCATCTTTTTCTAATTCATTTATAAAAACTCTTTCTACCTTTAAGATAGAAACCACTTAACCCGATATATTCAAGTGGCTACTTTTAAGGTACTGATTACTCTCCTTATTTTTTATGGTATTTATATAAACAAAAGAAAGATTTACATTTCTGTATGCTATTAACAATCATTTCACATTTTAATTTCTGTTCTTGGTATTGTAATCATATAGCTTTTCCCCATACTATAGTTATTCATACTATACTATAGTTATTCATCTTTAATTTTAATGCTATAGTTATTCATCTTTTACACTATAGTTATTCAGTTTAAATTTTCATCTGCTATTTTAGTCTTCAAGTATTTTGGTCTTTTAATCTGTTCTTTTCAGTTGTTAAATATTTAACTCATTTGTGTTTTGTTTCAGTTCTAGATGATGTTCTAACTTTGTTTTTCCAATGGTTAAGTAGTTGTCTCAACACCATTTAATGGACAATTTAGCTTTTGCCTCATTGATCTGAGAGTCCTTTTAAAATCTCATACCTGAGACCTGGAAGCAGACCACCTGTTAGGAATCTTGCGAAGGTTTCTAGCTAAATTAAACAGGAATCAATGATAGTTTACAATCCTTCTAGTTTTGTCTCTGTGACGATTCCAGTTAAGTTGTCGGTTGGTGTTGAGTGACATAGTCTAAACTGAATACGGTGATGTATTTCTGCTTCTTCCTTATTCAGTTGACAACTTTCTTGTCCTGTGTCTCTATCCAGAAGTAGAACTACCTAAACTGCTCCAGGAGGCAGCTCAGGACTTAAGGCAACAGCTACGTGCATAGCAGTGTTGCTGTCTTTCAATGTGCACTTCATGAAAAGCCTCACAAAACTGTATGGTAAACCTATTTTGTCATTTCTGTACATTTCTCCATAGAGAAACTTTATTCCACAAATTGAGAAATTCACAAGTTATGGAATATTTAACAGTTTGTAAGCTTAGTTGGAAATTCATTAAGTTATTAGAAAGTTAAAATTACTTCTCTGATAATAGCTACCTAAAAGTTAGACATTGGCCCGGAAATTTTAAACTTCATCATGTTCTAATGCAATTATTGTTGCTATGTAACAGATGAGAAACTAAAGCCCAGAGAGGTTACATAACATCTTGACTGTTGAAAAGACCTAAAGCTAGAATTCTAACTCCGTCACAGCCTCGGCTGACAGCCGTAACTTTCATATGAACCTGAAGGTTAATACAGGCCAGTGGTATGGTCTCTGATTGTTGAACTGAAAGATTTTACTGCTTGTCATGAACAGCTTCCTGACTATGTGATTTAATTCACTCCTAAATTTTTTTTTTTTTTTAGTTTGTAAAATGAAATAAACAAGGACTCCAGACTTTGAGTTGGGATGAGACCTCTATAAACTTCATTGCTAAGCTATTTCTCCAATTGTGCAAATAATAATGTCGACAGAGTTTTATTGGGCTCTGAAGATTTACATTGCTGTGTTTCCTCGTGGACGGTACCATCTCCCATGAACAATGGCAGCTGAACCAAGGCCAGTGGCCGTACGTGTCTCTGTCCCTACAGATTTCTCCATGTTCTTTTCTGTCAACTCACAGTGAGAGGTTTACTGTGCCTCTTTCCCTTTGCAGTTACTCATTTTTGTAAGATGTCAGTTATTGTAGGAGGCAGTCGTTTTATGCTTGCAGGGCTTCAGAGATATTTTTCCATGCAACCCCCACCCCATCTTAAGGATGAGGAACTGGAGTTTGTGGCATATTAATTATGTGCGGAAGGGCACACAACGGTCTAGCAGCAGAGCCTGATGGAACTCTCAGATCTCCTGACTTCCCAACTTGGCTTTTGGTCTAACAGCTTGCTGTCTTCAGTTGTACAACAGATCTTGCTTTTTGATGAATTTTTTTTCAATCATGGGATGGCTGAGTTACGTTTCATGTAATCAAATCCAGCTTTCAAGTACTCTTCCTTGTCCCATACAACAAAGTGGCTGTGAAAGAGTTTACAATAGAGATATGTGTATTTGACATCAACCTTCTCATCTTTTCTCAGTATAAAGACAGTCAATTTATAGTGTTGCACCCCTACAACGTGGGGATCAGAGCCTGAATAGTTTGTAAGTACATCTCCTAACTCCTTTTAATGGTCAGATGTCACAAGTGCTTTTTAGAAGCACTGCAAAACACAATTCTTGCATATTTTTGGTTGTCACTATATTCAATCCATGCACTCTACAAAATATGCTTTTAATTTTCTACATAAAAATACTATGTCAAAACTGCAATTGGCTCACTCTGCATCCATTCCTAGCCTCTTCTTTCTGGCCACCCTCTAGTTTAAGTGTCTGGAAAGTTAAATATTTATTTCTCAGTTTTCCTTGTAGCTTTGGATGTCCGTGTGAGACGTCAGCAAATGTCTGCTGAAGGGGGTTTCTCAAAGCAACTCTCTTCAGCCTTGTAGCCTGGAGCATGTGTGTGAGAGAGATACCTGCAGGCGTGATGGCCGTCTCGTGTTGATGAGGCAACCACGTAAAAATGAAAACTAAAACCCAAAGGATAGCAGAATGGAAACCTAGGAAGAGCTGACATTAAGATGATATGATAGGCAGTGAGAAACATCCCTGAAAATACATGAATACGTCTTGCTGTATTCTCAATGCAAAAGTAGGCTTTGTTGTGATACATATTGAAAAAAAAAGAAGAAGAAAAAGAGAATCAACAATTCCAGTACTAATTTTCAAGTGCTATATTTCAGTGTTATTTTAATGAAAATTTTATGTATGAAAATAATAGCAGTGTTTACTCTGTAATCTAATTTTTGTTTTTTAATTATTCGCGAATTACAAATATTTTCCCATGATAAGTACTCTTATAAAGCATTATATGAATAGCTATGTGATGTTCTATTTTATGACTATAATACTTCTTAGTTAACCCTATATTATCAGGATCTTTAGTTTTCTAACACTTCTATATATCATTGTCAATTGGTCCATGAATTTTTATGCTAATTTTCCTTTCTTTAAGATGTATTTCCCAAGGTGGAATTGTTTGGTCTAAAGGCGTGATAATCTTTGGGATTTCTGATACATTCTACCAAAAAGTTTATATTAGTTTCTGCTATGAAATTTACATTCCTATCACAAGTGGGTTTGTAAATCAGGGACATGGTTTATCTAAAGTCCTTTTTTTCATTTTATCTAAAGAGCTATCTAATTAATCAAGATGCAAAAAAATTTTTCATTTCTCTAATTAGTTCAGAACATATGCTTTTTTCTGTATTTGCTAGCTATTTAGATTCTTTATACCCATGCTCTTTTTGAGCCTTTTGGTTTGTAAGAATTATTTATATGTTAAAGTCATCTTTATACAGAATGTTAAAGTGTATTTGTACCCTCATTACTCATGTTTTCTCTTATATGTGATCTTACTTTAACCTGAATTAATTATATAATTCATCTATCTGGAATTTATTTTGGAATATTAAATAACCTTAGATATTATAAGTTTGTTTCCCAGCTGGGTAGTTTTTCCACATTTGCTGACAAATTCTTATTGATTTTCTTAACTTTGACTTTTAGTTGATTATTTGGCCTACTTAATGTCCAGTGATTTTACTATATTGACCAAATTTGATCAGCAGTGATCATGTGATAAACAAAACCATCTACAGTCTAGATACACCTGAAGCTGGTAGCTAATAAGGCAACTTAGCGTAAGCATTCTGCCCACTAGAAAAACATTGTAAAGTAGCATCTTAAATTTAAAGGGTAGATATACAAAAGGATCAGAGACAATGCAGAAATTGGTTAAGGAAAATCTAACAGTTAAGGTAGAGGAAACATTTAGAGATACGGGTTTAGACTGGTGTAGACTGAGAGGATATTGGCCACTTAGCATGTTTTGTTTTTTTAATTTGAGTGTTCCTATCAATTCCTGTTACACCACTTAACACTTTAGTATTACATCCTTTAAAATTCTTATAGCTTTGACATCTCCTTCCATAAAGATGGAGTGGAGATATTTTTCTCTGTTCCTCTTGCTAATTACAATTAAATATCCTGGGTATTCTATGTAAAAGAGACAGAAGCAGACTGTTATAAAGGAGAGGTGAGAAACTGGCAGGGTATGTCCACTCTCAATAAATGACTCAGCGGAGAATCCCTAGAGCTTTATTCCTGCCTCAGATACTTCCGTTTTGAATATGAAGAAGCCAGAAACCAGAAACACAAACACATACAACCCTTCCCCACCCAATGCCGACTCTCTCTAGCTAAAGGACCAGGAAAGGGGAAATATTTCAATCAAGAAACTTTCAGACCATAACTGTTTACCCCAGTCAAACACATAAAAACCTACAACTATATTCAACATCTTCAGCCAGGAGAAATGGAGAACACAAATTTTCCTCCCTTCCAGGTTGCTACAAAACGTTAGAAGAAGCCTTGTGTAAACTCAGAACTTCAAACCACTCGGTGGTAACAAGGCCAGTTAGCTCCCTCCCCCCATTGCCATCTGTGAGGAGCAATGAGCACCCCTCAGCCCTTGCTGGCATGGTGTCAGAGAGGACCCAGTGAGGGGCTCCAGATCCCATCTTCACCCACATCAATAGATGTGATGCCACATCTTCTAAACCCACTCAGCAGAGATGAAGCAGAACCCCACTTCAATCACCAGAATTGTGTCACAGGAGATATACAGGATGTAAGGAAAATCCGGGGTTTTACAATGCAATTCCCAAAATATTCTGGTTTCAAGAGAAAATCACTCATATCAAGAATACAGAAAGTTTCAGCAAAACAATGCAATACTTCAGCAAAGAAATACAAGATACGGCCAAAGACCACAGGGAAATTTTAGAACTAAAATATACGGTAGCCAAAGATGTGGGCTGAAAAATGAGCTTAACAGAACTGATAGGGGAGAAGACAGTAGAAAGCTTGAAGATAGAAGAATAGAAATCCTCAGTAGGAACATGTGGGATTATAATAATTGGTATTGTATTTATCCGAGTCCCAGAGACAATTTGAGGGAAAAAAACCAAACAAAAAATAAATAACACTCCTTGAGGAAAAAAAAAAATGTATAGATGCAAAAACCCCACACCAAGATACATCACAGTAAAACTTCTAAAAATTAAAGAAAAAGCCAAATTCTCAAACAGCCAAAGAGAAATGATGTATTAGCTATAAGGGAAAAACAATAATGAATGACAATAATTTCCCATCGAAAATCACAAAGACCAGAATAAAGTGGTGCAATAGCTTTCAAAAAAAAGGAATCTATCATCTCAAAATTATATATCCAGAGCAAATGTTCTTTGGGAATAAAGAGATGTCAAAACACAAATAAAGGAGAATGAAGAGTTTGGCACCACTAGACCTACTCTAAAAGGTTGGCTAATAGAAGTTCTCTAAGCCAAAAGAGAAGACTGAAAGGAATTCTTAAGTCACCAGAAAGTGAGAAACTATACCAGGCCAAACATGTGGGCAAACATAGTAGACTTTCTCCTTCTGAGTCTTCTAAATTATACTGATCATGCAAAGCTGTAACATTGTCTGTCATTCTCAATATGTGTACCAGGAATAGTCAAGGCTGCTATATTATAAATAGGAAAAGGAAAGGGATGTAAAGAGATGTAAAAATTTTTCACTTTATTTGGATTAGTAAAGGGTAATATAATTGACTGTATAAAGATATGTGTATACAGCATTAGACCCAGAATAGCCACTAGAAAGCCTATATATTGATACGTTTAAGCACACTATAGCTAAGTCAAATGGATTTTTGAAAGTGATCAAATACCCCAGGAGAGTGGAAGGGAAAAGAAAAAAACAAAACTAGAGATAAACAGAACATAAAATATAAATAAAATAGATGATTTATATTTTACTATATAAATAAAATTAATGATATAAATGTAAAATTAAAAATAGTAGATTAGTTAAACAAAAAATCAAGCAGAAACCCAAAATAAAACCTATGACCCAACTCTGTGCCAACTTAATGACATGTACAGGTTAAAAACAAAAGGATGATAAAAGATACACCACAAAGCATTAATCCAAAGGCATAACCATATTAACATAAGATGAAATATTTTTCAGAGCAAAGAAAATTAAGAACAGAGAAGAAAATTATGTCATGATCAAAGTGTCAATAAGCAAAAAAGGCAGAACAGCCTAAATGTGTAGGAATCAAGCAACAAAAATTCAATATATATGAAGCAAAAATAGAATGGAAGAGAGATAGTGCCATTAGAGACTTTAACATTTTTCTCCCCAAAGTTCATAGAACAAATAGACTAGAAATCAGCAAAAATATGGAGAAACTAAATGTGCCACCTACCAGCAGGACTGAAGTTTTATAGAATACTCCACCTAACAACAGCAGAACACACAAACTGTCCAAGTTCTCACAGGACAAATGCAAAGATGACTTATATCCTGGACCATTATACAAGTCTCGGCAAACCTAAAGAATTCAAATACATCTGACTTTGTTGTCCAACAATAGATTCAGTAAGAAAAGTTAATGAGACAGTTAATAGTCAACAGTCAATAAGAAAGGAAACAGAAATATCTCTAAAGACTTGTAGCTTAAGCAAAATATTTGTATTAGCCCATAAATCAAAAAGGAAGTCTCTGGGATATAAAAACTACATTAACTTGAATGAAAATGAAAATGCATTATCTCAAGATATGTGCGATACAGATAGAGCAGTGGTGAGAAGGAAGCATACGCATTAGCACTAAGTGTGTATATTAGAAAAGACAAAAAGCTTCAAATCAAGAAGCTAAACTGGCACTTTAAGAATCTAGAAAATGAAGAGCATGATAAAATCAAAGTTACCAGAAAGAATAAAAAGACCATAAATCAATAAGATAAAAATACCAGAAACAATAGAGACCATAAATCAATAAGATTGAAAGCAAAAACATTTGAGAAACAAAAAGCTTGCTCTCTGAAAAACACTGAATATGAATAGACCTGGAAAAGGTGAAAGAGAGAAGACAGGAACTGCCAGCATCCAAAATGAAACATGAATATCACTAAAGACATCATGGACATAAAAAGGATAGAAGGAGAATGCTGAGCTCAGCTCTGAAGCATTTGCCAACTTAGACGATATACACCAATTTCTTGAAAAATACCAACTGCTACAATTCACTCAATAAAAGTAAATATTTCAAATAATATTTAACTATTACAGAAATTGAATTTGTAATATAGTTCTGAAAAACAAATATCCAGACACAGTTGGTTTCATTGAAGGAATATATTATCCATTCACAGAAGAAGTATCTTAAATCCTACCAACTCTTTTTCTAAAGACTAAAGAGAAAGAAACTTTTTCTAGCTTACCTTATGAAGAAAATGTTACCCTGATATTAAAATCAGATAAAAAGAATACGAAAAAGCAACCATGAAACCCAGAAGTACATCCTATAGAGTGAAGGTCACGATGAGATTTTCTCAGGGTGCTTTCTAAGACGCCATCTGTAAAATGAAACACCTTACCTCATGAAGTGACAATACTCCTGTCCTCTCAATATTAAATATTGTTTGGCTTAAGACTAATTTCACTTGATGTCAGTGCTGACCTATACTCCCAGTCAGTTGGTAGAATTAAGCAGGAGAAGCACATTTGGTGCCAGCTAGGCAACTACTGAGACCTTGAGACGCTAACATAAACAGGACTGGGATTATTAAAAACCAAACAAACTGCAGAGCAATATGCCTCATGAATACAAATACAAATATTAACACAATATTAGCAAAAACAATTCAACAACATATAAAAAGAACAGACATCATGTTCAAATTTTTTCCTAGCATCCAAGGCTGACTCAGTATTCTAAAAACAATCAACATGATCCACATTATTAATAGTCAAAACAAGAAAGCTGATCGTATATACTGTGTAGTGAGAATAGTTAGCAAATTCAAACCTACTTGTGATGAAAATTCTCAGGGAATTCTAAATAGAAAGAAACTTCTTGATTTGATAAAGAATGTCTATGCTTTTAAAAAACTACAGCCAACATCAAACTTTTTAGACTCACTTTCAAGACTGAGAATAAGACAAGAATGTCTGCTATCATCCCTGTTGAATGGTACAATAGGTCAAGAAAGGGAAGAAAAGAAAAACAGATTGGAAATTAAAAAATAAAATGTTCCTTTATTTGATATCATGATAGTCTCTGTAGAAGATCTCAAGGAATGTATAAAATAAAATATCTTAGAACTAATAAGCAATTTCAAAAGTTCATAAGGCCAAAGGATACAAAATCAACATGCAAAAATTAATTGTATGCCTCTACATTAGCAATTAGCACATCAAAACTTGAAATGTAATTTATAAGAACCTCAAAAAACACTGAAGTAAATCTAGCAAAATAGATAGAGGCCTTGTATGCAGACAACAACAAAATGCTAATGAAAGAATTTTAAAGGCCATGATGTCAGGAAGTTGGAAGCCCAGTGAGTGATGTGGCAGATAAACCACTTTTGTGAAAAGTTCAGGACTAGGTGCTCGCAATACTTCTGTTGACCCAAGGCTGAGGAAGGGCACTTGGAAAGCTGGGCCAGCTGCAGAGCTGGAGGCCACTCTGGAGGCAAACCTGTCCTCTTGTGGACTTCAGTCCAATGTGACCTTGCTCCTACCACCAGCAACCTCACCATACACACACACACACACCCCACAGTTCTGGCAAAAGCCATGTTGCCTGTGCCCTGGATAACAGGACCACTGACCACAGACTGACTACAGATGTGGAAGTAGCCCCATAGCCCAGCTCCAGCCCCTCTCCATCACAGTTTTTTACGTCCAGGGTCTTGGGAGGATCAATGAATGCCTATGCCTGAGGCTTGGCCACAGACTTAACCATGGAGGGACACAGCATGGGGCCAGCAGGGCTTCCCACAGTCCAGACTCTGACCCTGCCCACTTATGGATACAGCCTCTCAGTAGAACACCCTGCTTGCAGATACCAGGACTGGGCTGTGCATAAACATCTCCAGCTGACTTGTCTGGATAACTGAACAAAAGCCAGGAAAACAATACATAAACAAAATGGGAAGTAGCATGAAAAAACATAAGTATATTAACAGTAGTATTTTGGGCCTGAAGAATATAATAGTTGGACTGAAAGACTCAATAAAGCTTTAAGTAGACTTGATCAACCAGATGAAAGAATCAGTGTTTGAAGACAAATAATCACTGAGACAGAAGAGCAAAAAGAAAGAAACAAAAAATTAAAAGAGAGTGAAGAGGGGCTGGGGATTTAGCTCAGCGGCATTGCGCCTGCCTTGCAAGCAGGCGGTCGTGAGTTCAATCCCCAGTACCAATAAAAAAAAAAAAAAGAGAGAGTGAAGAAATAGTGTTTAGAACTTATGGGACTTCATCAAGCAAATCAGGAAATGTTATGGGAGTCAAAGAAGAAGAGAGAAAAGGACATATGGCTTACTTAAAGAACAGTAGCTGAAAACATCCCAAATCTAGGCCGGGAAATGAATTTCCATATTTGTAAAGCTGAGAGATTCCCAAATAAGGTGAAATCAAAGAGGCATAAAGTAACATCTATTATAATAAAATTTCCAAATACAAAGAGAATTTCGAAAGCAGCATGAGAAAAATGATTCATCATACACCAGGAAACCTCTAGAAGACTATATCAGCAGAAACCTTGGCAGGCTAGGGGAAAATATGTTTCATTTTATGAAGGGTATGTTATCCAGACAAAATCAGTAAGGAAATAACAGAACCGAGCGACGTTATAGACCAAGTGGTTCTAGCAGACATATACAGAACACTCCACTCAAAAGACACAAATTACTCATTCTTTTCAAGTGTGCCTGGAACATTCTTCAGAACGGATCACATGCTAGGTCACAGAAATATTCTTAACACATTTAAGAAGATCAAAATTATTCCAAGTATCTTCTCAAATCATAATGGAATGAAACTAGAAATTAAAAATAGAAAACAGGATAATTCACAAGTAAATGAAAATTAACACATTCTCAAACAACTATAATGTAGTAAGAAAAAAATAGAAAAGGAAATTATAAAGTATCCTGAAACAACACAACAAACAACTCTACTGGGATGCAATGAAAGCAGAACAAGAAGGGTATGGTAATAAATACCGATATTATAAAAGAAGACAGACCTCAAGTAAACAATCTAACTTTATAACTCAACAAATCAGAAGCAGAACAAACTGCTCACAGAATTAGCAGGAAGGCTACAATCAAGATCAGAGCAGAAATAAATAACATAGAAAAACACATTTTAATAATTGATGAAATGATGAGTTTTCTAAAAAGACAAAAGAGACAAACTCTTTAGTCTTGCTCAAGAATTTGAATCACATGACAGAGATGGAGAAGTCCTTAGAAACATACCACCTATGAAGACTGAACCAAGAACAAATAGAAAGCCCCAAAAAGAAAGAAAGAAAGAAAGAAAGAAAGAAAGAAAGAAAGAAAGAAAGAAAGAAAGATTGAAAGAGTCACCTATAAACTTTTAACAAAGGAAAGTCTACAACCAAATGGACTCAGATAAATATTACCAAACACTTAAAAAAGTATTTATAAAAATCTTAAAATCTTCCCAAAATAGAAGACACACTTCTGAAATTATTCTAAAAAGCCAGAATCACCCTGAAGCAAGATGAATCCACATCAAGAAAATTGCCCTCAATATCCTTAACAAACATAAACACAAAAATCCTCGATATAACATTATCCAATTGAATATTCAGGACATTAAAAAACATATCATGACCAAATAGACTTTATCTCATAGATGCAAAAGTGTCCTGGCATCCACAAATCAATCAATGTGATACACAATATTAACAGAACAAAAAATAAAAATTACAATTTTCTGAAAGATGCAGAAAAGGCATTAGAAAACTCCAATACCTCTTCATGGTAATAATAAATTAGGCAATTAAAGAACTTAGGTCAACACAATAAAATCTATGTTTGAAATTATCAGAATGGTCAGCATCGTCAGTGGTGGAAATCTGAAAGACTTCACTGTAATAGCCATAAACAGGTAAGGATGCCTCACCTTGCCACTTCCATTCAACACATTATTGGAAGTGCTTGCCAAAGCAATTAGATAAGGTAATCAATAAACAAACAAACAATAAATAAATAAAATCCAATTGGAAAAGAAGTAATATGATCTCTATTTGCAGAAACATGATCTTACATATAAAAACTCTCAGGTCTACAGGAAAAAACCCTCCTAGTTTAAGTGAATTCTAAAGGTGGAAGAACACAAAATCAACACACAAGAATTAGTTTTGTTTCTGCAGACTAACAACAGCCTAGCTAAAAAGGAAATTAAAGAAACAATTTCATTCACAGTAGCACTAAAAGGAATAAAATTATTATGAATAAACTTGACCAGGGACATAAAAGACTTGCAACTGATAATTACAAAGTGAAAACATTTTATAAGAAAGAAAAATTTAAAGACACAAATAAATGAAAAAAAGTACTTCATGTACCTGGATTGAAAGAATACTACTAAAATTTTCATACCTCCCAAAGTGACTGATAGGTTTGATGGAATCCTTATCAAAGTCACAATTAAAAATTAGGTACGGAAATATATAAATATTCTAAAAACAGAAATATTCTAAAAGTCCTAAAATTCATTTGGAATCACAGTAGTTCTTGAATAGCCAAAGAAATTTTGAAGAAGAACAAATCTATACAGATTGCTTTCTTTGATTTCAAAATGTGTTGCAAACTACAGTACGCAAAACAGACACAGAAACAGACACAGAGATTAACAGCATTGTATAGAAAGTCCAGAATAAAATCTGCAGGTATATTGTCAGCAGATGCTCAACAGTGGTACCAAAAATACATTGAAAAGACAACCTCACCAGGAAATAGTCTTGGGAAAATGGGAAAACCCATTGCAAAAGCATAAAATGAGGCCATTGATTCACCATATGTACATAAATCAACTGAAATGCAGTAAAGACTTCAGCATAATATGATAAATGTCTTGGAAGAAAACATGAGATAGAGCTTCCAGACACTGAACCAGGCAATGATTTCTTGGACATGACATTAAAAACAAGCATCAGAGGTAAAAGCAAACAAGTGAATTACATTACCTAAAATGTCTTTGCACAGTAAAGGACTTTAAACAATAAAATGCATGAACAAACTAAAGGGTAGGAGAAGTTCTTTCCAGGCCACATACCTGATGAATAGTTAATCCCAAAATATGTAAGAAACTCTTATAACTCAATATCAAAATAGCAACAAAAATTCTGATTCATTCTTTCTTGGATTTTGTTGAGGAAAAAAAAATTATGTTCATTAAGGGTTTTTTTCCTCAGAGTTGATATTAACTTATATTCCAGAGTTTTTTCATAGGCTCCAAATTGGAAATTTGCATCCTATTCACATTTGAAGAAGAGTTTTATTTTATGTGTATAATTGAGAAGCTCTTTTTGATTTTCTTTGTGTACTAAGTTCGTAGATTTTGAATTCTGTAATTCAGTAGCCCAAAGAGGTGTGAAGGGAACTCGATGTTAAGAAATGCGATCTGTATGGTTTGTTTTCTGGTATGCGACGCTGCCATGCTATCTGCAATGTCTGGTCACTACACCACGGACAAGCCCATGCTCTTTCCCAGTGCATCAGCTTTCTGTGTTTGGACAGACCTTCTCCTCCCTGATGGCTCTCTGCTTGTCTGCATGAACACCACAGAGTTCTGTTTCAGTGGTTCACCAGTTTCTCAGCAACTAGAACTTTCAGTTTGCAACCCACTTGGCTTTGACACCATTTAGCCCTGTGGGAAGTTTCTTCCGTGGTTGCTGGGCTCTCGCGTATCTGACTTGCTTGATTTTCATGACCACATCTCTCAGCATCACTCCATAGCTCCTCTTCCTCTGTCCTACTAGTACAGGTTGTCTTTTTGAGAGTCTGTTTAAGGGTTCCTTTTATTAGCACACTCTAACAGGGTAATTCGCCACATTTCCCTCTCCCTTCTCCTTCTGTGGTGGAAACGTTACCAGTCTGCATTCTGAAATGAGTATGATATGGAGCTGAAACCATGAAAGGTGTATAGCATGAGTAAGAAAACAATCTTTCTCCGACATCCATTTTTTCCCTCCATCTCCCCTCACTGCTCAGCTCTTCACTTGACTGTCTTTGCTCTTTAATCCTTCAAGTCTTAGCTTGAATGTCATTTTCTTTCGAGACTATTTCTGTCACTCTCTAGACCACATTGGGCCCATTCATTTACACTGTCATGACACCAATTCTTTTAGCTACTCAGTCCAATGAGTCATTGAGTTTTGGGTGCAAATAGTGTTCCCATTATTACAACCAAATCCACTTCCACTTTGCTGTCACTCACTAAGAGTTATTGACTGTGGCCTATGTAACAATCTTTTTCGCCTTTACATGAGTTATCTGCTTATAACCTCAAAAAGATCGTATGAGTAACGCCAGATGAAAAGAGAATGAATGATTCATGTAAACTGAACACTTGATAACACCTTGATTTGGCATCAGATGCACATGTTTTCTTGAGAGTCTGTGAACTTTTATAACCACTATACTTTTTTGATTTGTATTTTGCACTCATTCTGAGATTAATTTTCTTTAAATAACTGAGTTTATTACATTCATATTTATTGCTATGTTACCTATCATTTCTGTAACATCATTCTGTATATTTTCCACACACACATTATTGGAAAATATTTATTGAGCATTTACTGTATTCTAAGAACAAGTTTTGGGTGTTAGGATATAGTGGTGAACAAAATAGTATTCCTGACTTTGTGGAGTTAGCTCCTAGTTCAAAGTGGCAGATAACAGAGATGACAACAAGCAATAAATATGTAATGAGTGGGAAACAGGAATGAGAGTGGTATTAGGAGTGATGTTACTTATTTTAAAAGTCACTTAGGAAAAGCCATGCTGACAAGATACTACTTCATTATAAATACTTCTTTGTCTTTTTCTGATGTCAATTGGTTTTGTTGTATGTTTTCCATATGATTGGAAAAATATATAGCTGTTAATTTTTATTTATCATATTCAGACATTAGCTATTGGTTCTATGAAAGTTGAGGAAACCAAAGACATGACACTTTCTCTGGTTTTTCTGCAACCCTTATCTGACTGATTGTGTTAGATGTAGACTTTTACCACAAGAATCCCATGAAAACTAAACAAGAAACTCTGCTTATAAGGCATCTCTGGCACCCACATTTATGAACAGCCAGGCTGTACTGAGAACCACTGTGCAGCTCTGTTCTCAATAGTGTAACTGGCACAAGTTACGCTAAATCCTCTTGGCAAGTCCATGACTTGCTGATTGATAGTAATAATATCTGGTGCATTTCTTACATTGCTTTAGATTTTTATACTTTAAAGATTTCATTACTCAGATATTCAGTAGATATGTTTTATTTGTAATGGAATGGGCTTCAATTCTAATTATGTTTTTATTTTGACAATTTACTTTATAAGTAGTTTTTCAGAGAAAGATTATCCTCTAAGCAGAATATTTTATAGTGCTTTCTATTTTTCAACATTAATAAAAACTCATGTTGTTTTCGGTGGTAATAATTTTCAATTTCTTATTCAGGCTAATTTAATAAATGCTATTCTATTGTCCATTTATGCTTCATTTATGTCGATGGATGTTAGTTTTTACCTTATGTATTTGAATTTGTCTGTCTTCTTGTAAAACATCTGGTCTCTTTTCTTATGTCTGAGGTGTTATATACCTTGCCTTCTAGAGGACTTTTACACTAGTTTGGTTTTGCATTCTTGTACATAGCTTTTAAAGATATATATTTTGCTTGTTTGTTTGCCTATTGGAAGGTCTGTGGAAAGGTACAGAAGAGACAGTAGATATTATAGCTTACTATCTGCTACCATGGAAGGCACCAAAATGAAATGGACATGCTTTGATGGGACATTCTGTATCAGTTTTCCTTGGGACATAATGTGCCCCATTGATCATAAAACATATGTTCTACCTTTTATTTATAAACTACCTTCTCATATAATTATATAATTTCATCTGCTTGTTTAATTTCCTTTTGAAAGTTCACAATGTATATGCATGATTTCTACTATGTTTTATTTTCCCCCTCTAATTCTTGACCATTTCCATATTTTTTTTCATTTCTTTTTTTAAAATTAAAATCTGCCATTCATGTCTCTTTCTCAGCAATACATTTTAATTTCAGCATGGGTTTAGGTTTGGAAATGGTTTTTTCTTTCATGTTTGCCCCAGAGTTTTTTCAGTTTACGTCTGTTACTTTCGTTTGCCTTATCGTGTCTTCTTTGATCCCGTATCTTCTTTGAATTCTGAGCTTCACAGATATCACTTAAAACTCTTAGACTCTGGGTATATGTTTGTTTATGCTGTTGTTTTGCTTTGTAAAGAGCCCTTCTGATGTATAGTCTCCATCTGGCTTTTTTTTTTTTTTTTTGCCATGTCTCTTTATCCTATCTCGTTTCTTTTATGCATATTTTTCAAGCTGGCCATTTTCTGTTTGTTACTTATCTCACTTAGGGACAGCTTTTTCCTGGATAAAGATTTGCCCAAAAATTTGGATGAGGACTACCAGAATACATTTTATAGGGAATGAGCCACTTTTCTTCCAACACCTAAGTGGAATTTTTGCTAAGAGCTCAGTTGTTCCCTACACACAAATGTATGTGTGTGATTACCTTGGAAACGGGATTCTCATGTATTTCATTTCAGAAGGTGGTGGCCCTTACTTCTATACTTTGTTATATAAGCCATTGCTTTTTACAAAGATAGCACATTTGCATAATTTACATTTTCAAACCTCCTGCATCATGGAAAGGAATTAGTGATGTTCCAGTGTTCAAACATTTCCCTGAGGAATGAGTCTGACCCATGTGCTTGGGTGTGGAAACACATAAAGAAAACAGGGAAACCAAAGAGAAGGTAAAAAGATCCATGAGAATTACAATGAGATAATGATCCTCTTGTACCCTGAGTTTTGAAACCCCTAGTATTTACCAAGATGGAGGGTTCCGAAATTCTTAAATTGGTTGCTGTGTTGTAGATATAAATAGACCGAACTAGACAGAGAAGCCAAGGACTGGGGCAGCGGTGAGGTCTAGTCTTCCTGCTAGTGATCAGACAGAGAGCAGGTGATGAAGGTGGGGATGGGGGGTGGGACTGAGATATTGTCCTTTTCAAAACATCCACAGGCCACTAGATTATACTTAGATGGAAGTAAGCAGTTGCGGTTGCTATTTCATAGTAGAGTGGCTATAGATAATGGTAATGTGCTAAAATATATTTTTTCATCCCTCACTCTTCCTCTTGGCCCTCTTTCCATTTGAGAAAGAGGTATCTCCTTATTTGACCTATTTTTATTTTGCCCTTTATATTTTGGTTTTCTAATATAAGAGAAACCATGTAATATTTAAACTATGTTTAAACTTGCTTCTCTGACTTATTCCACTTAAATCTGTATATTTTTAAAAGCTAGAGGAAAGAATTTCTAACATTTTACTATAAAAAATTTTTAAGAATTTGGAGAGATAGATATGTTTGACCATTGTACAATATGCGCATGGATCAGAACATCACTTACTATATAATAAATATGCACAATTTTTATAATTTTATGGATACAATAAATTTTAATGTTTTAAACAATTCAATAAAGGCAAGATTGAGGGTATCAAAATTCCTGCCTTGAAATTACGCTACAAATCTACTGTGATAAAATCAGCATGGTACTGGCAAAAAAACAGACCTTAAGACCAGTAGAACAGATTAGAAAACACAGACACAACTCTAAACACACTTAGCCACCTTATCTTTGACCAAAGGACCACACCTATACACTGAAGGGAAGATAGCTTTTTCAACAAATGGAGCTGGAAAATTTGGCTTTCCACATGCCAAAGACTAAAACTAGACCCGTCTATCACCATGTACTAAACTAAAGTCAAAATGGATCATAGATCTAAATATTAAAACAGAAACAATAAATCTACTGGGAGAGAAAATTGGTAGAAAACTTAAAGACATAGCTGTAGGCAGAAACTTCATGAACAAAACCCAGATCGTATGGGAAATATTACAAAGAATCAACGAGTGGGATCTCATTTTATTGAAACGCTTGCACAACAAAAGAAATCATCCATGGAGTGAAAAGACAACCCATGGAGTAGGAAAAAAACTTAACCAGCAATCCCTCAGACAAAGGGCTTATGTCTAGAAGATATAAGGAACTAAAAAATTCAGTTCCCTCAAAGTAAAAGACCTTATCTAAAAATGCACATCTGAGATGAATACATGCTTCTCAGATAAAGAAATACAAACAGCAAATAAATATATGAAAAAATGTTTAGTATTATTGGTTATTTGAGATATGCAAATTAAAACAATACTGAGACTGCATCCTCTTCCAGAAAGAACAGCAATTATCAAGAAGTCAACCAGTAACAAATGCTGAAGGAGATGAGGGGTTGTGGGGGGGAATTCTTCCCCACTTTTTCCAGGAATGTATACTGGTGAAACCACTGTAGAAATCAATGTGGCTATTCCTCAAAAAACAACTATTAGAGGCTCCACTCAACCCAGCTATTCCCCTTCTAGTCATATCCCCAGAAGAATTAAAAATGTTATACCACACCCACATAGGTGCACCCATGTTTATCGCAGCACACTTTATAATGGCTAAATCTTGGAAACAACTCAAACATTCATCAACTGTGGAAGGAATGAAAGAATATGTGGTTCTTTTATGCAAAAGAGCAGTACTCAGACATAAAGGATAAACGCGAGACATTTATAGCTTAAAGGATGGACCTTGAGATCATACTCACAAGTTAAATGAATCAGACTCATGTGTGTAAACATTACATCATCTCCCTAATGTGAGAAATGAAAAGAGTAAATAAGGTCTAAAATGTATAATAGATATTGTGAAATGGGCAGTAACCGTTCCAAAGGAAAGAGAAACTAGAGAATGGGAAAAAGGAAAGAAAGGAAAGGAAAAGGAAATAAAACACAAGATAATTATGATAATTATACAACTAGTTTCTCTTAGTTCATTGAAAAGGAAATTTCATGGTAATATTATTTGGAGAATGTTTCATGCCTGTATCTTGTACTCTGAGTAACTACTTTGAAGATAAGAATCTGCAGTATATTGACTATTGTTATTCTACCATTATTTTGTTTTGAATTTTACATTTTTTCCATAAAATAAAAAAATCGTTAAGTGTATATGATTTGGCTGTGTCATAAAAGATGAAGACAAGGCAGGAACTGTGGCCACCAACATTTCCAGTTCGGAGTCAAACAAAAATTCATGCATGCAAGAGGACATGTGTCCAGGGTGGGGGAATCACAGAGCCTGGGGAAAAAAGGACCTCATTGCTTTGTAGTCTAGGTGCAGTGGTTTGCTTTCTCTTGACTATGTGGACCTGTACTTGAACCCCTACCTCATTCTCCCTATTTCTCCACTGCACTTTGTGGACCCTAAACCAAGCTTGGAACTTGGGCTGCCTTTTAGGTTGAGAATGTCATTTACCGCATGCATTCTCTAGAGAACCCCATTCCCACTGCAGCCGGTGCATGCAGGTTTCCTTGGAGACCAACTGGCTGCAAGGATGGTTGCATTTTGGATTCTTAGAAATAAGGAAGTTTCATTTTCAGAAGATATGAGGAACATTTGATTATCATGACAGAGGGAGTGTTCTTGGCTTCCCCCTCTGTGATCACTGCATCTACTTTTTATTGACCTAATTTTAAAGGGATCCAAGGCCAATGCCAATATTAAAGAGGGTTACAGATGCTTTTGTGAGTGTTGTGGTTTGAAACTTTAATGTCCCCCCCACAAAGTTCTTGACCCGGTGTTGAAATCAAAGCAGCAGTATTCAGAGGCAGGGCCTTTGGGAGGTGATTGGATCATAAATGATCTGATTTATGAATGAATTAGTCCCTTTATGTCTTCATAGCTAAATAAGTTTCCCATGAAGGGCTTTGATTTACAAGTGAACTCTCTTTTTTTGTTTCTGCCTCTAAAATGTGAGAGCTTTCTCCCCCACAACCACCCCTCCATAATGTGGTGCTTCTCTGTAGGTCTAGCCAGAGCATAGCCAAGTGATCATGAATGAAAATCTCTGAAACAGTAAACCAAAGCAAATATTTATTCCTTTGAAGATATTTATCTTAGGTATTTTATCACAGAAATATGAACAATTAAGAAGGATAACTGAAGGGAAAAAAGGATCATAGCAGGGCAAAGAGGATAGAGAGAAGGGACAGGTAAGAGATGGAAAGAAAGCTTAGGTAAGGAGATGAGGAGGCACCCAAGAAGAAGAGAAGGAGGCCATGCCATAGAACTAGGGATTGAGGCAGGACTGGACCAGGAGTCAGAGAAAGACAGAGAGAGAGAGAGGACAGCCAGGTGGGCTTGAGATGAAAGTTGCTATCCAGAGTGAACTGCTCCTCTGTGCAGGTAGAGTAATGCAGTAGGTTCTCATGTTGGTTTTTTGAATAATAATCCTGCAACTATTTAGAACAACCCTTTTCTCCCTTTGAGGTCCAGTGTGTGTGCTTTTGTCTTTATACCTTGGCATATTATATAAATTTATTTTCTCACGGAAGTTTCAAAGTTTATATACTAAGAAACAATAAGGTTTGGGGGAATATTTCTGTGCTGGCAGTGATAGCACAAACAATAATCAAAAACTCCCCATGACACCGAGAAGCTATGAGGAACCTGAGATTTTCTTTGGGTTAGGAGAATAGATCTATTCTATAGTGGCCTTAGTCTACCTTCCTAATTCAATCTTTATGTTAGGTGTTCCAAACCTGGTAGGTACAAATTAAAACTGAAATCTAAAAAGTAAACTGTCTTTGCTGTGTTAAAATTATGAAGTCAGGGGCCAGGGATTTAGCTCAGTGGCTTACGTGCCTGTGTAGCAAGCGCGAGGTCGTGAGTTCGACCCCTGGTACCAAAAAAAAAAAAAAAATTATGAAGTCAGTACAGAGAGAAGAGTGGGGGAGTAAGTGTGTTGACTACCCCTGCCCTCCAACATCTCCCAGAGGTATTTCAGTCAATGGATCCTTCAGACATGCCCAGGGGCTGGGGCTGAGAATCCTCACACAAGAATGTCAAGCCAGAACTTTCTAAGTGAATAGAATAAACACTCCAAGAGAAAAACATCTTGGCAATAGCAAGAGAGTGTTGTTTCTTAACAAGCAAGAAATGATGATGCTAACATGAAGGAACAGCTATTTGGGAAAACATGTTTTATTTCCTTTAGAGTGCAGGTTTCCTCAGTAAAAAATTAAGGACAAATAAATAATGCCAGAAAACACTTTCTGCTGGTACTATTCCATTTTTCATAATTATCCTGATGCTAGTGATAGTCATCAAATACAGGGTAGGTTTTGGTTCTAGACACCAATGCTTAGTTTTCATTCAATCTGTCTTTTCTGAAGAAACAATGATATAGTGGCCATAAATAACATCATATTTCACTTCATAAAACGTTGCTAGTCATAGTTTCCTCATGGGCACAGGAGAAAGCAGCAGGCTGGGGAAGGAGATGGAAGAAAAATAGGATCCATGTACGAGATCCGGAGGTTTCTGCACAAAGGAGTGGGCTAAGCAAGCTAAAGAGGCTTAGGACCAGGGGTTCTAAATAATTTCAATGGGCTTCAGCCCAGTGACTCTCATCTGGACAGGGGGTGATTAGGCAGTGAATAATAGCCTGGAAGATAGAGCCCATAAAGAATATGGTTGGAGTATGGGTTTTAGATTGCTTTGTATCTGAAAATCATACCACTGGGGAGATGTTTACTATTTCCAGAAATTACCAAATTACCAATCACACATCCTCCAGTGTGAATCATGCCTCCAACTTCAAAGCATCAAAAAAATAAGACACCTGGTTGATAGAGAAATGTCTGGCAGTGCTTTTAGGTATTTGCAAGTAGCCCTACTGGCTGCCATCGACACCTACTGGGTAGCAGGTAGGGAGACTGCTGCCCAGGTTGTAATAGTTCCAAAGCTGATAAGCTTGGCACAGTGAGAAGTCCTAGGAATCTCTTTACATGACTTTGAAACTCCCAAGATGATTTCAAAACTGAATTTGATTTAGGGACCATCAAATTTTCTGAAGGGTTTTGGACAAGAAAATGGCTTAGGGAACAAGTCATAGGATAAAAAGATGTAAGTAAGCAGTGAAAAGTATAGAAGAAAATATTATAATGTATGTGGATAGGGAAGGCTGATGTGAGCTTCAGGGCACCAAAAATCTTTAGGGAGAGGAATGAGGCCAATAGGGTGACAAATCTAACTGTACACACTAGACAAATGCTATATCACAGAGCTGTAACTCCAGCCCCAAAATTTGCCTCTCTATTAAGGAGATGTAAGTCAAATTTGGAAAATACTATCATTTGATTAAGTCAATGACTGGTACATGGATAATTATATTATTTTCATTACCTTCCTGAACTTTGAAAATTCCTATAATGAAAACTTTTAAAAGTCACTCATATGAGACACCTAGATAATTTTAGGATTTGGATTGATTGGTTTGTGTCTGAAAGTCAGATAAGAAACTGAAGGACCAATCTTTAAAAATTGTGGGAAACAAAACAGATTTCCTCATGTGGAAACTCAGTGTGGTTTTGGATAGTTCTGTTTTTGAATTCCATTATTTGACGACAGCTTCCATTGCCCCCAACCTAGCATCCAACTTCTAAGTTCTCTGTTGTTCATGGTCATCCTGAAGTGATTTTCAAACAGTTGACTCTATCCTTGAGGCAAGAACCATGTCTTATGAATTTCACTCACACTGTGTTGCACAATTCTTACTTAATACAACAACCCTCTTTATTGATGGTTTCTTTCTCTTTTCTTTCAGTAACTCGAGGTCCACCATCGTACAAAAAATGTTAGATGTAAGTTTCAGAAATAAATCATTCTTGAGTTTTAAATTGTATGTTTTATTGAGCAGTGTGATGAAATCTCAAACCATCCCATCCTGCCCTGCCTAGAATATGGATCATTCCTTTCCACAGTATCCACATTTTATATATTACCCACCCCTTAATCACTAGTGGTTCTCTTCATTGTCAGATCAATTGATAAGTTCTATTTCAATATATATGCCTATCTATCTACTATCTATCTATTTTGTCTATTCATACCCTAAGTAAGGCTCAATATTCTCTGGATTCAAGCATCCACTGGGGGTCTTCAGACATATCCCTGAAGATAAGAGGGCTTTAATAGAGAAGGCATGTAATATATATTTACTGTATACATAATGACTTAGCAGATTTTTCTTTATAAAGTGGTGGAGTTAAGTCCTGGGATCTGGGTATTTCACCTAAGAATGGAATGGGTTCTGTTGCGTTTCTCCCAGAGTATGCTGACTTCGACCAGTGAGCAGGACTTCTCGGCACTCTCAGTATGAGAGATTCCAGGATGAGCTGCCTGTGACTTTTTGTACAAGAAATGTTTGCAGGGGAGGAATTAGCCATGCCCTCCTTTGATCGTGCACTATTGAGGGACACCTTGGTTATGGCCATAATTTTCCTGACAAGATATGCTGCATGAAAAGTGCTTTGCAGATATTCATGTAAACCCAAGGTGGTAATAGCAGTTTCACTATGACGACAGATGTCACAACACTTCTTGTCGTTGTAACTGTACATATTTCTTTGAGGGACAACTTGGCTTAGACTTTCCCTTTCCTGCTAGAATAGAAGCTCCTAGAGGTTAAACCTCTAGTGTGTTCTTTTTCACACTATAGTATCTACAGAGTTTAGCAAAGTGCCTGATACACATGTGAGCAAGGAAAGTGAACCAACAAGGAAAAAAGCAAGGAAGGGCCTGAGCCCATAAAAGCAAATAGTTTATAGAATTTAATTAACATTCTAAATTATACTTTTGTTTCAAAAGTACAACAGATAATTGTTTTTAAAAGAGGCAGTGGATGCTGTTTAATGCTAATTATTCATTGTGCCAAATAATAATAATTATTTTATTTATAGCAACTCAGTTAATCTTTGGAACAACTATAGACAATCCCTGCTACACAGTGTTTTGACTTATGATTTTTTGACCTTAGAATGATGTAAAAGTGATATGCCTTTAGTAAACACAATACTTAGATTTTAAATTTGGCTATTTTCCTGGGCTAGCTCTACACGGTACGGTCCTCTCTGGCAGGGTTGGGCAGCCTAGGAGTACCACAATCCCAGCTCCTACACGATCATGAGGGGAGCAGCTGATACTCCGGAGTGCTGTGTTGCTAAGGTAGGATGCTCTGCAGGCTGCGCGGATTCAGTACATTTTCTATTTAGAGCGTTTCAAACTTACAACAGGTTTAGTAGGATGTAACCGGGAGCATCTGTTTAAGAAGCAGATATTATTATCCTGTTCCTTTAAAGAAATCACATCTTAAATCACTTAAAAAAATTAAAAATAAAATAGATGGGCAAAGCCTGACCCATAAGCATTCAAGGAATGATGAATGCAAATACTTAAAATAAAATGTAAGCCATAAAATGCTACACAGAAAAAAGAGTCATATTGTGTTTGAAAATACACACTCAACCATGAAGATATAATTCATGCACGTAACCAAGTAAGATCACATCAGAGTATATAAAGGCAATCAAATACATAAGAGAAGTGGGCAGAAACTTTATTTAATATACTTTAATATATACCATGACAGGCTTTTAATGAATCTAGACATTCACTTATATTTAAGAATATAATGAATTTGGGAAAGTTAATGAAAACAATGTAATAGACGTACGACCATACTTGAGCCCTAAAGAATGAATTCATTTTATTTTTAAATGGCCATAACACATTAATATAAACTAATAACATATTTATTTACAAAATAAATCTTAGTATATTCTCCAAAGTGGACATTTTATAATAGCAAGATTTAAACATACTTTCATAAAACTATATGTTATTAATGCCAGTTCAAATAAAACAAACCTAATCTCATAAAATTAAAACAAAATCTTACATAAATAGCTTTTGTGTCTACCAAGAGAAAATCTTCAGAGCTACTTTGAAAACACTGATGAGAAAGCTTCTTGTGAAAAACTAGGGGATACTGCCACAGGTATACTCAAGGACAATTAAGCAGTTTTAAAATATTTTCATTAGCAAGAAAGGATGAACACAGAATAATTGAACTTTCGACTAAGATACATGGAAAGAGCAGCAAACTCAATTTAAAGAAAAGACAAGGAAAATAAAAGAACCAGAAAAACAAAATAGTGAAATTTATTTTTAAAATTTGATATCTCAAAATACTAGTATTATCTCAGAACCAATAACATAAGCAAACTCTACAAGTCTAATTAAAAGTAAAACAGAAAAAAATACTGATCTATTTAAGGGAATGCTGCACTGGATAAGAGGGCGCTGAAGAGCTTATTAGAATATGTGCAGCACTGCGCTAATGAATGTGAAAATATCAATGATTTTCCAGGAAAATACAAATGACCCAAACTGACTTAGGATGAAACAAAAAAAAAAACTGAGTAGAAAAAGTTGCTAGGGAAGAAACTAAAAGTGTTGTCAAAGGCTTACCTCCAAAAATGGCTCTGACTCAACTGTTTTATGAGTATTTTTTTCCAAGTTTGAAGAACAGATAATTCTTTTGCTCTATAAACTGAGAGGGTAGAAGATCCAAAGCTTCCTAATTGGTTTTATAAAGCTATTATAACACTGGTTCTAAAACTTGACAACACTAGCCCAAGGGAAGAAAAACACAAGCTGTTTTCCCATTCTTACAATCAGAAAGCATCAGGAAGTTGAGTCAGATAGTACACATAAAAAACACGCCCAGGGGCCATTTTGCACTTATTCTAAAGAACAAAAGTACCCATTAACATGTAGAAAATACTACTAAAATATACTACGTCAACAGGCCAGATAATATATGATATAAACTTCAACATAAAATGTATTAAATAAAAATCAAATATCAGCATGGAGAAATTTTTGATAAAGCAATTCTTGATATGAAAAAGGGTAAATTTTAAACCAGCGAAGATTATGTGTAATAGTGAATTATCAGAGGAATTTTAACTGGAATCAGGGCCACACCTGCCATCACCACAATTATACAGGATTTGTTGTAAATTCTAGCCAATGTAAGGAAATTAACTATTGATAAGAGAAGAATGCAGTCAATAGCAAAAAAGATAAAGTAGTTATTTTTAGGTGATGTATGATTTTCCCGTTGGAATAACCAAGACAATCTAGTAAAATTTTATTGAAGATAATAAGTTACAAAAAGTGGGTAAGAGCTGTTATTTTGCCACAAAAACCTCTGTGACTGTTCTGCATATTAAAAAAAAAGACTTCTTTTTTTAAAAGAGATTTTATTCAAATGAATAAAATATACAACATAGAAAGGAATAAGCTAAAAAATTTAGTGTCTGTAAAATTTATAAAACATAACCATTATATGTTAAAAAACATAAAAGTGACACGTTTTCTTTTTAAAAGGAAAGATACTATTTTATAAATGCAATGATTTCCCAAGTAATAAATACATGTAAGGTACATCCAGTCACTTACCCATTGATATTATTTTGTAATTTGGAAAGATGCTACTGAAGATTATCCAAAACACGAAGGAATAAACATAGACAACTGCATTTGAAAGGACAAATGGTGCAGATACATCACCAAAATGTTTCTGAAATTGCAATATTCACAACAGTGTGGCAGATGAGACAGGTAAAAAGAGCAGTGGAGGAGGATGGGCAGCAACTGAAATGCGTATGACAAAAGTCACTTTCAAGTAATTGGAAAAAAGGATGCATTAATTAGTGACCATTACTAGGAATATTTATTTTTTAAAAGTCAGTTATGAGATGCCCATCAACTGCAGAGTGGATGAAAAAGATGTGGTATTTTTATGCAACGGAATATTACTCAGCTATAAAAAAATGGAGACAACTTGAGATTATCCTCATTAGTGAAGCAAATAAGAATCATATTTATAAATATCACATTATGTCTGTAGTGTAAAAAGTAATAAGAACTATAAGAGTAATAAAACCCAAAATGTGTAATTGCTATTGTAAAAAAGAGAGGGAAAGAAAGTGCTCTAAGGGATATTACTGCAGGTATGTTTGAGTGTGTAAAATAGATGAGCATATTGTTGAATCTGTGTTGGATCTTTGAGCAGAACTGTTTGCAATCTCACTATTTGAATGTATCCTTTAACTTTGTAACTTGAACAACTATATCCAAGATGAAAATATGTAATTTATCAACCAGTGATTTCTTAGTGTTTTTTCTTTCTTATTTTCTTTTAGAGTTCTGTATTGTTGCTATCCTTTTTTTCTGTTTTGCTTTTTTTTCTTTTTAAATGAAATTTTAAAAATGGGTAACAAGAGAGGAAATAGGAAATGCTATAAAAGATATAACTGCATGTATATTTAAGTGTGTAAGATTGATAACCATATTTCTAAGTTCTTGTTGGATTATTGAACAGATCTGTTTGCTGTCTCACTGCTTGAATGTCCACTTTATATGCTTTAATTTTGTAACTCGAACAACTATTTCTAAAAGGACAACATGTAATTTATCAGCTAGTGATTTTTTAAATGTTTATTTTTTTTGAAATTCTGTAATATTTCTACCCTTTTTCTATTTTTTCTTTTTAAATAAAAAAGTCAGTTATGTCACTAATGCCAAAATAACACAAATAAAATCAATTTGAAGTAGATAAAATATTTAAGTGAAAAATATAACTCATAAGATAGCCCAAAAAATGAGTATTATTTGAGACAAAAGCAATATTTAAATAAAAATCTTTGAACCCACAAAGACTGAAACAACAAATGTTAGTTTGGGCAATTAAAACATCAAAGCAACTATAGTATTATTTGTGATTGGCAAAGAGTTAATATCCTCAAACTAGAAACTGTGTTTGTGAATATACAGATACATATGATGTTTATATATTATACACACACATGTACATATCTATTCAAAGAGCAAAATGTGATTGTTATAATAGAAAGATTGCCAGTTCACTAAAAGAGCAAATTTTTAATAAATATGACAAAATTCAATTTCCATAATTATCATTAATACAGATGAAACAATCTATACACTACGAGAATATCAAAGAAAGAGACAGGACACTTCTGTGTATTTCTTAGTGTGTGAGATGAGTATTCATAAATCATCAGTGGAAGAGAACCTTCTTCCTAAAGCTATCGTGGAGGATACAGACAGCTTGGTTGGGGCCCACCTGGACTGCTGCTCCTTTAGCTGTGAAACTTTGTCACGTCACTGTCTTATGCTGTGGTTTACTTCTCTCCAACAGGAGAAAAGCAATAGTACTGACTGTTAGCACTAAGGAGATTAGAGGTGCATTCAGTCAATATAATAATGCAGGGCATATAGAAAGTGCTCAATAAATGTTAATACTTTAAAATATCTTTTCATGTACATAATCTTGTAGTACTAATTCTACTGCAATGTCCTGAGGCAATAATCAGAGATGTGTATATAGGTTTGTACAATTAGATGACTGTAACAGTTCTACTTCTAAGGCAGGAAACTGAAAACAACCCAAATCACCAATGGTTAGGTCTTACATTAGGGCCCGTTCAAAAGTTAATAAGAGGCAAACATTAGTATCATGTATGTCCTCAAAGTATATTTAGTGATCCAATAAAATACAAATTGGAAAAAGCTAGGTACGAAATCATACGAAGTATAAGATGTATTTCATTTTCTAAAAATTCATATATTGAAATATGTGTACCATTTTTATCAGAAATATTTGAGGACAGAATTGAACTGTGGTTATTTCTGGGTTGGAAGGTTATGAATTGATTTTCTTCATTTTTTCTGCGTTCCTTTTCCAATTGTCAAATGCACCTACAATCTGTACTCCTTGGCAATCACAAATAATACTATAGTTGCTTTGATGTTTTAATTGCCAATTTGTGCAATCCGGGGGAGACGTCACGTCAAGTCAGTCGTGGTGTAGCGTTTCCCTGCAGTCACCAGCTCCCAGTCGTGATTTCCCCCTTGCTTGTGCTCTGACGGCTCGTGGACGGGATTTGGTCGCCTTTGGGGCGCCGCTGAGGGGGGATGGGGGAGGGTGGGTGGGGGGAGGCGGTGGCAGGCTCCGTGGTTCCGGCGGCTGCGGTCAGCAGGGAGCAGCCTGGAGCAGTTTGCTCAGCCGGCAGCTGCTGCTGATTCTTGCAGTGTCGTGTTCAGTCACTTTCCCGTTAAGGGATCCGCAGCAGAGGACACCTGACCCTCATTTCGTCCCTGCCCCTGACCGAACGCACTGGGCAAGTACCGCATAGGGTAATATGCAGTTGCAGCTTGGTAAACCACAGCCCCTGCTTCCAGGAGCTGCTAAACAAGAGGCCAGACTTGCTTGTTTATTATCCCACTCAGATATCACGGCTTACAAATTTTACCCCACAGTGTCTACCTTGTGTCACCTAAATGCTGGCAGCACTAAGGGTCCCAGATTTAGGAAGTAAAAACACTGCTTTGGACAAATACTGCTCAAGGCATGCTTAAAAATTATTTAAATGTACCTGAGACTCAAGATTAACTGAGTATCCTATATTTCATCTGGCAACTCTTGTCCATAATTACTAACTGTACTCTCTCCCGCACCTCCATTTTACAGATGAAGAAACTAAAGGAAGCCTGAATTAGACCCAAGCTCTCACTTTTCTTCTCATGGTATCCAGAGGCTGCCTTGTGTGAAGGGACATTTGTTTTGCATTTGTGTGTGGGTGTCTGAATGTTCTAATGAGTTCAGCGCAGCCCAATGTTTGCTTTGCTTCTGGATGTTGACACCTCTGCTTAGTGGTCACCCATGAGCTAGATAAACAACCCCAGGAGCCCACAGAGCATCTGGAAGTGGGGATGCTGGGTCAGAGGGGTTCTGTTGATGTCTGAGTCCCTGGAGATGGGCAGGTGCCCTTCTCTGCTTCACTACAGATGGGTGTGCCTTGCACCTGATGGGAAGGCGCTGGTGTGAGTGCAATAAGCTTTTTAGTCTAAGCCCGACTCTGGGGTGCAGAAGGAAGAGATGCCCATGGCTACCAGAGAAGTCCATTTCCTCCAGCCTAGCTGCGTCCCTAGCTTGGCATAGTGCACTGAAGAAATGTTTCCCATTGGGCTGATCCTTAGTTCTGGAGTGGGCTCTGAGCTTTAGAAGTGGCCAGCTGGCCAGCATCAAAAAGGAAGAAACTCCTGTCCTTCTGATTCAGGGTGAGTCTCTCTGTGGAGGACCCCACCTTTAACCCGTGGGAACTCCACCTTTCAGCCCTCTTTGAGACCCAGACTTAGCCCTGAACCACTGAGTTTTAGGCCTTTGTTAACCATACACTACTTGAGAAACACTAGTCTTAGCTGCTTTCTGTTGCTACAACCAAGAACCACCGAATGGGTAATTTGTAAAGAAAAGAAATATACTTTAAGTTCCAGAGGTTGGAAGTCCTGGGTAGAGAAGTCACACCTGGTGAAGGCTTCTGTGTTTTCCCTGTCATTTCTGGTTTTGCTGAGTGGGCCCAAGATTTCAGGGACATATTCACAGAGGTGCTGACTTGTGTAGACATCAGGAGAAAGTTTCTGTGGTGCTTCTCCGAGTCTTCTGTCAGTAACAGCATTAGCGTCCATTTGTCAGTTGTCCCTCTGATATGCCGGTTCTTGGGTGGTGAAGTAGCATTTCAGGGTCACCTGGAGAGGATCGGGGGTCAAGGTGCGGTGGTGTCATCCCAACTCAGCGTGCTGGTTTAGGGCCAACTCACCCTGGAGTTGCTCTGGGTATTCCAGAAATCTGCTCTTCTGTTTTTCCTCCCCTGCCTTCTCCTGCATGCCCTGGGGAATGGTTAAATGTCTGCTACACTTCAGCAGACTTAGGCAGAAGGGGCAGACCCTGCTCTGCCTCAGATAAATGTTACAAGTTGACTTTCCCCTTATCCAAAATGGTTGTGATGAGAAATATACAGATTTTGAATTTTTTTCCAGATTTTGAAATATTTGCATATTCATAATGAGATATCTTTAGGATATGATCCAAGTCTAAAGACAAAATTTATTTATGTTTCATAGTCACCTTATATGCATAGACTCGAGGTACTAATTTTACATGATTTTTTTGTGTGTCTACATTTTCACTGTGCCCATCACATGAGGTCAGGGAGGAGCTCTCCACTTGCCAGATGAGATCAGCGTGCAAAAAGTTTTCAAGTTTGGAGCATTCTGGATTTCAGATTTCTGAATTAGTTTCACTCAACTTGTATCTCCTTAGAATTCAAGTCCTAGCGGGCAGCAACTGTGCCTTTGAGAGTTGTGTGTGGCTCCCAGAACACTGAGAGGGCTCTGATTTAAAAAGCCTATACACTATTAGGACTCAAAACAACCCAAAGAGTTGAAGTTTGCTGGTCAGTGACACCCATCAGTCTCACTGTCTGTGTTCTGAGTTGGTCTGTGTTCTCTGCTCAGAGTTGGTGTACAAGCCAGGCAGGAGAAGGATCAGGTCTTCCTCACATTTCATAAGATGAGCTTTGAGAGATTCAGAAAGCAGCTGAATAAAATCCCGAATCTATCAAGAGCTTTGTGCTCATTTAAAAAGAGTTGACTTTTTTTTCCTGTAAAAATAAACAGTTGCTCCAGGCTGGGGCTCTCTTGTTTTGGTTCGGTGCTGAGATACTGTGAGTTTTGAGTGAAGAATTATTTTAAGATCTGTGCGAGGAGGCGTGGCTGACTTCAGCGGCAAACAAATTTAAAACGGACTGCTTAAAACATTTGTGCTTAATAGCTTGCAGTTATTTAAGCTGTTACACTTGATAAGTCATATGGCCAGGTGTTAGTTGCATGTATCCCAAAATTGGGCTCACTGATCTGGCTTGATCTTAACACACCTCTTCATTGGTGTAGCTCAAAATAAATAAATAAAGCAACAGAGAGAAAAGAAGAGGAAGAAGTTTCTCTTCCATGAGCCTAATAACAAGTGTTAAGTGATCCCTCTTAATCAGGCAGTGATTTACTGAGCACCTTAATGGATGTGCTGCAAGATAAAATAAGCAAGCTAAGCCATGGTATCACCCTAGAGGAGCCTGTGAAGGGAGACAGATCCAAAAACAAATATGGAGAGTGAAGTGTCATAAATGCAACACTAAAAACACTGGGGCAATAGAACTTGGGGTGTCCTAGACATCCAAACATGAATAAATGTTTTTCCTTAAAGAGAGGTAACAGAAATAAGCCATAAAATATAAAAATATTTTGATACATGGAAGAACTCATAAGAAAAATAAAAAGAAATTTCTGGGTACTACAAATATTAATATCCAAGCGCTGAGAGTAACCAGAAATTCCAGAGCTAAACTCAGACTTCAGGGAACCCAGGCCACAAAAAGACACATCTTTTCCCACTGCAAAGGCAAGATAGATAGAAGCAGGGCCCCTGAATAAAATGCAGAATCTCCAGAGGTAGACTGTTAAATAGAGGTTGTGTTCACAGTTCTGGCCAGGTGAACAGAAAGCCTATCTTCATTGTGATTCCTGAATGAGGGTCAAAATCTCCCAGAAGAATCTCTTCCCAACGTAGCATTACAGGTACAGCACCAAAGCTTATGGGAACTGTACTGAGAGTGAAAAGAGACATGTGTACCCTGAGAAATAAACATGAGCCCTGATTGGGCACCTGGCAGTGACTTAAAGTTACTGCCCAAAGGGGCACAGGATAGACAGAGATGCTTAGCTGTATGATCTGACCTACACATCAGGAAGACCCCTCTGACGGTCATGAGGAAGATGGAGCCAGGAAGACAGAGAGTACAAGGGAACCATGGCAAACTTCCTGGTAACCATCCAAGATGGCCCTTGACCTCCTTCATTTCCTATTGATTCCTAACTGTAGTATCAGCTATCTTTGCTTCCATTCCTGTCTACTTCCTGGGAGAATCTGTAAGTCTGTAAGATATATAGATATAGATATTATACATACACGCATATATGTATATGTTTTCTGTGTCTGCATCACTGAACTGAAATGGAGATATCGGCAGGGTCATATTCCCTCCAGAAACTTTAGGGAGTGCTGACTATTTGGGCACCCAGTGGCTCCCACCATTCTTTGACTTGTGACCACATCACTCTAATTTGTCATATCTCTTCTGTGGTGCACTCATCCTTTGTTTTCCTCTTATAAAGACACATGTTGTGGCAGTTGGTCCAACCAGATAATCCAAGATAATCTGTCCATCTCAAAATTCTTATCTAATGACACCTAAAAGCCCTTTCATGCTATATAACATTCACAGGTTCTAGAGGTGAATACATGGATATCTTTAGGGGCCTTTATTCAGCCAACTGAATCTTCTGATATGAAGTATTTAAAGGTAATAAAACTAAACTCCACCCAAGTTAGGTTATTTGTACAGTCACTCAAGCTATACTTATAGCTATATGATTCCAGAACCTACATGGATTTTCTTACATGCAAAGATCTTAAAGACACGGAAAATTTAAAATAATGGAACAAACACCATTGATTTTATTTGCTTATTATGCTATATACATATAGTAAATGATTTAATTGCATCGAAAAAGAAACAGGATCTCATGTAAACACACTCAGAAATATGCTTTGGTAGCCTGTGTATACAGGCCAACTCTTCTTACCACACCAAAAGGCCACTCTCCCAGAGGAGTTATAGGGGGTATAGCTCAGTGGTAGAGCATTTGACTGCAGAGGAGTTATAGTAAATATTGATTTATCAAAAGAAACAGTTGCAGGGAGTACTTACACCATACAATTTCCCTTTAAGATTTATTAAGCATAGGGGATCAGTTTCATTCAGACTTTAAGAAGACAAAGAGAGGAGGAAATAATTGTATTTTGCCTAGTAGGAACATTTCAGCATGTACTAAAACCTGAAAAGTGAAGTACTTTTTTTCTCTCCTTGAAAGTTATAAGCCAAAGGAATCATTTCGGTCAGTAGTTTCTGCTTGCTCCTCAGCTAACCTGCTCCTAAGTGATTGGTAATGAATCACAGCTAAGAGCTCTGAGGGAGACTCTATTGGAAATAGGCTTGTAAGTGCAACTGAGCTGTGGTGGTAGGAGGAGGGGGAGGAGAAAGAGGAGTAGGAGGAGGATGTAATTTATTGAGGGCTCAGAGTTGTTCTGAGCGCTTTATGACTATTAAACCATGAGGTAAAGATTATTATTGCCATTTTTATTGTTAAAGAAGCTGAAGAGAGGTCAAGTAACTTTCCCAACATCACATTACTAGGAAACGATAAAGTTGGGATTCCATTCCAGGTCATCTGACTTCTGAGAATTCACCCTAACTACTGTGCTTTTGAAGGACAGCATATATATGAATCAAAGCATTGTATAAAACCACAGTAATCTATGATAGATAACTGTTAGATTTGCTCAAGAGTTTTGTGACTGTACATATTCCCACACCAGTAGGTTTATCCAGGTACAAAACTTTTTTTCTTCATGGTGTTGAGACCAAAGCCAGGGCTTTGCTTATGCTAGGCAAACATTCTAACACTGAGCTACATCCTCAGCTCAGGCACCAAATTTTATCTTTCCCAGTGTAAATAGGTGACAAAATGGAAATTATCCAAAATGTCTTAACAGATTATAAACACTTATCTACTTTTCTATTTTAAGCCTCTTTTGCTTCAATATTCTGCCATTAGTAGATGTATCAGAACTTAGGTCTCCATTCTTCCACTGGTTCTCTCCGACAGATGGCTGTATTGGCTCCTGCATATTGCAGCTCAAGTCACTTATCTGCAGAAGCCCCAACACACATTCCATGAAATTTGACTTTATCGGATGACAAAGTTTTATAATACAATCTAGCTAGGTGGAAGTGTCCCTTGACTGATACTTAGAGATCCTGTTTAGTTGAGATTAAGTTGTTTAGGGTTTTTGTCTTGCGTCTGCCTCTGTCCTTCTGGGCTCTATTCTCTGTGGTAAAAGAAGCTGAGAACACAATCTTCTTGTATCTCTTTGTTATGGCTTGTATGTGGCTGTCCCCCCAAAGTCTCATACAATCATAGGTGGAGCTTTTTAAGAGGAGACTGGTTCTAAAGTGCATGATGCTGGAATTGATTCATGGTGGAAAGCTAGGATCAAGGGCACTAGGAATAAAGAGTGTGAATTCTATCAGCCCTAATTAGCCTGGATAAGATACAAGGAATAAAAGGAACTGTGGTCATCTCTTGTTTGTTTTGCTGCCTTCTGCCCACCATGAACTCTTTCTACTCTGCAGTGCTTGTTTTCCATGCTACCGTGCCTTGTACCCAGCTGATTATGGACTGAAACCTCTACAAACTGTGAGCTAAATAAATATTTCCTCCTTTAACTTTGGATGTTGGATATTTTGTCTCAGCAATGAGAAAATAACTAAGATACCCTTGAAGTAATTAACTTTGAGCCTGTTTTTCCTGTCTGGTTTAGCAAGTCTTCTGAATGTCCATGTTCAATATACCAATACTTATCGATAATAATGATTCTCTATGAGTAGAATTCTAATATGATACAGCAGCTAAGTTCAAATAACCTGCTTTCCAGCTGGACTTTCCCCAATAGTAATGATATTGAATACCTTTTCATATTGATTATTTTTTGCTTCTGTATCTTCCGTTTGTTGAAATGTCTGTTCAAATATTTTGCCTAGTTTTTTACTTGGCTTGTGTATTTCTTTACTAATAGGGGTTGCTTTGTTTTGTTTTGTTGCTTGTGACTGGACCCAAAAGATTCATCCATATCAAGCATGTGCTGTACTACTGATCTACACCCCAACCCCACTACTGAGTTTTGAGAGTTCTTCATGCAGTTGGAATAGAAATTCTTTGTCACATAATGTAATTTAAAATATTTTCTTCAAATTTGGAGATTTTTAAAAATCACTTAGTCTATTTTTCAGAGCAAACATTTTATAATTTGATGGCTTCTCATATATGACTTTTTATGAATGATGATTTGGTGTTGAATCTAGAAATTCTTCAACTAATCAAAAGTAACCAAGTTTTTTGTTTCTTTCAAAAGTTTTATAATTTTACATTTAAATTCATGGCATATAGCCCAGTGGATTTTTGCATAAGGTGTAAGTTTTAAGTAAAGGTGTATTTTTTAATTCAAAATTGTTTCACAACCATTTGCACTAAAAAATATCTTTCCTCCATTAAATTACCTTCACAGTTTTGTAAGACATCAATGGCTTGTTTTTGTATAGGTTTATTTCTGGAGGTACTGTTTTATTTCTGAATGAACTATTTTATTGTGTCTAATTTTTCTCCAATAACATAGCCTTGTTACTATAGATTTATAATAATAGTTTTGAAATTAGATAATTTGATTTCTCCAACTTAATTTTTCATTTTTATTTGTTTCAATACTATTCAGTTATTTTAGAACATTTGCTTTAACTTTTTGTATGAATTTTTAAATCAGTTTAACAGTTAAGAAAATTACATAAAATCTATGGATATCTCTACATAGAAAGAAACAGAAACTGTAGAGATAGATCATAGAAACTAAGCAAGAGAGAGAAAAAAGACTGAAAGAGAAAACATTCCTTCAGTATCTATGGAAAATAACAAAAACTAATGTGTATGTTGTTGGAATCTGAAGACAAAAGAGAAATAAGTATAATAAATAAAAAATAGAAGAATCTGTGCCTGAAATCTTTCCAAATTTTGAAAAATATTTAAACCTAGAAATTAAAAAAGATACCTAAACAGTATTAGTTAAGGAAATACATACTCAGAAGTAGCACAATCAAATTTCAATTTTGGAAATTGAAAATTAAGAGACATTTTTAAAAGCAGCTGGGGAAAATTACATAGTATAATTTCTAATGGAACAATAATTCAAATGACTATAGATTCGCCCTCCGAAACTGTGGAACCCAGAAGGCAGTGGACACTCCCAATGTGCTGAAAGAAAAGATGGACAGTCAGAAAATTCTAGATCCAGGATGAACTAGAAACAAAATCATTTTCACACACAAAAAATGAAGACAGTGGATGGTAACAAGATCTGTTCCAAATGTAGCCGTACCATCTGAAGAAGAGGGAAACTAAATCTTGAATAGCAAAGACAAAGGAAGAGCAACAGAAATAGAGAATATCCAGCTAAATACTATTATTCTGCTCTTAAACTGTTAAGATATTTTGATGGCTAAAATAAAAAAATGTTAAATGATGGAGTATTTGCGGTACATAGATGTAATGTATAAGACAATTACAACACACAGGGGACTTTATGGTAGGAAAGTTTTTACATTCCGCCTTAAAACTAGATACAGAAAGAAGGTAAGTATATGAGAGGAGGAGGGGTGAGATGTATTGAAAAACAAAGTGAATAAGATAAAATGAAATGGTAAGCAACATTTAAAAAAAGACAAGAAACAGACTTAGATGAACTAAAAACAAGACTAACCTGCAAACAAAATAACAGACTTAAACCCAAATATGACTTGTGGTAGAAACAGTGAAGGTTTAAATTTTTAGAATTTTTTTTTTACAGAGAAAGCCACACTGCCAACAATGCCCCTTGAAAAACATGCCCTACAGTCAAATGTACTTATTCCAGAGACGTTGCTACCTTTGGATGCTGTCGTGGAAGACTTTTGAGAGTGTCTTTAGCTGTACTGTTAACTTGATGTCCTCAATCCAATCAAAATGCTCACCTTTCATGGTCAGTTTGACTTTGGGAAAGAGAAGTTGCATGGTGCCAGCTCTGGTGTGTGAGGTAGACAAGGTCACACAGCAATATTTTTACAAGTCTATCTTTTCATTGGATAATAACTGGTAGCAGCATTTGTGATAGTTTTGATTATGCCTCATAAGGACACTCATGGGAGAGGACTTCCAGAACTGCCTCAGACAGTGGCATCAGTTAGGATAAAAATCTATTCTTAATTGCTTAGAAAAAGAAAGTGGCAAGAATGACTGGATAAACATTTGAAGTGAGAGGTAGGATGTGGGCAGATTATGGGAATATGCCTTGTACTTAACAAACTTTAAAAATGTAAATATTTGCCATATAGTTTGATCATCCTTGTATTTAAAGACGTGTATTAAATGTTGATGAAGCACACTAATAACAGATAGAAATTATGAGTATAGCTTTTAAATTACCTAAATCGTAAACTATTTTACAAGAAACTCATTCATAATATAATGATATAAGCAATTTAAGCCTAAATGAGTGGAAGAAATAAACCATGGGAACACTGGTTCAATGAAATCAAAAAAAGTTGTCTTCTAGACAAAGTAAATTTCAGAGTGAGTAAGTTATCAGGGATAAATAGGGCTATAGAGAGTGATGTGATGATTCAGGGGTCAGTTCACCGTGAAGACATAACAGCCCTCACTGTTTGTGCACTAAATGACAGAGCTCTTAATGACATGATGCAAAAACCCATAACACATGAGGAGAAATTGTTGAAGCTCCATAACTGCATTTGGCAGTTTGAACACTCCTGTCTCGATAGTATCAGAGCCAAAAGAAAATCAGTAAGGACGTACAATTGAACAATGACATCAACCAATTGGATCTAAATGGTGTTTATAGATCATTCTACCCATAACAGTAGACCATACATTCTTTTTAAAAATACATGGAATGGTCAGTGGGATAGATCATACCCAGAGTTTTAAACATTAACAAAGAATTTAAATTATGCAAGAAAAAATCTAAACATACTCTTTGATCTAGGATGCAAATAAATTAAAAATTAATAGCAGCAAATTAGGTAAAACCAAAAAAAATCCTCAAATGGAAATTAAACAACATTCTCCTAAATAATCTGAATAAGAGAGAAAATATTAAAGGAAATTAGAAAATAATTTCAACTGAATAAAAATGAAAACGAAGCAAAGGAAATCTTGTGGGCATGACTGCACTAGTGCTGAGAGGGAAACATGTTAAATGCTTACCTTAGAAAAGATACGCTTTATTCAAGTTATCTAAACTTCTTACAGGGGAAAAGATTAAAAGAAGCTCAAAACTAAAAGAGGGAAAGAAACAATAGAGTGGTAGAAACACAGGAAGATATGAGGAAAGACAAGTATGGACCTCACTCCCTTCATCCGGTATCATACAGCGCACACCTTGCCAGGGCCATGGGAAATAGCAAACAGGAAGCACGTGAGCTTTGTAAATCAAATGGCACAAAGGGACAATGGTGGCAAACATAACTGGCTGGGGTGGGGAGGGGAATTACTCTAAATGAAGGGGAAACAGTGAAACTATAAGAGAAGACAATGTACTTCGGTTATTCGTGTGTGTGTGTGTGTGTGTGCATGTGTGTGCGTGTAAGAAACATTTTATAGGGTGTTCTCTATTTAAGAAGATATTAATAAAAAATGGCAATAGATTTAGAGCTATAGCTCCGTGGTAAGAGTGCTTGCTTAGTATGTATGAGATCATAGGTTTCATCTCTGGTACCACTGAAAAAAATTAAAAAACAATAAAGGTGGGAAAGTCTTTTCCGCTAGGTGGAAATGTAATATAATACATTTTCATGAGATTAAAGAAAACCACAAAAGCAAAGGCATTGAAAGATTCATCCAATAAAGAAGCTAATAAAATGCAACTATGGAAATAGAAGAAAGGGTTAAGGTTTTTTTGTTTTAGCATTGATACCCACTCATATCTACAAGCTTATATTTTTATATTTTGCTCTAAATCTTTAAAAATGTATTGCCATGGAAACAGTCGTGTTATGCCTTGCTGTTTAAATAAACTTTAAAGTTCTATTTTTGATAGAAATACAATAATTGAGTGCAAAATCACGCTTGTCTATGTTTCTCATTTAAATGTGCTTAAAGGATGTTCACCTTTTGGCACCAAAATTATTGAATGTGGGGTTAAGATCTTGTTCTTTTTGGGGTGTAATTCTGGCTCCTGTCATGACTTCTGACCTTGGAAAAGCTACATGCCTTCTTTGTGCCTTAGTTTCCAAAGCTGTAAAGTGAAGAAAATACCAGGAAGACTCACATCACATGTAGTTAGCGGAACTAAACAAGTAACAGTTGCCAGAATAGTCTCTGGCCAAAGAAGGACGGATGTCAGCTATCGTTAACTCTCACCAGTGTCTCCACTCACGATACATTATCTAAACTGACGATATATAGTAACTGGGCTGGGTGAAGACTAACGAAACTAAAAGTCATACCTTGAAAAATGCCCATCAATACAGGAATGGAAAAAGAAAATGTGGTATTTACACACCAGTGAATACTGGTGAGCCATAAAGAAGGGTAGAGTTGAGTAATTTGTAGGAAAATGGATGCATTCTGAGATGATAATGTTAATTGAAATAAATCAGATACACAAGCTGAAATATCACATGGATTTCTTATAGGAGAAACTCGAAAATCTAGGTAGATTGAAGAGCAAAATAAAAAATAGATGATATGGCACAAGGAGATAGATCTTTTGCACAAGAGAAGGTTACCAAGAGATGGAGGGAAGGTGGAATCAGGGAAGGAGAAAAAGATGAAAAAAAGGATTAAGATGTGTTATATACATGTACCAACACCTCGCAATGAGTGTATAATCACAACATACTATAAATAGATAAAGAATAAAAGAAAACAAATACTTTTATTGTGGCAGTAAATATGCTATGGCTACTACTTCTTCCTTGGAGAACCTTGCCTGAATACTCAGTGGATGACAGAAATGTGGAGGAATTACAATAAGAACACAGGTTTTGAGGGAAAGCAAGCATCATTGCCAATAGATAGAAGAACTTTATCTGCCCTATAACCATAACCTCTCATTTCCCTTACTTTTCTACCGTGGAACATTGATCTAAGAATTCAGACCCTAGAACGCTAAGTCAATTTTACTGAGGAGGAAAGATCAGTTATAAGGAGTTTTAAGAACAATCAAAGCAGTCAAATACAGAGAGGAGTTTATAAAAAGTGTCGATCTTTTATGTCTCAGAGGAAGGGATAAATAGCAGAGTTGATAAAAAGGACCCAAACTCCTGTGAAAGTGAAATTTCTTTACTTTCTCTTTAAGTAAAAGGACCTTGTGATTCTTCATTTTCTTGGGAAATACTTCTATCAAAATGTAGAAGTTACTGCTTCATAGATTCTTGTCAATCCAAGAGTAAAAATGAAAATAAAACACTAGATTTGTAACCGCCAAATTTATTGAGTAAGGTCCAAATTCTTATTCAAAGTTGAGGTTCCTCTTAATCAAAATAAATTAAGATTGAAATAATTGCACTGAACTTTTCAAGATCAGAGTGTATTTGAGCTGGTTAGGAGTCTACTGATTCTACCAACAGCGACACCAACCTCATATCAGACCACAGTCTAATTTACCAAATGCAGTGACCCCCACCACGCGATGGGCCAGTACTGCTGATTCGTTTTCATGGCATCATCTACAAGCAGAATTTCCAGCCATGACGATAATGTTGATGGTAAAACTAATGCAACAAATAGTTACGCTTTATTGAGTTATTAATACCATTATGGATTGTTTCCCAAATTTCTCTAAAAAGGAGACTTTCTTAATTATGCTTAGTAAATACACAGATTCTTAGACTGCAAGCCTCTGTTTGTCATGATTCCCAAGAAGTTATCTGGAATATTTGGGAACACTGTGTGGGCTGGCTATGTGATAAGTATTGTACTTCACCTTGATTATCACATTTCATTTCTACAATTCTTTACAGTGAATTCAATGATTAATTCTATCACATAGATGAGAAGCTTGAGGCATTAAGTGGTCTGCTTATGTACCCATCATTAAGGTCTGATGTTGAATTGCACTAGAAGCTCTAATGGGCTTAGCTGGCTTTCTGGAAAGCAAAGATGATATGGGAGGCACCCTTTGCCCTAAAAGATTCATATCTATGTTTCCCATTGCTCTTTCTGCATCTCAAGTTTCTCTTTCCCTGCTGACTTCTTTCCATTCTTCCTCTCTGCCTTGTGTCCCAAAGCTAAGATTCAAAGAGCTTTCTTTCACTTTAGGTGCAGAGATAAGACTTACACCCATGGTAAATTATAACAAGTGTGACCAAAGACATGCAGAGACAAAAAAAAAATACTGAGAGAGAGAGAGAGAGGTAGAAGTCTTGCTTTGGGATAGTGGAGAAGATACAGCATGGTTTAATTCACTTGCACAAATTCTGCAATATTGGTATGTTTTCTTCGGGCAGAGCTGGGGATGAGATCACCAAAAGAATATGTTGTTCTTTTTCTTTACTTTGAAAACTGGGTTTCTAAAACCTCGACCAAGTAGGGAAAAATAAATCTGAGTCCCAGTGATGGCTTACAGTCTAACTCATCTGTTTCAAAATAGGACAGAATTACAACAGCTGGTAGTGACTTTCAAATCCTGACCCCTGCAGAAAGGGGTGAGAATTCACCGGACCCTCCATTTCTGGTTCAGGGGAGCCGGCTGTGTTTCCCTCGCAGGGTGCTATGGATTTGCATTTATTTTTAATTTTGTTAGTAATCACAAACCACACAGTTCCGGTATTTTGAATACAGCATTCGTAAATTGAAAATACAAGAAGGGTACAGAATGTGCAGTATTTTCTAGCTCATTGTTCCGTGTCCATAAAAAATGTTTTAAAAAGAAAGTTCTACATTCTTCCCATTAGCAACAGAAATGGTATTATTCTCTCTGTCATTTACAATGAATGGTAAAAAGTAAGCCCTTGGGTATCTGGTCTGTCTTACTCACCTCTGCTAAAACATGGAGTGGCCCAACAGTTCTCATTACTTTCTAATTAAAATACAAATGAGGTACCGAGGAACTGTTCACTGCCTGTCCTGGGTGTCTCCCCAAAAGCTAGGTTGCAGTCTTAATCTCCAGCACCTATGAGTGTGACCTTATGTGGAAATAGGCATTTAGGAGATTTATCTAGTTACAGCATAGTCATTAGAGAAAGTCCTCATTCAACAAGGATCCAGCCTTGTAAAGACACAGTCAGAGGAAGAACAGCATGTGAAGTGGACCCAGAGCCTGGAGTGGTCCTTCAAGCCAAGGGACACTGTGGACCGCTGGCCCTCAGCAGAGACTGGAGGAACACTCAGAGCAGCTTCTCCCTCTGAAAGAACTGGTGCTACTGACGCTTATCCCAGACTTCTGGCCTCTAGACTGTGAGAGAAGAAATTTTTATTCAAACAAACCACCCAGTGGGTGGTGCCGCATCCTAGCAGCCCCAGGAAACAAATCTACCACCTTGGTGAAAACAGTCCACAAATGGACTCTGTGTAAGATTACACATAAAATTTAACAAAAACGCTTCATCTGACAACGGTTATAAATGTGAAAAATATTATCACATGAAAGATAATAGATGTTATGGGGGGAAGCTAGGCTACTTTGATGGAAAAAAAAAGAAATTTATCATGCAGAAGTTTGTTCACCTTCTGAAGGAATATAAGCGATGGATTTATTCAGGAGTGAGCAAGCTGTGGCCAAGAGGCTAAAACCAGCCCACATCTGTCACTGGGCAATCCCTATGAAGAGAATAGTTTCTACATTCTTTTCTTTCCTTCTTCTTTTCCTCTCCCCTCCCCTTCTCCCTCCCCCTCC
>PVLA01000317.1:142538-248294 GCA_004027455.1 Hydrochoerus hydrochaeris | reverse complement strand
CCTGAGGCTATCTCTAGAGAATGACATGACGGACCCTCTAGATGAAAGAATTCTAATCCCCAGAAGACTGTTTCGACTAGACCTTCAATTTTCAACTTACATTTTACTGTTATACAAGAAATAAATATTAATTGTGTTCCATTGTTGAGATGTTTAATATAAACACATGAGAGTTTTGTGTTATGATATCTATCATCAATCTATTATTATTATTATTATTATTATTATTATCCTAGCCAAGAAATACTATTTCTTGATCTAAAATGAATCCCAACTCTTTACTTTTTTGAATTCCAACTCGTACTCTAAATTACACCAGAAAAATATGCAATGGTGTGACTACATGTGGCCTACAAAATGCAAAATGTTTGCTATCTGATTATCTACAGAAAAAATTTGGCAGCTATTGGTCTGGTTCAGGGACTGATTAATTGATTTGGTGTGGCTGGACCCAGAGAGCCCAGAGTCTCATGCACACTAAGCACAGACTCTATTACTGAGACATGTGTGTGTGTATGTATCTATCAGATTAGAAACACAAAGCTGCTCTTCTTGATGAGGAGATACTTGCAGTTTTATATCTCACACTCAACCCATCGAGTAGCCCCTGACCTGATAATTACTATCTGATGATCACTATAGTGATATTGGCAACAATTGAGTATTTGTACTGTTTCAGAGTAGTGCTAAATATGTCTTAAACACTCTTCAATTTACTTCAATATAATCACTCAAGGGAAATGCTATAGCTGTCTCCATCTTTATGCACAAGGGAACCGGAGCTCAGCACCATGCAATAAATTCGTGCTTCTGAAAAAAGGGCAAAACCAGAACTCATTTTGCTGTTCCCCTGCTTTCCACACCCCTAACTCTACCACATACGCAACTGTACCAAGCAGCTCTTACCTAGTCTCGCCTCCTCACTGAAGGGCCTAAGGTCCAGAAAGCTGAAGGAATATGTCATGGGTCACAGACTACTTTGCCATTGGCTGGGTCTGGAGTCCTGGTCTCCTGGTTTCTGATGTAATACTGCTGCCACTGCCTCATTCATCCCTGACTGATTGAGTGGGTCGGTTCTAGAAAAAGGGACGGATATTAGGGTTCATTCTCCTGTTCACCAATTTGCTAGGCTAGAGAATTGCATTCATGTAGGCTGGGTATTGCAGGGCCACTGTCTGTCCCTCAGTGTCCTCTTACTCTCCTAAGCAGTACTTTGTTCTACAAAAGCCCAGGCTGGCCTCATATCTCAGGAGAGGTCCTGTTCACGTTCTCTTCACTAGCAACTGTTAGCAAGGGTCACTCAGATGCTTTCCTTACTCTCACTTGGCCAGAACTTCCTAACCTTGGCTTTTATCCTTCCTGTCTTGGACCCAGAACTCAAGTGTAGATCTGTCTTCAGATTCAGACTGTAAGTTTTCAAGAATCAGCCTGTTCATGCAAGCATCTCAGAGCTACCTTGACTTACACTGGTTAATTCTCTTTAACCTATCTTCAGGATTATTCTATCAGATTTGATCACAAGTTTGCATTTATAGGAAATTAAGCTTAGCCTCATAGTGGGACCAGCAGCTTCTTCTTTCACTATGAAATACTAGATGTGATGTGTTCACCTTGTTCTTTATTCATGATATACTAGGACAAGCATATCAACAAAACCAGTGGCATTAGACCAATGGATTGAATGGCTTCAAATGTTTACTAGTGGTGATGACAATTGTGTAATTCCACTGAGCGCTTTATAAACATATGACCTTGTGAAATACATACAATTATAATTCCCATTTTATAGATGGGGAAACTGAGGTCTGAAAACATTTAACAACTTGAAGGACACAGAGCCAGGAAGCATGGAGCTTAGCCTTAAAATTTGATATAAAGATAGTTGTCATCTCTGAAGGCTTCCAGCCATGTGCCATGCCTTCTTGAATTTCTGTATGTACTGAGAAATTCTTCTGTGATATATACCTATATGTTGTCTCTGGTATTTCCTGTGTTTTCCTCCGTTAAGCATCTAGGTCTTCTGTAAAGTTTCAGGGAAGGGGAAACCATTAAAATGAAGATAACAGAGGAGATGTATTTGTTAGCTTTTGAGGACCAAATATCAGGTCCTGGTCATAAATCAAAGATTTCAAAGATCAAATGAAAAGCTAGAAAAGCTTTTCTCTGAACCAGACAAGAATCTTCAAATATGAGAAGGAAGAAAGTCAGAGAAACCAAAAAACTGACTTGCTGATGGAGACCCCAGGAAGGGATATGGAGAGCATTCACTGTTTGCTCTGCAGTCCAGCACCCTGGGAGGGACCACCTTGGAACTTGCAGACAGAGTTGAAGGTGGGAAGTCAGGTTAGGTCCTGTGCCTTCCCTGGGGCTTAGATGAAGACACCCTGATTTGACTGAGATTACACCTTCGTAACTAAGTCCAATTGGAACTCAACATAAAAATGAAGTAAAGCTGTAGAAAAATGAGGAAAGCTGCATTTCATATATAGCCAAGTTTGCGACCTAAGCGTACCCACACATTCACTGTCTCTACCTTGTGGAGCACTGAGGAGTCATTTTTACATTTTCCCCACATTATAGCATTTTATTACAGAGTGGAAACATTACTTGCCCAGAAAATACAGTTAATAGGTAGAAGAAAAAGTACCTGAGGAGACAAATAGAAAATAAACAGTGAAGGAAAAGAAGTAGCAAGAAATAAAATCTATAAGGCACAGCCCCTGAATTATAATCATCCCTATAAAGAATATTTCTCTTTATCTACCAATAAAAGTGAGCATTTTGTCCAGATATACTTACATTTTACTCGGTGGAATAATCATTTCCTGGGTCCCCTTTTCCAAAGCTCTAGCTTAGGATCTGACATTGTGAAAACGTAGCCAACCTCCACGAAGGAGTTATTCAAATGTTTTACTGCCGGATAAAAAAGCCACGTGTGAATCAGAGTTCTGTCATGGAAATTATGCTTTGTGACAAATATGTTATGAATGGTTGCTCATAAAGCCATGCCAGTATGTATGTTATCACAGCGTTCAATTATTTTAACCTGCTGTGAACTTGCTTGTGATAAATCATGGGAAAACTAAAGCAAACTATCTTTAGTCACTGTACCGTTTCACTGGCTCGAGTCATTCACGGGTCTAAAAATACAATTTATATCATCGGATTCCTGAAATTCTTTCAGTGCTTACATTCTGATTTAAGTGGCATTAAAGCCAGGGCGATTAGGCTGAGGAGTCCAAGGCTACTGACCAATGTCCCTCTGAGAATTAGCTGTCCATCAGATTGAGGACATTGTTTATAGGACTCACAGCACCAGTGCAATTAGAATGTGACTGATGGGCTGGGAAAGGTTTGAGATTCTCAGCCTGAAAGGGATCTTTCAGTGACAGCCGAACACTCTTGGTTTCAGTGATGGCAGGTCACTTTTGGTGGGGCTAGTGTACAGTCATACAACTTAGTGTCCAACATTTTGGGAAGTGATGAGGGAGCCATTCATATGTATGCAAGTATGCATATAGAAGACTGTTTTACAGATGGGGATTCTAATCATGGACTAATAATGAGGAATAACATTGAAATTCGTCACATTCAAGGGCCACATCCTGGTTGCTTTCTCCATGAACCATCTAGAGGAGGAAGTGGATCCTTTGTTGAAATAACAGTCTTCCATCACCTAACAGTAGCCTTTGCATTTTGGGGGATGCTTAAGCTGCTGGTGCTAATACAATTTGCATCTTGTCTATTTGTGAATATAATAGACAAGGAGAAAATTGAGCTAAGTTCCAATGTTTTGCATTTGGAAATCAAGGGTTAAGGTAGTGGGGACCCAAAGTTATAAAATTGCAGAATACCAAGGTGAACACCCCTTCTTGGAAAAAATAAATAATGTACTGTGAATGGATTATTATGGACAGTAACTTCTCCAGGTTCAATGCCCTTTTACCAGTAAAATTATACAGTTACTTTAGATCGGAGATTCTCAATCCCAGGAAATGAATTAGAATCTCCTTGGGAACATTCAAATATCCTTTTCCACTCCAAGAAATTGTATTTAATTAATCTGGTATAGAGTCTAAGCTGAGAAATATTTAATGATTAGATGTTTTGGGGTCTCCAGTAGCTTTTATGTGATGGTCTTTTTGGAAAATGGAAAAGGAGACACAAAGGTCAGCTATCACCATCGGTACTGGCTTTTACAGTTAATACTAGTTTCTCTAGGATTTCTCAAGGATATTTTCTGACTGGAGGATAAGTTAGTAGTAAAATACATTCTCTCTTAGGAGTACAGAACATATAGGCCAGAGTAAAGAAACAGGTTTATCACATTTTGAGCATGTATTTGCATAGCTGTTGGCCTCAATAATATGATACAACACACACACACACACACACACACACACACACACACACTTGAACATATAAATCTTTTCATAGAATTATATTTTGATGCCCTGCATCAAGTGGAATTGGGTCTTTTTTGATCAAACATTCATTCTATACTTTCTATACATTCTATACTTTCTATACATTCTATATTCTAAACATTCTTATACAGTTTGTGATATACTTTCTACATAATGTTTGAGAAACATCCATCCTGTGGCCTAAATGACTTGTGAAACAATTATGGTCATAAAAATAATATTAATAAGAAAAATCATCCTCACCAGTTGAGCTCCAGGAATTTCTGGATTTGATTACCAGCTTTTCAATGCTTGACGATTGGACTGGTATTTAATGCTTTCTCATTTCTCCTGATAGGGACCGCTAAGCACACTGTGTTCTCTCTCCCAGTTGGCAACTCAACAAAGGCCAGCAATAAAAACCTCCACTTGTGTAATAAACTGTTGTACAATCTACTGCTTATGAACAAGGTCCCTGAAAATGTGCAACCTTTCTGCATGTTAAACACAAAACAGATGGAGGTTTGAAAATAACTTTCTTCTTCAGGGGAGGGGAAAGTCAAAGAAGGGAAAGCAAAACTCACAGAATCCTAACTTACTAAAGCATAGACCCAGTGCCCCATTTCAGGTTGTAAGGGACAGCTGTATTCTTTCAAGGAAGAGTCCTTTGACGGCCTGCAGGAGATGGTGTATACACAGTAACGGAAAGTCAGTCTGCCCAGCTGCCGCCTGCTACCCAGGTAAACCAGGCAAGTCACTAATTCCACTGAATCTTGTTTTTAAATCTCATGTGTAAAGTGGCGATAACTCGGGAGTCCTATTGCCCAGACACTCTTTAAAAAATGGAGTTGCTAGTGATATAAATATTCCCATTTAGGTGTGATGGCTGTTTTCCAGCTACTTCTGTTTATTTGTTAGTTTTATATATGTTAAGAAAAAGAAAAGCAAATATATGCAATTCCTGGAACAGAAAAAATGATGGGGCAAAAAAATTTCAAAATGATATGTGCTCACCTAGATGCGTTGTATGCACTAATCTGTTTTCTTATAGTCTGCCATTTTGGGAACACATTTATTTCCTATGGTGCTACTTAATAGTATATGATCTTATTCATGAAAGTGACCAAGGGTGGGCTATTAAATGAAATTAAACTTTATTTCAGAATCACGCAATAGGCATCTTCCATTCACATCCTTCCCCGTGAAAGAGGTCAGTGTGCTCATCCTGTGGTGCAGTGTGCAGTCCCCAAGCAGACACTGCGTATTTGTAAAATGTAGCAATATTCACAAAATGTATTCCTCAAAATAAGAATCTTGTGAAGTGCTTAATGAGCTACCTTCTAAAAGAATAAGCTGTCCTGAGATTTGGGAGAACCAATTTTTGTTAGGCAGGATATAGTCTAGAACATAGAAAACCCACAGGAATTTCAGATGGGTAAGATTGGATACAGGAGGAAGTGTTAAATGACTGAGGGAAGGATGCTGAGGAAATGGTGATAATACCTCTGGAGAAAAGACTTAGCTACTAGCGGGGACCCCTCAAGAGACACAGAAGGTTCCAGAAATCCTGGGGAAGACTCCTTTCTCTAACACCCCCTATTGGCAGGACCTAAGAAGTGGCCTGGTGAACCTGAGCTGCAGGGGGAGGGGTTTGGAGTTGAGAGGGCCAAGGAAAATGATAGGCACTTGGAGTCTTGTGTGAGACTCTTTTGCAGGTAGGACAGTGGGCAAAACGTGTGCAAAAATGTCAAAGATAAGAAGAATAAAAATAATTGATCTTTGCGACCAGATTCCTCCAGAAGTGAGAAAAGAGCAGACAAAAAGTCACACTGTATGTTACAGAAAAGCACACATCAATACCCAGAGACCTCCTTCAGACTGACTAGTAATGAAATGTTCAGTTAGTGTGAGAAAAGTAGCAAAAATAGCAGTGTTACTAAGAGGTAGTGATTTGTCTATAATTCAGGTTATAGAGCCAATAATCCCAGGGTTTTTCTCTGTTGTACTTAGCTGGACGGCTAGCAGCTATACTGCATATATATATATATGTATATATATATATATTCAACACTTGCTATTTTTCCAAAGTCTATTAGTCTACTTAATCCCCTATATTCTAGTGGGAGTAAAACATACCATTTCAAATCTATCTTCATTTTACAGACAGGGTATGATCATGGTAAGTAAGTGACAAGGTCATCTCTTAATTAGTGGCAAGGCTGAGCGTTGCACTTCTATCTCCTGACTTCTAACCCGCTGCTCTTCTATCATGACAGAAAAATCTGAGTGGCTTTTTTTTTTAAGTTTTAATCATGACTCTGGCAATGTTTCCAAACATGAAGATAAATCATGTATATTATATTACAGTATTAAACTTGTTTTCTGAAGCTTTGCTTTTTGTAGTTTCAGTTACCCACTGTCAACCAAGTCCAAATATATTAAGTGAAAAATTCCACAAAGAAGCAATTCATAAATTTTAAACTATATGCCATCCTGAAACTTTATGCCATGTCATTCCTCCCTATTTAGAATTTGACTCATCCCTTTGTTCAGTGTATCCATGCTATATATGCTACTCCCTGGTTAGTCATTTGGTTGCTGTCTTGCTTATCAGATGGGCTGTTGCAATATCACTCTTCTATGTTGAAGTCACACTTTTTGAGCAACAGGGAGATATATAATATTCACATAACTTTTATTACAGTACATTAGTATGATTTTTCTATTTTATTATTGCTTATTTCTTATTGTGCCTAATAAAAAATGCAGTGTTTATAGGGATTGATATTATTTGAGGTTTCAGATATCCACTGAAAGCCTTGGAACATATCCCCTGTGGATAAAAGTGGATTACTGTAGTGAGTTTAGCTACGAGACCTCTCTCATGTCCAGTCCCTGAACAAGTGTCCATGTACCACTCAGATTCTGTTTGCAGATTCTGTTGCTGCTACAGAGAGTGCCTATCTTTCTCTGTGGCAAATGATAAGAGTTGTGTTTTAAGTGAGGTGTACAGTATAAAATCAGAAAGTGAAGAAAAATCCAACATAGACAAAAATTGTCTTTGCAAAAGCTCTTATATCTTCCATAAAATACTGATATATCCTCTTGTAGGAAGATTAGCACTGCTTATTTCTTCCAGGATTGAAATGATCTTGGTTACTTTTGTTGAATCCCTAATGAGATGAGTTGGCCTGTACTTGGTGACATGGTGAACAAAATGCTTGCATTTTTAATTGCTGACATAATTCTCAGAATATTATATGCTCACACTGAGAGGCAAAGGCAGCCACTGAGACCCAGAAAGACAGCTGTTTTGCAGTTCATAGCAGCCATTCTCTGAGCACCACAGCAAGCTGGCTCTGTGTTATGAACTCTCTCTCTCTCTCTCTCTCTCTTTCTCTCTCTCTCCCTCTCCCACTTTTCAGAAGATTGATAACTCACCAATGCTCCCCAAACTGTCAGGGTCATACAAAAACAGTAAACAAGACTGAAAATGTTCAAAGATAAGGAGACAGTCAAAAGACACCATGACTAAATGCTGTATGGTGTCCCAGAGCAAAAAAAAAAAAAAAAAAAATGCATTAGTAGGAAAACAAAAATCAAATAACCAAAAAAAGAAAAAAAATTAAGCAAACAACCCCCACCAGTGAAACCTGCACACACCTGAAATGTACCTTGTGATAATGAACTTATATAGGTTTCTTGCTTGTGACACAGGTACTGAGGCTAACGTAAGACATTTAATTGTGAAGAAAACCAGGTGAGGTGTGTAAAGAAACTCTGCACCCTTTCCAAGTCTTCTGCAAATCAATAGTCAGTCTAAGTAAAAGCATAATATTAAAAGACCATTTAAAAATATTCCTCCATGCAAAAGAGATGAATTTAATTGCAGGTGTGTCAAATTTCTACCTGGAGAATTATAAAACCTTGAGAGGCATCAAATATAACCTAAATAACTAGATAGTTGTGACCATGGGTTAGTAGAATCAATACTATCTCAAATTCTTCCAAACCTAATGAATAAATCCAAGCAAGAATTTTTTTTTTTTTAGAAACTAACAATTCTGAAGCATTTGTGAACATCCCAAGTGTCCCTAAAATGCAGAACAAAGAGAATCCCTGGAGCATTTATCCACTTAAAGACTTATCTTTTTTTTCTGGTGGTACTGAGGATTGAATCCAGAAACTCACAAAATCACTTTTCCAGTAACGCAACAATTTTTGTAGTACTTACTCTTAGACCAAACTTTTGAGTTTTAGTCTTCACAAGCTTTATTTCAAAATAACACAGGCTAGAAGTCTCTTCCTACAGAAATAAGACTTCACAACTGTATGAAGTTATGGGGCTGACCTTACCTTGTGATTTAGACAGCTTGACTTGCAAATTCTAAGCAAATAACAATACAAATAACTTCCATATTTGAAGTTTTCCCTTGAGTAAACTATTCAGGATGAATCCAACGTTCAATCCCGACACACAAGCATGAGATTTTGCATAACAGTCCTTTAATAATGACAGAAATTCCACTAGTCTAACTATATTCCAGATAACCTCCACAATCTTAGAGGAAGTGCTGATACCAATTTTCTAGTGTTATCCTACTTTTTAAAAATATTCTAAGACTGTCCTGTCATTGTTAATTCCATTTTGAGACTGTAGGTAATGCCTTCTTTATGACACACAGTTTTGTGCAGAGGAAAAGCTTGGGGGGTCTTAGAAGACTTAAATCTGCTCCTGGTTCTTCTACTTACTGGCTGGTAGATGTGGGCAAGCCATTCAAACTTCAGCTTAGTATCACATCCTTCCCACAGAAGAACTTGCTTACACATCTCATAGAATTATTATGAGTATAGGGTGAGATAATGTATGTAAACACATATTAACACTATTAAAAGTTCTGCTCAAGAACAGTTCAATAAATTCCACAGCCAGTTTACACCGGTGAATAAACACTCTTCGTCGCAGCCTGATAAAATTTCCTGGTGGCACACTTGAGTTCTAAAAATACCTGAGGCAGGGCATGTCAACGTGTTCCTGCAGGGGGAGAGATAGCACTTGGCATTACCCTGTGTGTACAGTACTGTACTGGAAGGGTTAGGGTAGGGCAGAGCTGACTTTCTAGCTTTGCAATTTCTTATCACTCTTGCTTGAAAAGTGGGTTGGTTTTCAGTTCTGCATATCTTGAGTTTAGTGGCTCAAAACAGCATGCATTTATTTCACAGTTTAGGAATCCAGACCTAGCCTAGCTGAGGACTTTGGTCAGAGTTACAAGGCTATGTTAAAAGGCCAGTCAGGCTGAATTTTCATTCACTGTCTCAACTGGAAAGGGATTACCTCCAAGGATATTTGGAATTCTGGTAGAATTAATCCCTCATGGTTGTATGACTGAGCACTGTGAAATTTTGATAGTTCTTGACGGAAAGTTGTGGAGGTCTTAGAAGCTAACAAAAGCCCACTCACAGCTTCTTGCTAATAAGAGTTCTCCAATGTGGCTACTACATCATCAGGGAACCAAAGAGAGGCTTTGGTTTAAATCTGCTCAGAAGGGAGTCTTATATAAAAGCTTGTAATAGTGAACGTGACATCCTGTTGCCTTTGCCCCATAATACTACCTAATCACGGTGTTGACATCATTAGTGTCATGGTGATTAGAAGCAAGTCACAGGTATTTCCTGCACTTAAAGGAGAAAAGATTTCTGAAGAGCACGGACACCAGGAGACAGGGATGATACGACTGCTCTGCAGTCCTTCCACTAAAGCAGCTTCTGTAGTTAATCAAGAGAACCAGGATTTGGGATGAGAAGGTTCCTTTCTTCAACCTTTTTTGGCAACTTCAAAGACTTTTTGAGAATGTTATTCTGTCTCCAAGGACATACTACTGGAAAACTCACCTTTGTAACAACAGATCATTATTATAGACCTAGCCTATTGTCAGCTTTCCGATACAGTGATCTTGAAGTGGGACTAAAAGATTTAAATCTGTGGTTCAAAGCTCGTTCAAGTTGCTGCACCTTCTTTTGCAAGGATGTTGAAAGGGAACCACATGTGGGAATGCAGTAGTGGTCTTTTCCAGTAAAAGAAAAAACCAATCACATCCTAGTAAAGGTATTATGGTCAAAGACTGCAGTAAAATTTAATGAGAATTCTCAAGAAAATGCAAAGAGCACAAAATGCAATATTTAGATCTAGAAACAATATTACAAATTTTAAATTCCATATAACAAGTGAAAAAAAAACCCTCATTAGACCTAGTACATTGTGTTTTAATGACCCAGAATTTGGAAATTCTTGCTAAGGACACCAAATTATTTCAAATCATGAATGCAAAAAGAAGAAACTTAGAAGATGGATGTTACATATCTAATATGTAATTAATATTCTAGAAGGAAAAAATAAATCAGAAAAAGTCATAACTGAAGAAATGGTAATATTAACTTTGGACCTGTGATACTCTTGGCTACATACTTTACGGGGCATTCCCTCCTTTCACACACACAATTACACACTTCATAAAAATACGACCATGAGTTGAAACAACCTCCTAGGTATTTGTTGTGTCACAAGAAATAAGGTGGCCAGGAAAAAAGTGAAACAGTTCCCAGTTGGTGAAAAGTAAGGAACAGGGCAGTGAGTAACATGAAGAATATGATTTCTACATGTAGCTGCCCAGAGCGTCACTGCTGTTGATGCAGTGGTCCAGGTTAATTAAATCTGGCCACTAGCAGAAGCTAAAGTAAACTGTCTTTAAAGAAGAGTTTCTTCAATCAAGGCCATCACTGCTATCGGTGAGATAAGATATCTGACAAATTTAAATTCACAAATTTTAAATTTACTCAGTGGGCTCCAGGTCAGGAAGGGAAAGGTGGAAGGGAGGAAAGCTGTTCCGGGTCAGGAATGGAGAGAGAAGAGAGGAGGTGGGACGAAGATATATCCTTCCGGGTCACACCTCTCTGGAACCACCTTTCCAGAGCAGGATCCACCTCCTTCGCTTTGGATTTATCAGTGAATCAGCCCACTGAGGAGGATGGTGCTGCTATCATCCAATAACTTTCCATACCTATGAGGATTCGGGGGGCATTTTAGATCTAAACCAAAACAAAGACCCAAACAACTCCCAGGATTTAAGACTAAGCAATAATCTTACAATCAAAGACCGAAGTAATTAAGCATACTACAAGTCAAAATACTACGAAAGACATTCAGCAGATAAAACACACAGCAAATTTAGAGCCCTAAAAACTGCAAAATTTGGAACTTTTAAATATAAAACATAGGATATCAATATCTCAAATTCTGAAAGAAGTTAAAGATATTATTACAAACAGAAGAGAGTAAACCAGAGCGCACACAATTGTAAACCACAACTAGGAATGAGCCTGCAGGTTTGAAAGGAAAAAGTAAGACTTTCAAGAAATGAAAAGTATTATTGAAATTTTTAAAATTCAAATTTGTATTAAATAGCAGTTAAAAATGACTGAAAAGGATACAGCAGAGAAATAGAAAGATAAGTGATATGTCACAGATATTAAGGAATATGAATGATAGAGTAAGAAAATCCAGTATACATATTCCTGGACATCCCAAAGAAAAGATTAGAGAATGGAAAATCACAAATAAATCCAACATGAGTTTCAGATCTAAATGTTAAAACAACAACAAAAAAATACATCTCAGTTTCCAGAAGACAACACAGAAAAACATTCATGGCCATGTGACAAAAGTTTTCATAAATAAGATGCACACTGCACTAAGAATAATAGAAAACTGTGATAAACTTTCCTTTTTTTAAAATTAAGAATTTGCCAGATATGGTGGCACACGCTTATAATTCCAGCACTCAGGAGGCTGAGACAGGAGGGTCGTCCTGAGTTCAAAGCCAGTCTGGGCTACATAAACAAGTTCAAGGCCAGTCTGTACTACACAGTGAGACCCTGTCTCAAATAAATTAAAAATACATACTTACATAAAATTAAGAATTCTCATCATCGAACTAGGTCTGTAGATTCCAGAATTTTAAAAGTGCCCCATCCCCGAAATTTAGTAGCTTAATCCCAGAACTTTTAAATGTAATATCACCCCTATGGCCTGTATTATAGTGTATGGCATGATTCAATGTTGAAAGAGTGAGCCTGATATGATCAGATGTACCCTACAAGGCAAAGAATGGTCTTTACTTGTTGGCAAAAAAGGGATGGCAGAAGAACTCCAAGAGATTTAAAGACTGAAGACTCCATGGAGCCATGGATGCCTGTGATTTTGATGAGAACTCTCAAGAGAAACAGATGAAAAAGGTAAGGAAAAAGGAACCTCACATCTACCACCCCAAATAAGTAGTCTTAATCAACAGTGTGATTGAGCAGGGTGCTTATTAGCTTCCTAGCACTGTAACAAAATACCTGAGGAAGTTAACTTACGAACAGAAAGGGTTTCTTTTTGTCCACAGTTGCAGAGGTTCGATCCATGGTCAGGCACAGATATTTCTATTAGGGCTCTGGGGAGGAGGTTGAGGCTGTGCAGAGATGGTAGGGAAAACATGATAGAGTTAACTGCTCACTGCATGGCCAGGAAGCAAAAGACACTGAGGAAGGGACCAGTGTCCCAAGATTCCTTGGAAAGTGCCAACACCTCCCAAGACCACCAACATGAGAACCAGCCCTTTGACGTGTGGGTCTGTGGTATAAATTTATCTAAACCATAACAGATTGTGTGTGTCTGTTTCTAAATAAGATACCAGCTATGAACACATTGATTTTAGACTTTGAGCCCTGAGCAAAAAAGTCTACTAACCCCTCATGGACTTGTTTAAAATTTGAGACAAAATGTAAGTAAGTCGCCTAGGCTGGTCTCATGCTCAGACTCCTCCTGCCTCAGCCTCCCAGAATGTCACCTGTACTTCTGACCTACAGAATTATGAAATGATAAGTTAGCATTGTAAGGCGTGAAACCACATATTGTTATATGACAATAATGTATATGATTTACATTAGCAAAACCAGTAACACTAGCACTTGGGAGGCTGAGGCAGAAGGATTACTATCAATTCAGAGGTCAGCCTGGGTTATATAGTGAATTTAAGGCCAGTCTGAAAGACACGGACTGCATAGTGTGATCCTGTCTTAAAACAATAGCAACAACAACCAAAAAAAAAAGAAAAAACCCCACAATGGATGGACAAATTGCAGTATATCTATCCTTCAGAGAAATATAAGGGTTGAGTAAAGAAATAAAATGTAACATTAATTTTATAAGCATCATTTTGAATGAAAGAATTCAGATACAAAAGAATTTATATTGCATGATTCTATAAAAATAATCAATGTACCAGAAGTCAAAATAGTGGTTACTTCAAAGATGAGGGAGGAACTAATGATTTATAGGTGTTATGTTGAACTTTCAGGGATTTTTTTTCTTTCCTTTTGATTATTTTAAAAGCATTTACTTTGCGACTATATCACTGAGTCATGTATTTTGTCTTGTGTACTCTTTTCATGCAAATATTACATATATTTCAAATAAAATTTAAAATAAAGATCAAGTATAATAGAATAGTAATTAAAGAAAAAATTTGTCAAAAAATATTGGACTAATAGAAGTAAGAAAGTAACTGGAAGAAACTAGTTCAAATATATCAAGAATCACAAAAACCATGAATTGACTAAACGCAGAAATTGGAAAGTTAGATTAAGAAAAAAATCAGTCTCTACTATTTGGAGGCAATATAACCAAAATATCAGAACACAGTAAGATGGATTGGAAATGGTCACATTTCTCTCTCAATTACTTTTAGATCAAATAGACAAAAATTGATATTTAGAGTTGACCAGCACAGATTATGAATTTAAAGTATTGGGCATATATAGACTTTAGCAACTAACTACCAGAGAATCACATTCTTCTGAAGCAGGCATGGTTTATTTTCAGAAATTGATCAATTACTAGGCCATAAAACAATTTGAGGAAGTTTCAAAAAATCAGAGTAATAAAATCCACATTCTCTGATCACAAGAGCAATTAACTTAATGCTTTTTACTTGTAGCTATTTGTAGTTTCTCGTGTATGTGCCTTGGGAGGCATGAACAAGAATGCATTAGAAGAATGTACAAACTAGGAATAACCCAAAGAACCAAAGAAACCCAAGAAAATCATTAAAATATGATAGTTTACTGTCAGTAAGAAATATGAGTTAACAATGAAAATTCCTAAACTAGAGCCAGATACAACATAATTAGATTTTATAAATCAAAGTTGTATAATGAGAAAAAGGAATATCCAGAGACTGCACATAATTATATATTCACATGTAATTTTTGCAAAATACGATGGTAATTAAAAATAAATTGATACACAAGATTTTTAATATCTACCTTACCTGATTTCATAGGACAGAACTTCGTTATGCACCAAGAGTAACACATGGCTTTCTTATGTCCACAAACACCTTTAAATTTTGATCATGTAGTTCATTTCAAAGAAACTCTAATTACATTCCAAAATGTGGAACTCAAAGAGCCAAAATCTGTAACCATCAAAGAGTGGTGCACTGTCCATCAGCGTTTTGGTCAACGATGGCTCACAGATAACACAGTGGTCTCCTAGGGCTGCAAACACAGCCAACAAGTTCTGACTGCTAAGCAGTTGTCACATTAGGGCACAAGTATTATCCATGTGGCTGTAGTGGTGTGAACAAACTTGCTGTGCTGCTACTTGTATAAAAGTAACAGTGAAATTATGTGTGGCTTATAACATTTGAAAAGGAAAGGATGAACAGTAAAGAGCTCGAGTCCAGAAATAAGCCCGCACATTTGTTTTCAATTGATATCCCACAGAGATAGGAAGGCCTTTTAGTGGAGAAAAGTAGGATTCTTAACAATGGTGTCAGGACAGCTAAACAGCTGCTCTGCAAAGAAATGACTCTGGACAACTCACCTCACATCGTATAGAAATATGAACTCAGTATGGACCATTGGACTAAACATAACAGGTAAGATTATCAAACCTGGGCTGGGGATTTAGCTCAGTGGCATAAGCGCCTGCCTAGCAAGTGCAAGGTTGTGAGTTCTATCCCCCATACCAAAAAAACAAAAAAAATTATCAAACTCTTATTTGGAAGCATAAAGGTAAATATTTGTGATTTTTGCAACGGATTCCTATATGGATCAAAAGTATGATGTGATAGCTGGGACCCAAAGCAATCCCCAGAGGGCTCATTGTGTTGAAAGGTTGGTCGCCAGTGGAATGGGCTTTCAGGAAGTGATTTTATTAGGTAGATTTAAATCTACTGGTGTGTTCATTAGCTGCATGGGTTTATTAGAAGGTGGTACCTAACCGGATGAAGCAGGTCCCTGTGGGCAGGGCTGTGAGAGACAGTTTTGTCTCCAGCCCGCCCTCTATGGATCTTTTCTTCCCTTGATCCATCCTGGCTGCCACAAAGTAAGCCGCTTTCCTCTGCTGAGACCTTCTTCTATGACACTTCTGCCTCACCACACACCAAAAACCAACTCAGCCATTTGGCCACAGACTGAAGCCTCTGACACTGAGCTGAAATTAACTTTTTACTTTTTTGTCTTGTTTTGTTCTGTTTTTTGAGACAGTGTCTCACTATGCAGTTCAGGCTGATCTTGAACTCGCCATAGAGCTGAAACTCATGGTGATCCTCCGGCCTCAGCCTCCCAAGTGCTGGCATTACAGGCATGTGCCACCACACCTGGAAAAGGCAGCTGCCTCCCGACTGGGGAATCAAACCCCAGGCTCCCATGTGACCAGGGAGGATATGCACCACTATACCAACCAGGATGACTTTTTACTCTTTAAGTTGATTTCTTCAGCTTTCTGTCACAGAGTAGAACTGATTAAGACATATGAGCAGAAAATCAAAACACATAAATTCAATTACATGGATATTTTGGGAAAATTTTTTGTTTATTCAAACATATTATCAAGAAAGTGACAGAAAACCTTCAAGAAGGAAGAAAATGTGCATAAACTATGTTATCCGATAAGGAAGTTGTATCTAGACTATATAAAAAATGCCTACAACTCTTCAATAAAAAGATGAGTAACCTAATTTTAAAATGAGCAAAGGAACCAGATGTATATTTCTTTAAAGATAAACAGTTGGCCCAAAATGCTCCACATCTTTATTAAAGTGCAAATCAAAGTCATAGTGAGACATATTCTAGACCCTTAAAAAGGTTAGAATCAGAAAAACATTTACTGTTGTTAGGCTGTAAAGGAAACTGGACCCTTTACACAGCCTGTGGGAGTGAAAAATGGTGTTCCCATTTTAGAATGGTCCGGCAGCTCCTCAGACGGTTAAACCTATGACCCAGCAACCTATTCTTAAGAGAATTAACAACATATGTCCACATATATCTTGTTCACAAATATGATAGCATTATTTATAATAGCCACAAAGGTGGAAACAATTTGCACATTTACCAACTGGTAAATGGTTAAGCAAATGTTGAATAGTCATGCAATGGAATATTACTTGGCCATAAAAAGGATCAACCACCTATACCTGAAAAAATATGCCTAAATCTAAAAAATATGCAACATAAAAGAACTCAGTCAAAAAAGGAGATATGAATCCATTTACATGAAACTTTCAGAATTAGGCAAATTTATAGGGATGGGAACTAGATTACTGGTTTCTGATGGTAGCAGGCAATGGAGGTTTAAAAGTTATAGCTGAATGATGTAGGGTTTCCCTTCAAGGGCATGAAAATATTCTAAAACAATAAAATCTACGATAATAATGCTTGCACACATCTGTGAATTTATTAAACACCATTAAATTTTAACCTTTAACTTCATAAACCATATGGTATGCAATTTTTGTCTTTTTTTAAAAAAAGGGAAATAAAAAATAACCCTTAAACAGTTGGAAAAACAAATTTTTAGGGATAAAAGACAACATTAAAAATATATACAGGTCATTTGAGAAATGCAAATTAAAGCAACACTGAGATTCCACTTCACTCCAGAAAGAATGGCTGTCATCAAGAAATCAGCCAATAGCAAATGCGGATGGGGTGGGGGAGAAAGGGACCCCTCTCCACTGCTGGCAGGAGTGTAGGCTGGTGCAACCACTGTGTGAATCAGGGTAGAGATTCCTCAAAAAACTAGGTTTGAAGGTCCCATTTTATCCAGCTATTCTTGTTTTGGGTATTTTCCCAGAAATCAAAATATCACATCACAGCAATATATATGCACCCATGTTTATAGCAACACAATTAGTAACATCAAAATCTTGTAAACAATACAAATACCCATCAACCAGGGAATGGATAAAAAAGATGTGGTATTTTTATACAATGGAATATTACTCACTTATAAAAAAAATAAACTCGAGGCTTTTATAGGTACATGAATGCAATTTGAGACCATACTCATACATAAAATAAGACTTGCATGTGTAACACCGTTTCATCTCCCTATTGTAAAAAAACTGAATGAGTAGATAGGATCCAAAATATATAATAGATATTGTGGGAGTGAAAAGGGAAGAAACTGCTCAAAAGGGAAGAACAACTGGAATGCTGGAAAGGGGAAGAGAAAGAAGGGGAAAGATTATATAGATACATGTGTACACACAAGGTAGATAATTATACTACTGATCTCTGTTAGCTCATCAAAAAGAGCGGTTTGTACTTTCATTGATCATTTTTTCATGCCTATATTTTGTAATCTGAGCAACTACTTTGATTTCTTCAGGTGTTCTGTTAATATATTAACTATTATTAATCTCCTATTATGCTGTTTTGAAATTCTCATCATCATTTTGGTTCTTTTTTTTAAATAAAAATATCACATATTAAAAAAACCTATCGGGAATTATAAATCAATCCAAAAACTGGCTGTATAAAGTTAATCTTGTCAAATCCTGTTTTTTTAAAATGAAAAATAGTATTGGACATTTCTTAAAATTGGTAGTGGCTGTTTACCTAAAGCTGGTATGAGCTGTAACAAACCCAAATTGGCAAAATAAAAAAGTCTAATTTTAATTTCTTGAAATGGAGGTGATAATAGTTCATATTTAATAATGATTATAAGAAGGCATTTATTAGTAACCTACATGTTTTTCCTTTATCATCTTCTTTTTACTATCTTCATTTTAAAATTGAACAAACTGGGCTTTAAAAAATAAAAAGAATTGGCTTAAAGTCACACAACTAGTAAATGACACAGCAGGACTTTCCCACGATTAGTCACTGACTCTCATCTTTTTCTATCCCTAGTATCCCACACATATTAAATGCTCAATAAATGTTAGTTAACCAGATAGTTTCCTTTCATTGAGACTGCAGTTTTTATGGGTGAAATGAGAGAAGTCACTTTGTGTCTTCTCTTTGCCTTGATTTGTCTGCAACCTCTCTATGTAAAGTTAACTATCAAAAAGATAAAGATGAAAACATATTAGCGCTCTGGAAAATTAAGCCAGAGCTGAAAGTACTTAATGAAAGAGACTTAATTGGCTAAGCCACCAAGCGAAATGAACTGCTCATAAATATCACAGATGAGGATCTGGGTGATCTATTGACATGTGTATTAGCGTCTTGCAAAGTTTCTTCTCACATATGCACTTTGTAAAGCTGTTTTTCTGTTTTCTTAATCATTTGAACAAGGTCTGCATCTGCTTTAGGTGTAAGGTGAATTGCACCAGGAGATTCCCAGCTACTGTTTCGGGTAAAAGGATTTAAAAATGGTGAGTCTGGGCCCAGAGAAAGGCAGACAAGGGCCCCACCCCCGCTGTGTAACTTCCAGGAATCCAGGCCAGCATCTTCCTGCAGGGCCCCTGAGCTGGCTGCGCAGTTGTTCAAAGAGTTGCGCCGAATTCCTCCCTTTGGAAGGGAAACCGCAGATAGCAAGCTGTACTCCTCAATTAGATGCCTCCAATCACCTTTTGATCCCGTGACCCCAACACTTTGCCTGTCCCCCTGCCAGAGCCCCAGTGTCTGGCTTTAGGAATATTCCACTCCTCCCCCAGCCTTTGAATGACAACATTTTTGTTACAGTACTTTAATGCTCTAATAAATTCCTCAGTTGTGGTTAGTATACCAGACTATTTAGACAAAGTCCACAAACTGTTTGGACTGCGGGGGAGGTTCTGGCGTTCGCCTTCTCAGACTGGTTCAGATCCTTCCAGAGGGCCTCGGATGTAATAATGTCTCTGGGAGCATTCTGGAAAAGCCTCCTTGAAGTAAAATATCATCTTCAAGCAACATGGACAATCAGGGAAATTCATATTGCACCGATGATATGAATTCACTCAGTTAAAAAAGCACATCTCCTGATTTTATTGTAGAAAAATGATACCAAAGAGACTAGCTATGAAATTAATAGACAATAGACTATGGGAAATTAGAATACTGTTGATTACGGTCCCTGAGCAGACAGATTAGTTATAGATTTGTTTTGTTTGGCTTTTGTGATTGGGTTAAGAGAATTTTAGAAGCCCAGAGCCCACCCAGTGCTGCACAGTGGCTACTGAGTACTTGAAATAAGGCAATTTAAGAATAATAAATTGAATTTTTAACTTTGATGTTAATTAATTTAAATATAAAAGATTATATTCATTTCAGTTATTAAAACCATTTAAGTATGTTTGATATAACTTGGGCATGTGAATATATCTTTTCAACTACACATTTTATGAAATTCTACACATGAAGTACTGCTGATGAGATATAACACACTGAAGATCCCATACTAAAACAAGGTGAAAGATTTCATTAATAATTTATTTATATGGATTCTGTGTTGGTAAGACAACGTTTTAGATAATCTGAGTTAAACACACAATTAAAATTAACTTGACTTTTTTAACTTATAAAGGTGGCTATTAGAAATTTTTAAATTATATGTGAAATTTAGATTTTATTTCTATTGGACTGTACTCATCTAAATCTTACTGCTTCTCCTTATGATTTAAAAGAACCAGGCACTATCTATAACTCTCTTGTTAGAATCAGGTATCTATGTAATGGTGCTGTAATTACCCTTTGGGCTGGGTACTCTGACACTTGACAACTTTAATCATGTTGTCAATGATGGTATGAAGTGATACATGTCAAAGCAAATTAATTTCACATTAATTCAGTCACACTATTAGTTCAGCTCCAAAACAGATGCTAGGAGAGACTACAAGTCCCAGAGTTTTATAGGCCTGTAAACAAAACACGTGGTGTAGAGCAAGTGATGAACTATGAAATACAGTGCAACAAGGTATTAATATAAGCCGTGTCCAGGTGACCAAGCAATATACAGGGTGTCCAGATAAATCAGAATCTCAGATGAACAACAAATAATTTTTTATTGTATGTCCCAGGTAATACGAAAGTGTCCTGTATTTTGTTAACCTAGAGGATCCCAAGAAGCAAAGGCTAAAGAATATCAGAGAAAAAAAGAAACCCCTCCCCTTGGGGATCCCAGCCCAGTTCTACAAAGGCCTAATGATATTCGCAGAATTGCGGGCTTTGTTTAGAGAATAAACAACATCTGCATCACCTTGGCCTTCGTACTGTTGTACTCTGCTCACCAGGATAAGACCTGAGATCTACCCAATCCCTGTGCCTCTGGGAGACAGCAGCAGAAACAGTGCACTTTCTACCTCTAGCTTTTCTCTTACTTTATAGGCTATCATCTTAGTAGCATTTAGAAATCTACAGAGGGTCTGTATTGCACAAATTCACAAACACAGCTAAGGTACGAGGTCTTTCTACTCGCAACAGACAAAAGATTTAGGAATGACAAAGCACCCTCTCTCCAGTAAAAGGAACATGATAGGCAAGATATAAAGACATCAAGAGCCATGTGTTTCCTACCCACTTTTTTTTCCTTCATTTTAAGGCCCAAAGGAGGAAGTGGGGAGGTGCCCATGTGAAGTCACTACGGAAGCAGAGAAGTAACTTACTTTCATTCAAAACCTCTTGTTAAGCCCAAGAAACCTCAAGGCAAGTGCCAAGCAGCTAGGAAACCAGCAGATCCCAATGGTACCATTGATAGGTGTCTCTGTCTCCAGAAGACTGATTCCAGGACTCCATATGAATACATCGGTGCTCTGGTCCTGTATATGTGTTTGCATATAACAGACCCAATCTTCCTATATGCTTTAACTCATCCTTACATTAATTCCATTACCGTAGAAATGTTACATAAATAGCTGCTACACTGTATGGTCTAGGAAATAATGGCAAAGAAAAACCATCTGGACCTTTCAGTACAGAGATGACCTTCTTAGGCCATGATACCTGATCCTTGGGTAGTTGAATGCGTAAATGCAGAACCTGTGGATATAGAAGGCCATTGTTTCCAGGGCACCCACTCCTGGAATTCCGGGAGGATTCATTGCTAGATGGCATCAGCTGACATAATTTACTTAGTGCTTCCTTGTCCTCAGAGACAGGCACAGTCTACCCTCAAATACCCTCTTTGTTTCCATCTCTCACTGCTGAATTTGAACAGAATGGGTTTCTCTGACATTAAGCTGCCTGGGTTATTTCATCTCTGTGATTCTTGCCCTTGGACTTGCCATAGCCAGGCTGTTTCTAGTAATTTCAAAGGAGTGCCATGGACATCAGAGAACTACTCTGTTAAAAAAAGATAAACTTGAGACATTCATAGGTAAATGATGCACCTTGAGACCATAATATTAAGTGAAATAAATCAGACACACAAGCTTAAATATCACATGGTTCCTCTTATACGAGAAACCAAAACTATAAGTACTGTGAAGAGCAAAAATAAAAGGAAGATAACAGGAGGTAGGGATGTCTTTTTCAAATTGGAAGGGGAGTAAGAGATGGAGGTAGGAGGATTGTTGCAAGTTCAAGATCAGCTTGGGCTACAAAGTGAGCTCAGTGCCAGCCTGAACTGCATGATGAAACTCTGTGTCCAAAAGACAAAAAAAAAAAGAGAGAGAGAATTGAAAAAATGGAAATTAAGCTTTGGCAAATGGGAAGAGGGCTAAGTTAGAAGGAGCAGGGAGGGATGAGATGGGTAAGGGACAACAAAGAATTACGATGTGTTATATACATGTACAACCCCCTGTGGTAAATGTAGCCAAAATGTATTGCAAACATGTACTAATAAAATAAAAGAGTGTCATGAAACTCAAAAAGAAAAGTAATTTTAATTTAGAAATTTCATTAGGATATATGAGGTGGCTGAGGGTAAAATCAAGTCAAAACAAAATCAAAGGTTTCCAGATGAAGCCACTCTACATGCTTGATTTTCTGAGTCATGAAGCCACTACTTTGGTGGCCCACTGTCACGTTACATGCCAGACTGCAGGCTTTTGGCTTTTTGTTCAGTAAATGCCTACCATGATTAAGCTGTAAACCAAAGAGATTGTGAAACTTTGCTAATGATTTCTTCATTCACTTACTGCAAATAAACATATAAGTTTGGTCAATGGACATTTTAATGTGAACACAGATACTTCCTAAAGGGTATGAAATATGTTGATAAATTTATATGGATAAATTGACTCATAATTAATCATGTTTTGATGAGTTTTAAGATACAGAAAGAATCAAAATACATGACAAGAAAGAAGAGTAGATCAGAGAATAAAAATGTTTAAAGTGTTCAATGGTTTTTACTTTGCTCTAGAAGGAGGGTCAACATATCAGTGGACATTAGATTTTGATATTACAAACAAGTGCTATAAATTATAGGACAACTGTTCACTTTTGTCTCTGTAATAAGGCAAGGGCTAAAACAAAATAAACAGGATGGCATGAACAAAAAGTACGCAATAAGGTGTTGCTTTTAAATTCAAATACATTCTCAATCATTAAATATAAAGGAACTAAATATCTCCATTGAAAAATGAGGGACTGTCATACTAGATAAAAACTCAGTAATATTGAAATGAATCACCTCCAACAAGAAGGTTATAGAGTGCTTTAAAAGAAGCCATGTGGAAAAGGATATACATCCAAGCACCAAACAAAAGAAAGTGGGGCTACCTTAATTTCCTACTCCTCTTTTAAACAAAAAGCTTTGTAAGAGATACAGAGGAGGCACAATTCATAATAACATATGCTACATTTCACCAGGAATGCATATTTCTGGAATTCTGTCCTTCTAATAGGATAACTAAAACTAGACAAAGTAAAATCTGACAAAGAAGAGCAGGAGAGACAGACAGACAATCATAGCGGGATAATAAACACACATGTTTCACTGACCTAGAACAAGCAGGTCAAGAGGTGATAAGGATATGGAAGACTTGGAGGACAGTTCCTGAAATCCTGATCTAAATGGCATATACATGTAGGAAACCACAGGGTGCATTTTCTTAGACACTTTCACAAAACTCTATTAGTTGTTAACCAACAAAGCAGGTTTCACTGAGTGTTATTCTTTGTCACTTTTATCTATTCCTAATAAATGAGCTTACTAAACATGTGTTAGAACCTCTCAATCTGCCTTCCATTCCTAAATTTAGGTGTTTATAACATCCAATAGTGTTCTTGAGCTCAGAGACTCCTTTGATGCCCTCAGTTTTGAATCCTATAGAGTCTGCCAGTACTATTAAAATTTACTTTTTCTCTTTGCTTTCATTTACCTGTTGTACATTTTTATATAAATTAGTTTAAGGTGAGTCTTCAGTCAACAGAAGATAATTAGACTTCATTTTACTAACACACCAATTTGAGAATTTCCTCTTTTAAAAGTAGGTTTATCTCATGCACAGCTTTATAAGTAAGATATGAGCTCTGATTGGAAAATACAGTGAATATTTAAATTAAAAAGATGTTACAGTAAACAATTATTACAGTAAGCAATTAATCCCCTTGAAATATTCCACCATTGATTTGAACACAATTATATCATTTTTCTTGACACTTTCTGAAGTAGTTTTGGAAGGACACTCCAAGGGCATCTTTTCTTAGCTTTCCCCTGATGAAATATCTTTATTTTTTAAAACATTGTATATTCCTTAGCCTATAGTTTTCAAATCATTAGAATGAAGAAACATTTGCCTGCTGGTCACAATAATATAAGAACAATATTTAACACATTTCTAATTTTCTTTTCCCCATTGACATCTTGGTCTTTGTTAAAGTAATATTGTCATATAAATTTATACTACTCCTCACTATGCAATAAAGTATTTTATCTTCTTTTGTGAAGACAATTATCATTTGCATTTCAGTTTTCAATGATTTGGATCTCTATTAATTTTACCTTGTTTCATTGTACATTGCTAAAACTTCTATGATTATTTTCCTAATTTCAGACATTTAAGGTTGATTCCTTAATTGGCTCTAATGCTTCTTAAGTGAAGTTTTTTCCATAAAAACCACATGCCTAATATTTTCTGTGTGCTTCCTTTGGGGGGGTGTTTCTGTGGACTTCACATCTAACGTACAACTTAATAGTCTAAAATCCCTGGATCACAACCTGTGCCTCTCAGAATTACTTCCAGGTTCTCATTGTTACTTGTCATTTAAGTCTACATCACAGAACTTTGGAACAAGGCTAATTTTTACTTACTGATCCACAGGTTAGCTTTTTTCCTGGTTATTTCCTCAAATGGGGTTTTCGTTTCCTTTATGTTGTTGAAAAATTTTCCAGATGGTAGTGTTGATGTGAAATTGAGTAAAATACAGTGAACCTTATTTTGAACAGGAGAATCTTTCTTTATCTCAAAAAATGTCTTTCCTTCATTTAAATATTTATACTTGCAATGTGCTAAGGTAGAACTTAATAAGAGTTTTCAACATGCACACACACGAGAAAGTTCTGTGATGGCTTCAATTTTAACTTGTTGCTGAATAATCTAGGTGCAAGATATATGAAAACAAACAAAAACCCAAAAATCTCATTTTTTTTTCTTGGAACTTATTTTTAGTCTAATGAGCAAGATGGGTCATTCAAGTAGTAAACTTCTACTAGTATTCTGAGCATATGTTTTGGATACTTACTGTGCACAGGATCTGAGTTAAGCCCTTGGAATTTATTATCTAACCTAACTCTCATGACAGAGTGAAGATCTGCTATCAATCAGAGAGGTAGATAAGGAGATAAGCCTCCAGAGGTCGCATGTATCAGCTGAGCTGAGATTCAAACCCAGTCTAGAAGAGTAGGAAAAAATGGGTCCTAACCGAAAGTAAAAACAGGCTTGGTGAGTGTGAGGAAATAAAGAAAACCCGGTGGCTGAAGAACAGGCAGTGAGTGAAGGGCACGAGAGGAGAGCCAGATCGCGCCTTTTCTGGGAAGTTTGCAAATGTGGCTTCCGTAGCACGGTTTTATTTACTCTCTGCTGTCCTCTGGGCTAATTTTAATTCTACTATTATGTCTTTAATTTCTTGTAGACCTTCTGCCTCCCAGCCTCCCTATCTTGAAAGCAATTCCATTTCCTCTTCTTAAATGTCACTGGTCAATCACAAGCTCCCTTTTATCTCAACCTCTTTGGATGATGCAGGATAAGGATTACAGCATCTTTAACCCAGTTGAGAAAGCTGAACAAAAAGACGCCTGAATCCTCACATAGACTCTGCGTTAGATAATCCTCAGCCTGCTTCCTCTTGGTCATTCAGATTCTATGACGGTGCATTGTTCGAGAGTATTTTTAATGCACCCCACTTTTAGATGTTTGAAGGAGGTTTCGATTTCCTCACATTCCTAAACAAGATGGAACATGCGCACATTCAATTCTCAGGGGAAGATGAGGTGAAGGAATCGATCTTGATCTCTTTATCTATGTGCTGTGAGATGTTAAATCAACTTCCAAATTATAGAGATTGGTGTGTTTTTCCATCCTTCGGCCAGATTTCTGGCTCTTGGGAGGTTTTCACACTTGTTTTCCTGTTCAAAAGAAAAGTAACTTCCTCCATTCCTTATTGAATCATTGTCCTTTGATTTCTAAGCTGATGCAACATTTGTATAAATAAAAACTTGCAGCCTGTGTGGATTTTGAGATTCTTCCGTATTTCATTTCTACTCTGCTCTAAAAGACTGTCTTGGAATAGACGGGGCTGCATCCTGTCTTCTCCATGTAGCCCTTCTGCTCTCCAGAATTCAAACCTCCTTATGGAGGCATAGAGTGAGAGGTGTGAGATTTGGAAGAAAGATTTTCTTACCTCACAGAACATATTTATAAGTTTCAAAAGGATGCTTCCTCTGTTTTCTTATTGAAAACATCTTAAATGGCTTTGTAAAAACAACACTGCATTTCCTAAGAGTCAGCTTATCTTAAACTGAAGATTGAACAGAGATTTTCTCAGTCCAGTTCCATCTGCTTTATAATTAGAATAATCAATATTAAGTTTTGGCATCTTTCCTCTTGTCAATCTTGTGTGTGTGTGTGTGTGTGTGTGTATGTATGTTACTCTGAATTGTCATCTTTGTCCAGATAGTCCTAAGAATCTGGAAATCTACCATTTTAAATTTATGATATATTTTAGTATGCACTTGAATTTTACAAGAGAACATAAGCAGCATTTTGGGGGCTCATACCTAACTTCTGATTCTTTGTATTACTAATGGAGAGGGGGAGACATTTCCAATGCCAGGACTCAGCAAAGACTCACTGCTTGAGCCACCGTGATAATTTGCTTTGACAGAACCAAGTTATAGTCACAGGCAACATTTCCAGAGTATTTTGTCCAACTTGGATTTGTCAACAGGTTGAGAAAAATATACAAGTATGGTTTTTTAATTTTTGTAAGTGTAATTGATTTCATCATCTTTCACTGTTATCTTCCACAGTGAAAAATCCAATTTGGGATTTCTCTGCAAATTTCTCTGCAGCCAGTAATAACATCTAATGATTGATCAGTGTTATTAATTTTTCATCTTTTCTGTTACAGATTTTACAGTTTGGATTATCTAATATCTGCTATTTGCTATTTTATTTATTACCCATCTCATTCTGCCCCCTGGTTTTACTTTTCGGTTTCTAAATGCTCATTTGTAGCTCCTGACCTCCTCCACATCTCTTGCTGGAAACTGAAGCAAGTAAGTCAGAAATCACTTCTTGTCAAACTTCCTGCCAGAAAATGAGCATTATTTCAGTCAGTGAGAAAACGTTTATCCTTTCTTCCCTTTTTGTGACTTAAAAGTAAATCCTTCTTTCTTGTCCCCTGTGAATTGATCCCCCGATTTCTTCTGTAAAATACAGAAAGACTATGAAGAACGTACAAATATCGGGCACCCAATCTCGGTACCGTATCATATTTATCACCTCTAATATCCTCTAAATGTCTTTGTGCCTTGTCTTTTTAATTTAGCCATGACTCCACTAGTAAAAATTATATGACTCATGTCCAAGTCCACATTTAGCAAAATTTTTAAAGCTTTGTTAGTATGCAGGACAATGAATATGAAATGAAGTCCACATTCTTTATTTGGATTAAGTTTAAAGCTTTTCAAATAACACCATTTGAAAATGTCATAGCGTGACAAAGCAGCCTTCCCAGGGGAGGGAGCCTAACCACAGGGTACAAGTCCTAGAGGAAAACATGCTCTCTATCTTACCATCTTATAACTGTCCTCTCCTAGATGTCATAGGAACCCTGCACCCAGCATCTTTATTTGTGCATAGAATCAGCCCAAGAATTAACTGCCAGGGAAATTTTCAGATAGAAAGCAATCTAGAGGAGCAGTTTGAAATGCAGTGATTAATATAAAATAATGTGGATCAAAGATACTAAGTGATGTCCCAAGGGTCAAATTTGACTTTACCTTTATAAAGTTTTATGGGAATATAATCACTCATTTATGTATTGTCTATGATGTATCATATTTACATACTTCCTGTGAATGCCTTCCTGCTCTAGTGATAGAGCTGACTAGTTATGATAGCTTAAAATATTTACTGCGTGTTCCTTTACGGAAAGTGTTTACCAAACTCCTGCATAAGTGATTATCTACATGGTTTCTACAAGGAGCCCTTTCCTCTCTTTCCATCTTAGAAGACCTTAATTTGCCTAGATTCCCACCCATCTTCTGCATGGCACATGTGTTTCAAGGGCGACTCATTCTTCCCTATCACTGTGGGTGAGCTGGGCTGATCCGGGGTTGGTCCCGCCAGCCTTGCCATGTTAGTTGAAAGGGAGCACAGGTCTAAGCCAATTAGCACATGGAAATCCCTTAACCACAGAGACTTGTTTCAAAAATGGATTCGGGACCTAATTTGAATCATATGAGGAAAAGATTACTCATGGTTTCTGGGAAATACATTTCTCCAACTTTAATAGAGACCAACTGGAAGACATACTCTCTCTTCTCTCGAGTCGTGCTGTAAATGGTACTGTAGCTAACCTCGGAGACTGCCTAATCTCACAACTTCCTATTACTTGAGAAAATTAATGCATCATTCGTGAACCAGTTTGAATATTGGATTTTCTATTAAGTGCACCATAAACATTTCTAGTAGGAATGGAAATATTTCCACTCCATTTATTTTACAAAAATGTTTCATAGAGCTTTGAGTTTACCTTATTTATTTATGACCCCAACAATATCTCTGTATCTGGACAGACCACATCTCATTGTTTCCTAACAGTATCTCCTGGTAGATACTGGTATCTACCAATACCAGTGCTTCAAAGGTGGTGGTATTTGCCAGCGCCTTTGAATCCCTGCTGAACAATTTGCTTGAAGAAAGAAATCTAAGCCCTTAAAACACAGAGTCTGAGGTGCTCTCCTGTTTCTTCCCCTTTCTGTCATATTTCTCTCATGTAAGGGCAAAGTGAGAAGGCAAGCCGGGAAGAGAGCCATCAGCAGCACCTGACTATGCTGACCCCTGAACGTGGACCTCAGTAGGAGGAAAACCTTTCTGTTGCTTAAGCCACCCAGTCTGTAGTAATTTACTTATGGCAATTCAAGCTAGCTAAACATTTGTATGTTGCCTTTCCTGTTCCACATTCTTATCACTTTCCTTAAGGAACTCTCGTCTCTTGTATCCCCAAACAGTAAGACATGCCGTTCTCTTTGCCTGGAATGGTTTTCTTTCAACTTTTCACCTACATTATTCTTGTTCATCCTTTGAGTCTCATCCTAGGATTTCATCTTCAAAGATGTTTTAGGTAATCCCCAGGACTAGTTTAGCTCTACTTGTTTGTTGCATATTCTCATCTACCATGTACTTCCCATTTCTTCATAGTCCCTTAGCTTGTGGTGATTTACTTAAAATTTACGTTCACAAGTGTACTGTAAAATCCATGAGGACTTAAAACCAGGTCTTCTCTTTTTGTTCACTATTCTGTCTCAAGTCCTTAGCAGTGTCTCAAGTCTGTAACAGGGAAAACCCTCAATATGTATGACTCCTGACCAAGTAAATCATATTGACTATTTTTAAAGATGAATTTGCACCAATGTTTAAGTGCAGAATGCATTTCTGGTGACTCACAGCAAATGTTTTGAAGAGAGTGTTGGACAAACACTAATACATTCTTACTCTCTGACACTGCTTTCTAGAAAACATGCACAAATTCAGCTTTACAATTCAAAAGCCATTTATATTTTTGAAATATGTCAGGTTCTCAGTCAGGCCCTAAGCATATGCTATCCTCTAATTATAAACTTTAGCAATACACACTTCAGCAATTTCAGTTTGATGATGAGAAAACTAAGATCACCTGTAAGGAGTGAGTCTGGAGCTGCAGATTTCACTGCCACCATCACAGTTCATCTATGCTGACATTCAAACTGAGGAAACACATTTACCTGTGTCTACGTAAGGAAAGAACATGACCCCAGTTCTGGAGTGTTTGGAGTGTGTGTGTGTGTGTGTGTGTGTGCGTGTGTACATATGCTGCTATGGAGTCATCTACCATCTTGTATTCACATGTTGACACTCTTACCCACAATGTAAAATAACTCAAATATGCTATAAGCACCATGTCTGAATCTTTCCTTGAGTGTATTTAGAGACAGAGCCTTTGGGAAACCATTGGGTTTAGGTGAGGTTGTACGGGTGAGGTCCTGATGATGGAATTAGCGCCTTTATAAGAAGAATCCCATAGAGCTAGTATGTGTTCTTTCTGTGTCCCTCTCTCTATCCTCTTCCTACCCTCTCCCCTCTTCTCTCTCCCTCCTTTTTGCTTTCTGTTCTATTTCTCCTATGTAAGGACAAGGTAAGAAGGTAAGCTGGGAAGAGAGTCATCACTAGTACCTGACTATGCTGATACCTTAATCTTGGAATTTAAACCTCTAGAACTACAGTACAAGGACAAATTTTCTCTTTCTTAAGTCATCCATCCAGTCTGTAGTAATTTACTTATGATAGCTCACGCTGACTAAAACATTTGTATACATGAAATCTACATCACATCTCCGAAACATTTCTTAAATTTCTCATATCCCTTCTCCACTTCCACTGTCAACTCTCTAGCACAGCCTTGTACAATTTCCCCTGGACAACTGAAAAAACCTTTATTCTCCTCTTAAATTAGAACACCACACAGCAGCCAAAGAAGCCATTATAGAATATAAATCTGATATTGTCAACACCATATCTAAAGTATTTCAAAAACTTCTTATTGCTTTTAGAAAAACTTGAGCTCTTTTCCAAAGAACTCATCAAATATCTGAAACAAAATTCTATAATAAACATAAATACATTTAAATGTATTTAGAAAACACATCACTAATATTTATAACAACAGAATTTCATAAGATATTTGAGTTGAATGCTTATGTAAAAGTTTATAAATTTCATGGAGTGTAAGTGCACTGACCAATGTACCTTAAGCTGCTTTGACCTCCCAGAGCTCATCTGTGCCAGGAGATTCTCCCACGGGTCAACAAGATGTTAATTTGCTTGAGGAAAGGAGAAGCCTTTTGAGAAAGAGTTTACTTAAAGAGAAAAAAGTAAGGAAATAGGCTTGTTTTGCTAGGTTTTTTAATGTGCTAAATTAGGATTGGGTCTGTGGAACTTGGATCACTTTAGGTTTAGCAGATTTTGTAATTCAGCCAAGCCAAGTATCTACCCAAAGTGTCTGAATCCTTTCTTGAATTGGATGGCAGGGGGGACATTAAATTAAAGCAGAATTAGCTAGATCAATAAAATACTTTAAGACACTAGAGCACAAATAATATTGGATCAAGTCCCAGTCAATCAAGTGTCATCCAAAGGAGAGAGACCTTCCATCCACATCATTTGACACCTCAGGCAGTGCTGCCACCTTGAAGTGACAGACAGTGGTTCCTGGCAGGCATAGCTTAAGCTCGATAAGGTGGCAGACACCAGAGATGTGCCTAGAAGTGATAATGACATCTAATAGATGGGCAGAAGGTAATGGAACTCAGTGGGGGATAAAAGTGCCTGATAGCCAGGGAACACACAGAGATGTGGAAGTGGAAAGGAGCGTAAAAAGGAAAAGTATTTTTCCCTTCCCTTTAAAAAAACAGAATTTTTAAAGAAGACTGATGTCCATCATGTTCAGTGATACACTTTTAATAATAGTCCATTATTTGAATGAAATAGCTGAGAACCCAAGCCAAGAAGTGGAAATGTAATTGGAATGAGAAGGGTGAGGAACAAGCCAATTTAGAAAGATGAACTCGAGGGGTTTTCTGTGTGTTCCAAGGAAAGTGGAGAGACTTTGAGTTTCCAAGGAAAGGAATGAGAAGGCAACCTCCAGATAAGAAGAGGAGTGGATAGCGCCGGCTCTATGGTTTTAATTAAAATGACAATGGCAACCAATACAGGAGACTCGTATCTTCTTTTGGATGGATTTGTGAGAAAGATGTCTCATAGCAGTGTTAAATTTAATTTGATTGCCTGAATATCCCATTAACTAGTAGTGGTGCTGAACTCTGCTTAACAATCCTGCAGAATTTTCATTCACACAGTAAAAATACAAGCTGCAACATGGATCATATGACAGCCCAGTATACTGGATCAGAGAGCCTAGACTTCATTGAGGCAGTGGGGAATCTTGGAAAAATTAGACAGGGATTTGATGATGTACAAATCCAACTGACGTGACAGATTTATGTGGCTTGTGGTTTTGAAATGTAACATGAAATGCCAGACAGTAAATGTTTGAAGACCACCAGCACTGGAGAGGCCGCTCTAGGAGGACTGCCACATTATTTATGTTAAATCCGTTTTGCACGTTGAGCAGTTTCATTTTCAAAGTGAAGATGGAGGTCCTTGACCTCTAAACCAGAGGACTACACTGACCCCAGAAACATTTGCTTTCCCAACACACTCAGCCTCTACTAATTCAGTGGTTGGATTTGGGCAGAAGATATACCACACACTGTTTGCTTGTAGTTGTTTGACTTTGTTTTATTTACAAATCGTAAGGACATTTGGGTTTCTGAGCACATCTCTCACTGACTCTTGCCAGCCCAGAGCAGATGGAAACATAAATCAGGCCCTGTCTCTCTTTCTGTACACAAGATCACACAGAACTTTCTGTCTGGGGTCCTTTTGTGTCTTGCAGAAGGTTGTTCTCTCCCTGTGTGTGTAGTGGGTCTCTGGGAAACCAATACCTTCCACTGTGGGCCTAGAAGTAGACCCACTCGTGGCCAGGGAGGAATTTATACCATCTGTGGCTCTTTTTTCCTTCATTTCTCTGCGTATTGCTGGACCATCAAGTCATCCAAATGTAATGCGTTTTATTTTCTGATTATTTCCAGTTTTGCTACTGAAAATCTGTGCTTGCCTTCTTTTTGACACTGTGTGTGTAAATACTTTTAGTAGACATGTGAGGAGTTAGATTCATCTTTATATCAACCAAACTAGAAAACCTATATGATGACTTTATTTCTATTTGCTTTATGTTTTATTTTTCAAATAATTGTTTACACACAACAAAATATACCTATTCAAAGTGCAGCTGAATGGCAAATCTATACATCTATGAAACTGCTATTGCAGTAAAAAACATTCCCATCAACCCCACAAAGTTCCCATGTGCCTTTGCAGGCGATCACTGACACTTTTTCTGTTGTTGTCTGGGAGAGTTTTGTTTTCTAGAGTGCCCTATCAATAAAATGTAGTTTGTGTCTGGCTTCTTCCACTGCATGTGGTACTTTTGAGATATATTTGTGTTTTTTAATTTATTGCTAATTCCTCTTAATTGCTAAGTAGTATTCTATTCTTTCACCTATGGGTGGATACTTGCGTTGTTTCCAGATTGAAGTTATTATGGGTAAACCTGATAAAAACATTCGTGTGTAAACTTTTTATGGAATTTGTCCTTTCCCTTGATTAAATGCCTAGTGATGGATCCTAGGAAGGTTGTGTGACAGTTCAGGTCGATGGAACTTGCTTGACTTGAGAGTCACCTAAGGAATTAGAAAAACACACTTTTTGGTGTGTCTGTGTGGGTCTTGGAGATGTAATCTTGGGGGCTATATCTAGTACCTGTCTTTTTTCTCTCTGATGCTGTTCACCTGCTCTGCTTCTCACCGTGAACTGAGAAGCTCTCTTCTATCATGCCCTTTCTGCCTTGCAGTCTGTCAACCATGGACTCAACCTTCTAAAACCATGACTCAAATAAATCTCTCATCCTTTGAATTGCAGGAATCAGGTATTTTGTCCAGCTGTAAGAAAGCTGATCAGTGCAGAACATTGCTACCAGAGAAGTGGGGTCATTGCTGTCAGTGGAACTGATCATGTGGTTAAGAAAGATTTGAAGCATGTTTGTGGGAAGAATTCTGAAAATCTTGGAGAATTCACCTGGAGAAAGTCTACAATATTGCAAGCAGAGTAATAAGTGACTCTGGGGCTCAGAAGACTATATTGGTGATAAGAATATGAATAATAAAGACAGGGCTGATGAGATTTCAGCTGGGAAATCTAATGGGACTTGGATCAGGGACTGTGCACCTTATACTCTGGCACAAAAGTTCTCTACATTTTGTTCACGCTGTAAGACTATGGGAAGCTAAATTTCAGGGCTATAAACCAAAGAGAAAAATATTCAGGCAGCCCAATATTCACGCAATGGCATCAGTACTTTGAGCTTCTTTTATCCAGATTTATAGTGAGAGGAGCAAAAAAGCAGGTCAAAAAGATTTGAAAAGCATGAGTTTTGACCTGAAAATAAGCACATGTAAAATTGGGTCAGGGAGAATAGGGTTGCTTAAAACATTAACACTTTTAAAAAGATACCAAGTACTTTAAACTCAGATAAGAAGAAATGTGTCTTGAGGGCATTTCAGGAATTGGCAAGACTGCACCCATTGTAGACACAAAAGCATAAATCTTTTATTTGAGGAGAGAGACCCTGGGACCTTTTTCAAGAAGGGCAATCTAGGAAATTTGTTTCCCTGGATTCATTTGACTGTGTTCAACCATCTAGACACTCAAAGGCCACTTTATTGCTTACATTGGTGGCAGACCTTGGCACTGTCCACATAATGCTTATTTTACTGGCATATAGAATAGTATGTAAACATGGAGGTTTCCACTCAGATTTTGAAGAAAGGCCTTGGACACCAGGTAAAAATATGTGACAAGATCAGTGTCCTTGCCAGGAGCCACTGAAAGCATAATTTGTATAACTGTGGAAATAAAGTCAGTGGTGTAATGGAGACCCCAGGAAGCTAGAGATGCTAAGAACAAGGAAAGCTGTAGTAGCAAACACAGCCACCCCAAGACCGAGGTGACATGAGCTGCAACTGGCAAAACTGTAGGGGTGGTGCTGCCCAAACCCTTTCTACTCCGGTCTCGCCACCATGTTCCTTGGGTGCCAGCTGTGTACATGTAAGATTTAACATTGGCCCTGCTGAGTTTTAGTCCAGCTTTGGTCTTATTCTTTTTTATTCCTCCTCCTCATTCCTTTTTCTTTCTTTATGGAATGGGAATTTTTATAATGTACCATTTTATACAGTGGATATGCAACTCATTTTTTGAATTTTCAGATGTTTGTAACTAAGAGCTTGTTTTGCATCTCAGGCAATATTTTGAATTTAGATTTTTTAATAATACTGAAATTGTTGAGATTTTAAGTGGGCATTATTGCATTTTTGGTTACATTAAAGTATAACCAAATTTGCATTGAAATTTATTATATTGAAATTTTCATTAGGTAAGGTAGATTTATATAACTAAAAACAAGGAAGAAAAATAGATAAAAGCACTAGAAATTAAATTGTTAAAAACTTCATATGTTGCCAAAAACTAAAACTAGACCCATGCCTATCACCATGTACTAAACTAAAATCTAAATTGATCAAAGATCTAAATATTAAAACAGAAACACTAAATCTGGTGGAATACAAAATAGGTAAAAATAGGTGTAGGTGGAGAATTCATGAACAAGAACCAAACTGCATGGGAAATACTTCCCAGAATCAATAACTGGGATCACATCTTACTAAAGAGTTTCTGCATGTCAAAAGAAATCTACAGCAGAGTGAAAAGAAAACCCACAAAGTGGGAAAAAATCTTAGTGAACTGTCCCTCAGACAAAGGACTTCTGTCTAGAACTTATAAAGAATTTAAAAAAAAATCAGATCCCCAAAATTCAAAGACCCAGTCCAAAAATGGGCATCTGAGATGAATGCACAGTTCTCAGATGAAGAAATACAAATGGCAAATAAGTGCATGAAAAAATGTTCATCATCATTAGTCATTAGAGAAATGCAAATTAAAACCACACTGAGATTCCATCTCACTCCAGAAAGAATGGCCAGGATCAACAAAACTACCAACAGCAAATGCTGGAGAGACTGTGGGGAAAAAGGAACTCTTCTGCACTGTTGGTGGGAGTGTAGACTGGTGCAATCACTGTGGAGGTCAGTCTGGAGATTCCTCAAAAAGCTGGGGTTGGAAGTCCCGTTTAACCCAGCTATTCCACTCCTAGGCATATTCCCAGAAGAACTGAAAACATCATACCACAGTGATATATGTGTACCCATGTTTATAGCAGCACAATTTGTAATAGGCAGATCTTGGAAACAAGCTAAGTGCCCATCAACTGAGGAATAGATAAAAAAAGATGTGATATTTTTATACAATGGAGTTCTACTCAGCTATAAAGAATGATCACAATGAGATATTTATAAGTAAATGGATGCAACTTGAGACCATACTCATAAGTGAAATAAATCAAACTCACATATATAAATACTGTATAGTCTCCCTAGTGTAAGAAATGGTAAGAGTACATAAGATTACATGGTAATCATGGTTCCCCATTATACTGCTTTGAAGCCTTATAATGTTTTCATTCATTAGCTGGAATGGTTTTATTCTGTTTTGTTTGATTTTATTATGTGTGATGGTATGAACAGATATTTTGAAGAAAACAAGACACTATGGCAGTCATTGCTGATTTAATATCATCTTACTTTGAAGTCCTACCATGCTTTTGTTCTTCTTTTCCATTGGTTCTATCATGTTATGTCTTGTTGAATTTTAATATGTGTGATAGTATAAACAAAATTTTTATGGAAAATGAGATATTATAGTAGCCATTGTTCATTTTTTGTTATTGGCTTCAGAATGCCCTGTAATACTTTCATTCTCTTGAATGATTTTATACTATTTTGTTATGTTTGATATTGTTGTGTGTGAAGGTATGCTCAACTATTTCAAAGAAAGAGACATTATGGTAGCTACTGTTGATATCCAGTTGTCTTGTTTTGAAGTACTGTGTTGTTTACATTGTTCTGTTCTGATCTGCTTTGTTCTGTCCTCTTTTGTTTTATTATCTTTAAAATAAAATTTCTAGAAAAACTTCATATATATTATAAACAAATCTCATACTTCCTTATTCAATTGCAGGAGACCCATAAGACTTTCAGTTTATGCTAATTTTTGTTATTTTAGAACATCGTGTTTAAAAAATACATGTACTTGAGGCAGCCACCAGCATGCTGCTCTGGTAAGTGACTGTGGCCTGCCAGGCCGTGGCCGCCCCAGGGCGAGAACCATATCAGCATTGCCTGAGACCCGCAATGCACCATGTTGGACCTCGGGGTGCTGGGAAAATGGGCAGCCAGTTCACCACTCTGGTGGGCGGCTGTTAACCTACTGGTGGGCAGGCTAAGAATGAAACATCCACCACCATCACCACCAGCCCCCCGGTAGCAGGTGAGAGCCGGAGATCTGAGCATGTCTTGCGAGTCTGACTATATGTGATATAGCAAATAAGTGGGATTTTCTTCTGCCATCTCTTTGAAGGCAAATATTTTTATCTCTGTTTTGCTCTGTTCTGATCAATGGTATTGCTCTATTCAATATTCTGTTTTTATAATTTCAGTATTTCCTTCGATATTGCTCTACCTGATTGAAGGAACAACTATTGTGAAGAAAACTAGGTATACTATTGTACCTGTTGCTGTTATCCCAGTAACCTGCTCTGAGGCTCTGTACCAATTTCACTGCACTGCCTCAGTTGGCTATGTCCTGTCTTGTTCTGCTGTATTTTACTACCTTCAAAATAAAATAAATAAATAAAATAAAAAATAATAACAAAATAAGAAAAAATTTAAAAAGTGAATAACAACAACAAAACAGATCAGTAAGGTACTGAGCAACCTGAAACATGATATTACTAAACAGATAATGGATTTAAAAAGCAAAAGGTGGAAAAGCAAGTGCTCTAAAGGATATAACTGCATGTATATTTAAGGGTGTAGGGTTGATAATTATGTTGCTAAGTTTTTGTTGGATCAGAGAACAGAACTATCTGCAGCCTCACTGTTTGAATGTCCACTTTGTATGCTTTAATTTTTGTAACTTGAACAGCTACATCCAAGAAGACAATATGTAATGTATCAACTAGTGATTTCTTGCCTTTCATTTTTTTTGAAATTCTGTATTGTTTCTACCCTTTTTTTTCCTGTGTTGCTTTATTTTCCCCTCTCTTTAAATAAAATTTTAAAAAATTAAAAAATATATATGTACTTAAAAATATTCAAATGATACAGAAGTGAATATTATAGAATGAAAATCTAATTCTTAACTCAAAAAGCTAAGTCCTTTAAGAAATAGATACATTTAAAGGTATTCAAAAGAAGCCAGAAATGAATACTGTAGAATAAAAGTTCACTTCCCAGATCAAAACTCCAGTTCTTCCCCACAAACTCATTCCTAAAAGTTTCTGATATACATTCATAAAATTGTAATGCTTACATAAGCATATCCTCACCTGTGCTCTTGATCCGTAGGTACACCTACATGCATATGATTGCATTCAACCTACTTTACCCTTCCACCCCAAAGGACACTAACATCTATCTCATTGTCACAAGGCAGTGAGAAAAACATGTGTGCTTTCCTTACTCTTTTCAGAGCCAAATAGGTTCCCCTATAATACTGTGTGTTTATTCGATGCATGGCAGGACCACAGACTTTTGCTAATTCATAACAGAGCTGTGATTGTAATAAATACACTTGGATACATATCTTTATTATTGTGGACAAAATTTGTCTTTAACATACATTTGTAAAAGAAGAATTCCTCAGTTGACACCCACTTCTACCTTTCCTCTAGTGCTTTCAAGCCTATATTTTTCACACCTACACTGTGGATCTGTTTGGGATTTACTTTGGATTGAGGTAATCCATGTACTGCCAGCTCAGTGAAAGGGAGGAACAAACTGGCAAATGGATGAGGAAACAATAATTCAAACATAAGGACTTTAAAATAGGTAGTTTAATATCACCAAGCATAGGTATTTTCTTCCAACCCAGTTGTTTATCAATTATTCCTACCTCATTTACCAAATAATTTATTATTCCCGTATAATATGGCATAACACTGTTGAACTAAATTACCAAACGCATTTTCATGTATATACAAACCCTTTATTTGATGTCTTTATTTGTGACTCGGTACCAGTTTTAGTGATATAGTAACAAAAGTGCAATGTATTTGCATGTGTGATAAGGTAAATCCTATAGGACTCATGAAACTTTTTATTTTATTTATTTATTTTTTATTTAAAGAAGAAAGCAAAACAGAAAAAAGGGTAGAAATAATACAGAATTTCAAAAAAAGACATTAAGAAATTACTAGTTGACAAATTACACATTGTTATCTTAGAAGTAGTTGTTCAAGTTACAAAATCAAAGCATAAAGAGTGGATGATCAAACAATAACAGCACAAATTATACTGTTTGATGAACTAACAAAAATTTAGTAGTATGGTTATCTATTTTTGCATAGTTAAACATACATACAGTTACATCCTTTAGAGCACTTTCTTTCCCTTTTATTATTACAATATCTATTATACATTTTGGATCTTATTACTCTTTCAGTTTTTTATTATTATTTTTTATACTAGAGAGACAATACGATATTTATAAATATGAGTCTGATTTATTTCACTTATGAAGATAGTCTCAAGTTGCCTCCATTTACCCATAAAAGCCTCAAGATCATCCTTTTTATAGCTGAGTAATAATCCATTGTATAAAAATATCACATCTTTTTCATCCATTCTGCAGTTGATGGGAATTTTGGTTGTTTCCAAGATTTAGCTATCACAAACTGTGCTGCTATAAACATGGCTGCACAGATATCTCTGTGACATGACCTTTTCAACTTTTCTGGGAAAATACCCAGGAGGGGAATAGTTGGAATGAATGGAACTTCCAATGCTAGTTTGTTGAGGACTCTCCACACTGATTTCCACAGTGTTTTCCCCAGTCTACACCCCACCAACAGTGGAGAAGTGCTCCTTTCCCCTCACAGCCTCGCCAACATTTGTTATCGGTTGATTTCTTGCTGAACTACATCCCCAGTTCCACTCCCTTTAATTTTTCTTCCCCATAATGCTAAGTCGCCAAGTTGCTTAGGCTGGGCTCCAACTTGTGATCCTGCTGCCTCGGTTTCCCAAAGTGCTAGTATTATGACATTTTTACTGATATTTCTGTGTATTCATAGTCTAAATTATCAAGACAAGAATATTAATATCTCAGACTACATTGTGGACTTTTCTATTTCAAACACAGAATTTTCTGTCAAGGTTGGTACACCACATTTTAAAAGCAAAGATTGAAGTGCACAAACATTTAGAACTTCCATGGCTTTTTTGTGAGTTGGTACATTTACAATACAAATAAAATTCAGGCTCAAGAAAGGTAGAAGAGGGCTGGGGATTTAGTTCAGTGGCATACGTGCCTGCCTGGCAAGCATGAGGTCATGAGTTCAATCCCTGGTACAAAAAAAAAAAAAAGTACTGGGATTGCAGGTGTGTGCCACCATGCCCAGCAAAAAAAAAAAAAAAAAAAAAGATAATTTTTAGCATCTCACAGTACATTTAGAAACATGGGTTTTTATCAATCGAGATTGAACATTATCAAAGGCATGAGATACTATAACATATTTTGAAGTTGGATTATTTCAGACTTTTCTCACACAATCCAGTATTTAGTAGACCAAGAATTGTTACAATCAGCTTTTAAAAACCTAGAAAATAAGAACTAGTCTTTGAACAAAATTACAAAATTTTGTAATTTTGTAATTACAAAATTTTGTAATTTATCCTACCACTTATTCTTCACTTTTATGGCGCTAGAAAAATGCCACACTTATGAATAGTGAACAAATTTGTTTTTGCACTGATATACTATCTTATTTAAAGCCTTAATTCTCAAGCTTTCTTGTTCATAAGAAGAGGCCAAATTTTTTAAAAACTCTTTTTCTGCATGAGAAGAAGCCACAAGAAGATCAATTCACTCTAAAACTTCAAATGATGGAAGATAACTAGCTAACACATAATCCAGCCTTATCAAAATCTTCAGGTTGATTGCAGTCTGCTAGAATTTCTAAGATTCTGCTTACAAGAGTGTGCTTGATAAGAACCACACTCAGTATACATTTTATTTCCATATATCTATTTTGACACATATGCAAAACCAAGAAATTTGAGGATATGGTTCCATCAAGTTCACCATAAGCTAGCTAGAATATATCAAGGTTCACATAGGCAGGAAGTATGTGAATATTAGGAGTTTTAATATAAAACTTTTAAAGAATTAATAGTAATTTCAAAATTGCTGCAGCCAAAGGAAGATCTGTCACTTTTCATTATGATAAAGATTCCTAATTATGTTAGGAAACAGTCTGTTTTTAAAACAGTGTGTTTTTAAAACACATGTGTTTCTGCTACTCTGTCTTCTCTCTCTGAAAGCACACTTGCAAACTGTTTGTTAACTATGCCCCATTTGCAGTTCTGCTCAAGAAAGAGTCACATCAAGAAAGAAACAAAAGCCAAAGTTAAAAATATTGAACAAACATTGCTCAGCCCAGATGAAGCAGAGGAGAGTTGGACAAGAGGAAATAATTGAACAAATTCAGGGAGAACATATTTGAGGGAACTATATAGAAAACAATCTCCATGGAAAGAGCCAAGGAAAGAAAATACGATATGCACTGTCAGGAAATATTGCCAACTAGGAAAAACAGAGTTCAAAAGGTGAACTGAGAACATTCTATTCCTTCACTGTTCCCAAAGCCCAGAGATGGCAGAAATCACATTCAGAAAAAGTTCCAACTCACGATAAAGGAAAATGCAGTATAAATAGGGGAAAACTGAGAAATCGTTACAAAACAAATTACAGAATTACAAGGGAGATCACAGATAAAAACACAAGCAGCAGAAGATAGCTGTCAAAAGGTGGCACCTCTCCCAGTGTGCCCTCATCTTACTAGTGATAACTGCTAGGACAGAAGCAGGTGAGGGATGTTTGCTCAGATTCTGAATTCTAGAGCTGTAAGACAGGCGGACGATTTTACCATCACCACTGAGTGCTCACCGTACAAGAGCAAAGAAAGAGGATGCTTGAGCTAAAGACCAGTAGGAATCCCTTGGGACTCCTGTGACATCTAAGAGCAAAAAGTAGATGCCACTCTCGGAATGCTTGCCCCTGGTTCACCTCACCTTGTATACCATCGCCCCCTTTATTGAGGACATCTTGCAGGGTGCCTAGCTGGGAATCGGCCGCTGGCCAAAGGCTCCAGGTAAACTGTGGGTGATAGGATAGGTACAAATATGGTGGAACCCATGAGTGATCCATGTACTGCCAGCTCGGTGAAAGGGAGGAACAAACTGGCAAATGGATGAGGAAACAATAATTCAAACATAAGGACTTTAAAATAGGTAGTTTAATATCACCAAGCATAGGAAAGAAGATACAGTTCTGTGCTTTATAACAATGCTTCAGTCAGTGACGTGGGACAGATACTGCAATGGTCAGATACACCGATATAAAGTGACATAGCCATCTTAACTCACGGAAATTCACTCATCTACACAATGATGAAATTGACTTACTTACAATGCATCTCAGACAGTAGACCCTACTCTAAGCAATACATGTTATATCTCATTTATTTAAAAAACATGCAAAGATCTTCATGTTCATTACTTAGAGATGAAAACTTGAAAGAGGTGCAGAATGAACAAAGTTGAAAATGAACTGGAAGAATAAAGTCAATATATTTTCTCCAAAATGTAGCACAAGAGAACAAGATAAATGGAATAATAACAAAAAAAGACCCAGGGAGAATAAAGTAACACGGATTAGTGCATCAAAGTATAGGCTGTGGGTGTGAATGCCTGTGTAGACTTCCGACTCTGTGTCATCTTCCCTGACTAAATGTCTTCTATGGCAATTTGCTCATGAAGAATAGGGTAATAATAAAGTCTGCTCCGTGGAGTTGGGCATGAATGTTAAAATGAGTTAATACAAGTAACTCACTTGAAGTAAGATTTGGCTCATAGTAACTGGTAGGTGTGTATTAGGAGAAAGTGAGGGGTTGGTGAAGGGCCAATATTCAAAGCAAATATAGAGAAAAATTTCCATTCACCAAAAGAAATCACAGGGGGCTGGTTGAACATGTTCACTAAATGCCCAGCAAGTAAATAAAGATAGACTAAGCCAGGAACATAAAAGGAAAATCTCAGTGTATCAAAGTTAAAAAAAAAACTTCAAATTTTTAAAACAAGGAAATTAATGATGTACAAAACTATCAAAATCATACAGCTATTAGACTTCATTAAAATCCATAAATAAAAAAAAATTCTACACACTGAGGGAAAATGAATTTGAAGCCAGAATTTGATACCAGTCTGCAATGTTGTTAGAGAGATAAAGATGAAAGGCAAATGTTTTCAGGTATAAAAGCTCAGAGTGTTCATTATACTGTTCTGATATCATTACCGATTAATTCTAGTAAGAAAAAACAAAAAATGAATTCAAGAGAAAGTTGCGGTTTAAAACAAAATAAAATCCTAAATAGTAAAATAATTTGTATAATTTTTTGATAAATTTATATAAGTAAGGATTGTTTAAAAAGCTAATAGCTACTCAGGAGAAAACCCTAAGCTTCAATCAACAAACTAACAAAAAACAGCATAGCCTTAGAGAGGAAACAAATTCTTGATTTTCACTCTTACCATATTACAACGTTCAAATTTCCAGTTTTCAACAGAAATCATAAGATGTATAAAGAAACAATAAAATGTGGCTTATTCAATGAAATAAAGCAAAATAACATAATTCCTGAAAAAGACCAACCACTAGACATACTGAATAACAACTTTAAAACAATCACCTCAAGTGGTTTTCAACACGTAAAGCAAAACATGCAAAAAAAACCCTAAAGGAAATTAGAAAAATTGATATTGTAGTAAAATGAGATATTGGTACAAGGGTAGAAATAAAAAGAGAATCAAACAGAAATTCTGCATCTTAAAAATACAATTTAAATGAAAAATTTACTACATATGTTTGTGTTATTATATTTCATAAATGATTTAAAAGATAAGTGATAACCAAAGGGAGACTGGGACACCCATAGTACTATAAAAAAAAAAGTAGGGTTTAAATAAAAAATATTACAGGAGACAAAAAGGACAGTGTGGACATATGAAAGGCCCAACTTATCACTAAGAGCAAACAAATGCAAAAGCATTGCACCAAACAACAGATCCCCAAAATGTATGAAGAAAGCTATCACAGAACTGAAGGTAGAAGTAGAGTTTTGTAATAGTTACTAGAGACTCCAACAGGTCTCTTTCGATAATGAGCAGACCATTTAGACAGAAAACCAATAGGAAATAGAGGATTTAAACAACAGGATAAAGACCTACACCTAATAGAAATACATTAAACACTACATGACATCACAGCATAAGACACATCCTTCCCGGTGTACAGGGAACAGTATACAGAATGGATCACATATTAGGCCATGAAAAAGACAATAAATTTGAAAATATTAAAATCATGTAAAATATCTTCTCTCAGTACAAGGAATGAAACTACAAATAAATTAATTTTGAAAGTGAAAAATTCACACATGTGTAGCAATTCACATACTCTAAAGAAGAAATCGCAAGGAAAAATAGTAACTTGAAATCAACAAATGAAAATAAAATGAGATATCAAACTTATGGCATGCACAGAAAAGAGTACTCCAAAGGAAATTAATTGTTGTAAACACTTAGGTTTAAGAAGAAAAACTATCCAAAATCAATAACCTACACATTAAATCGTGTAGAACTAGAAAAAGGAGAAAAAGAATAAAAATTAGGATGGAAATGCATGAAACTGAGAATAGAACTACAATAGTTTTGTTTGTTTCTTTTTGGTTATTTAAAAATATTAGACAGGAGAGAGAGGGAGGGAAGAAATAAGAGGAGGGAGAAAGATAGAAGATACAAAAGACACAAGAAAAATAAAAGAAAATATAAATAAGCATATAACAAATACATAGGTTGTATCTGTAATAAAAAGACCTCCCAGTGAAGAATTCTTATAACTAGATGGCTTCACTACTGAATTCTACAAACACATAAAAACAGTTTATTGCTGACTTCTTCTATAATGTTAATGTTACCCTGGATCATGGAATGGATTGTGCCAACCTCCCCCCACTGATCTATAAAAGTGTTGCTGATCAATTTAAAATGAAGTCCTTAGAATAGGACCTTCATCCAATATAAACATTGTCCTTAAAAAGAAGAGAGAATGGAACAATTGCATGTTAGTGTCTGGTGATCTGAGGGATTCTTGAAGATCACTATGCAAAATAACAACCCTAGTTATGCTCCTACCACCTTGTTTCGAAGGCCTCTATTGTCAGTGTTTGGGCTCTTTGCTATTATTTGCTTTTTTGTTTCATGTTTTTCTAGTAATTTGTTTTATTTTTTTTGTTTCATTTTTGCTCTAATACAGAAAGGATAGGGATACATGTAGAGATTTATACATGCATAAAACTTCTCCTAAACAGTTTATGAGAGTCAATTATATAATGCATGATGAAATGAACAGCTACTTTGAAGAAAAATGACATATGGTATCCATTGCTGATTCCATATCATCATGCTGTGAAATCCAGTAATGTCATTATTCTTTGCTCAGAGTGGTTCTAGCCTGTTTTATTTTATTTAATTTCAACATACATGAAGGTACAGACAGCTATTTTGAAGAGAATAGAGACCTTAAGGCAGCCATTGCTAATTTTCATACTGTCTGGCTTTGAAAGCCTGTGTTGCCTTCATCACTCTGTTCTGATCAGTTTAATGCTATTTTGTTTTGCATGAATTCATTGTGTGTGAAGATATAGACAACTATTTAGAAAAAAACAAGAGACATCATGGTAGCCAGTGAAGATCTCATGTTGTCTTGCTTTGAAATCTGTGTCACTTCATTGTTTCCTTCTGATCTGTTTTGTTCTGTTTTATTATGTTTAGTTTTACCCTCTTTAAAATAAAATGAAAAACAAATAAAAGCAAATTTAAAAAATTTTAAAAAAAGAAGAAAAAGAAGAGAAAGAGAAATCAAGAATACATTCGAATAGTAAAAAGATCGTGTAAAGGGCAGGCACATGTAATCCAAGGAGAGAGAACTCACAGGAAGCCAATCATGTTGATACCTTTATGTTGAACTTCAAATTCATATAACTGTGAGAAAATAAATTGCTGTTGTTCATATCTGTGCCATTTTGTTATGGTAGGTCTGCCAGAGTAATACAACCCTGATATCAAAACCAGAAAAAAAAACATGATAAAATTAAAGAAAGAAATTGAAAGGTCAATATCTCTTATGAATATGGATTCAAAAATCCTTAAAAAAATTAACAAATTGAATTAAATAGCATATTAAAAGTAGTATACACTATGACCAATTAAAATCCATCTCACAGATTAAAGGGTGGTTCAACTTTAGAAAATCAATGTAATGCACCAAATTAATATAACAGGGAGAAATTTTCAAAAATGGAACTATGTGATTATTTAAACCTATACTGACCCAAAATATTTAATGAATAAAAAAATCTTTAATAAGTTCCAACATCTTTTCATAGCAGAAACACTTTGTATCAGTTAAGGTTCTCTAAAAGAATAGAATCCATAGAAAATACATGTATAATTATGCAAGGGAATTTAGTAGGTAGACAGCTTACAGGATCAGAAGAGCAGAGTTCCTAGTGGCCTTCTGTGTGTTGGAAAATCTGAGCATCCAGGAGATGCCCAGTCCAAGAAGATGGAAGCCACAGATTAAGAAGGGTCAAGGATGCAGCACAGTCTGATGCTGAAAACCGGGAAACTCACTGTAGATTTTCTGGTGAAAATGTGTTGGAGGCTAAAGAAATTAGCGACAAAGTTGCTAGAACAAACTGGAGCTCTTTTAAAAAGGAACACCTCCTCCCTCTTTTTTTCCATCTAGACTACAAAGCTATTGTTTTTTTGTCACCCTCATCTGGGGAGAGTTTTTCCCCTTCAGTGTGCTGGCCTACACGTCAATCATTCACCGATACCCCCAGGAGTATGTGTAACTAATCTGCTTGGCATTCCTTAATCCATTCAGGCTGCCGTATCATGATTGATTGTCGCATTCTCAGAACTCTAAGTAAGATAAAAAATGCTTCAGCATGCTAAAAGCATTTATTAAAATATGCAGATAACACATTCACAAGTAAAAGACTGACAGCTTCTCCGTTAAGTCCAGGAACAAGTCTAGCATGCCCATGTCATCACAACTATTCAATATGGTGTTTAAAGCTCTAGGCAGAGGGCTGGGGATACAGCACAGTGGTACGGGTGCCTGCCTACGTTCTAGACAGACAAATAAGACAATAAAAATAAGTTAAAAATATCTAAATAGGAAAGGAAAGAGTAACACTATGCGTATTCAAGGATGATAGGAGCCTAAATATAGAAAATCCCAAATAATACACAAAAATACTAAATAACTAAACAAATTCAGCAAAGGTAAACATTGACATATGAACACCAGCAACACCGAACAATCCAAAAATATAAAACATAAAAATGTCCTATTTACTGTAGTATTTAAAAGAAAATATCTAGGAATAAATTTAACAAAAGTAATAGAATATTTGTTGACTAAACACTACAAAATATTGCTGAAAGAAATTAAAGATTATCTTTAAAAATGAAAATGTATTTCATGCTCATGGATTGGAAAAAACCCTCAAGAGGGCACGTTGTGTAGTAATAGGTGGGTTTTTCAGAGGTGGCTGGATCTGGAGTGTGGGCTATGGCATTAAGGATGTGATCCTGGTGCTGATTCATGGTGTGACGTGAGGATTAAGGGCGCCCTATCCTGGGAGTTACTGCTACCTGCCCTCAGGTAGTTAACCTGGGTAGAACATAGGGTACAAAAAGAAGCTGCTCTTGTCCTTTCTGCTTGCTACTTCTCTGCTTTGCTGCCTCCTTGCCTTCTGTCCACCATGAACTGTTTCTCCTGTATGATGTCCTTCTGCTATGCCACCCCACCTTGGATCCAGCCAGTGATGGACTGAAACCTCTATCAATTGTGAGACAAAGTAAATCTTTCCTCTAATGTTAGATGGTTAGGCATTTTGTTTTAACAATAAGAAAAGTAACTAAAAAGGCAATCATCCCTCTCTCCCGTAATTCAGTGCACTTGCTATTAAAATTCAGGGGGATTTTGTTTTGCAACAACTGAAAAGCTGATTCTTAAATTACTCTGGAATTAAAAGGAACTCTGAATAGCTAAACCAATCTTGAAAAATGAAAACAAGATAGTAGGACTCTAACATCCTTATTGCAAAACTTACTATAAACTACAATAGTCAAATGAGTGTGGTACTGACAAAAGACTAGATACATAGACCAGTGAAATAGACACATTGGCAATTAGTAGTCAATTAGATGTCAAGGCCATACAAAAAGAAAAGACAAGACTCTTCCACAAATGAGGGTGAGACAAGGATATCCTTGGGCAAAAGAATGAGGCTAGGCCTGTGCTTTATAACAGATAAAAAATTAATTTAATATGGATCAATAAGCTAAATATAATAGCTTATTGACCATAAAACTTTTAGGACAAAACATAGGGTTAAATCTGAATGATCTTGAATTTGGCAATGAATTGCTACACGTCACAAAAGCAACAAAAGAAAAACAGATTGAACTATTATTAAAATATACCAAAACTAAAAATTTTTATACCTCAAATGGCATTATCAATCAAGTAAAAAGATGACCTACAGAATAGGATAAAATATATGGAAATATTTGCAAATCGTGTATCTGATGAAGACAGTATCCAAAATATATTTAAAAACCTCCTATCTCAACAAAAAGACAAAGAACCCAGTGGGCAAAGAACTTCAATAAACATTTCTATAAAAACATATAAATGACTACCAAGCAAATTAAAAGATAGTCAAGGTTGTTAGTCCTAAGAGAAATACAATTTAATCCTCAACAAGGTACCATGTTATATACACTTGGGTGGCTATAGAACAACAAAATTCAAGGAAAACCCACAGGTGTTGGTAAGGATACAGACAAACTAGAACCCTCATACATTGCAAATAGAAGTATAAAATGGTGCAGATGTGGACAAAAGTTTTATAAGTCCTCAAAATTTCAATGTTATATTAATTATCAGATGACCCAGCACTTCTACTCCTAAGATTGTATTTGACAGAATCAAAAGCAATACTCAAAGAATATGTGTGCATGGTTATATGAGCACCATTTATAATTTCCAAATATGGAAACAACCCACAGTTGATGAATTGACTAATTGGTAAATAAAATGTGGTATATAAAGCAATGAGATATCATTCAGTTTTTAAGGAGAGTGAGGTGTATATTCATGTTACAATATGAAGGAACCTTGGAAACATTTTGGTAAGTGAAAGGAACCAGACAAAAAGGTCACACACTGTATGATTCTATTTATATGAAATATTCAGAAGAAGTAAATCTATCAAAATAAAAAACCTATTCATGGTTGCTAGGGGTTGTGGAGAGCAGGAATTGGAAAGAACTGCTTAATGGTACAGGGCTTGATTTTGGAACACAGAAAATGTTTCAGGACTTGGTAGGGAGGGGGGACTGCAATATTGTGACTGCACTAATTGCCAATGACTTGTTTACTTTAAGATGGTGAATTTTATCGTATGCTCAGTTCACTTCAATAATTAAATGAAATGAATAGAATTTCATTTCCTGCAGATGTAGGAAAATATGCTTAAAACCATAGCCTTTACCTGCTTTTTCTGTCTTGGAACTGAAGATAAATAAAAGTAAAATGCTACATAGAATATTAAACTGTCCTTTTAGAACTAAGAGTAAAGAAGAGCAGGGAAGAGGGGAAAGAGAGTAGAACAGACGGAGAGGAGGGAAGGAGAAAAGAAGATGTAGAAAGCTCAAATGAGTGTGCTTTCGATTCAAGGTCATTCGGGTTAAATAAATATCCTACCTTAAATAAAATTATACTTTCCATATTGATTGTGTAAACACAGGAGATGTTACCTACAGAACTAGGGTGACTTGGTCAAGTAGAATATTTTACTAGCTATTATCCAAAACTTAGTTCAAAACTTTCCCTGCATTACAACCTTTCTAAAACAGCCAAAGGAAATAGTCTGGAACCTCCATTGAAGTTAATTCCCAGTATCATGACCTGGTCTTTTTCAGATGTTTAAACTATAAAAGTGAAAAAGCTTACTGATTATTTGATATGTGTCCAGTTCTACCAATATACGATGCATCTATTTTTAAAAAGACCGGGGGAGTTTGCTGGGGGGCCTTTGATAGTTTGTAATAGAGAGCCAAAAGATTAAATATTTACCTTCCAAAAGGTTCTGACATTAGGTATCGGTTAAACAATGAGATTCTTGGACTGGCATGCTGTGACAAGGTCTTGCATTATGGAAAATCCATTCACTTCTACCTGGTGAAATCTGCCAGGCCAGTGGTGCATCTGAATGAGGAGGTCCAGAGACCAGTTTCCAATAAACAGGGACTGTACAGCGGAACACTGAGCAAACAGCCATCAAAAGGAGCCTTGGGAGCGTGCTTTAAGCCAGCACCTCCCCACTGTGGGTTTAGACTAAAAGTGCACATAAATTCAGTATATTAGGTCTAAGGGGTACAGTTATTAAAAGGAAGTGGCGTAGCTTCAAGCAGGACCCACAAGGACCAGGAAAAATGTGACTTTTGATGGTGCCAGCAGGGCAAGGATTGAAATTCACATTTCATACTTTCTTCAAGCTTTAGACTAAAAGGTGAATAAAACCTCATCTATATTGGACAATCAAATCTGAAAGTGCTATAGTGTGGAAATAAAGAATGTATTGCAGTATTTTGCCTCTAATCATGGGATTATCAAAACAGTAAGGCAGTTAAAAATTTTCTAATACACAGACAGGGACTTATTTACAAAGGAAACAAAGTGAATCCTTTCTCACTACATGTGTCGTGTGTGCCAAAACATTCAGTGAGCTTGGATCTGCACTGAAATTGACATGTAAAAGTGCTTTACGTACAGGTACAATTATTTCCCACTGCATTTATTTCATGTGGTGCCTCCTCTTATCCTCATGGGGGCAATTTCAGCGCCCAACCGACCTGATAGAAATGGGGACAGCTTTAAATGTAATTCAGTTTAGTTTGAGAAGTACACGGTCCTCTCCATCTGCAAAGAATACTCTAAGATTTCCCCAGTGGATGTCTGAAGCTGTGGATTGTACTGAGTTCCAGTATAAACATATCTACTATAATAAAGTTTACTTATAAACTAGGCACAGTTAGAATTAGAAGAATTAGAATTACATTTTTAGCATTAGAATTAGAATAAACTAGAAGAGTATCTGTCATTGACTATGAGTAACTGAAACTACAGAAAACAATACCACACATTAGCAAGGGCTACTGGCACGTACTCGGTATTGTTTCTATTTTGCTTTGAGGTGATCTTTTCTCCATGATTTTTCATAGATTCTTAGCCACACTATGTTTGCTGGGTTGTATAGACAGTTAATGCTAGTTTTAGGCATGCCAAATTATTTTCCAGGCTGGTGGTGCCACGTTACATTCCTATCAGCAACACGTGAAAGTTTGCAGAATAATCATAAATGTCAAATGTGGAGGGTCCTTCTCCCAGGATTACCACGTCAGTTCAGAATAGTCTGACAATAGTTTAACTTAACCTGCTTGTTACTCTCTTATATTCCTTTTTGCACTACCATTATTTTTATCTAGTAAGCATTTTCTGAATGAACTGGTAGATATTTCAAAGAATCTTTCTTTATTTCCTTCTTGAATGTACCAAGTCATTAAATCCCACAGATTTTAAAAGGTCCTCAGGGTTAGGGTTAGTGCCAACTGACCAGAGCCACTGGATACTAGGTTAGGTGACAGTGAGGGTAATCCAGTGGCCCTCTCTGGTCCTGTCTATCACTTACCTCTGGATACACCTGTCAGTCTCCACAGCCTCTACTATGAATATCAGATACTAACCCTCCATCAGGCTTCCAAAATCGTATTTTGCTGCCAGTGCTACTTTTAAGGAAAACTGGCTCTCTGAATTATAGCAGTACCGTGATAACCTGGTTCCAACCTTCCATTATCATTCCGATAGATCTTTATGTCTTGTTTTAAAAAATTATTTTGAAATATTTAGAGATCACTAAAAAGTTGCTAAAATACAACATAGGCTAATGAGGCCTTGACTCAGCTTCCCTCAGTGGTGACATCTTACATAGTGACTGAAGGAAACAGCAAAGCCGGGACAGTGACCTTGGTACAATATTATTTACTGAAGTACAGACCTTACTCAGTTTGTTTCAGTTTATATATGAGTTCATCTGTGTGTGTTTTTATGTGTATGTGTACATGTGTGTGTTAATAGTTCTATGCAGTTTGGTCCCATGTATAGCTTTGTACATGCATTATCATAATCAAGATGTAAGACTATTCAAAAGAATTCCGCAAAGGAAATGCCTCCTTCTGTCTGTTTAAGTCACATGCATGTCTAGCTTGTCTCTGTTCCCTGGAAACCACAAATCCATTTTCCACCCTTATAATTCCATCCTTCTGAGAATGATGTACAAATGGAATCATATAATATGTAACCCTTTGAGATTGGCTTTTATCACTAAACAAATGCCCTGGACACCCATCCAAGCATTTCAATGCTTCTTTTTTTATTACATTAGGTAAATGTAATGGACTCTATTTAATAATTCATTTCTTTAAGGATGTTTGTGGTTCCACTTTTTGGCTACTACACAATAAATCTGATATGAACATTGCATACAACTTGTGGGAATGTAAGTTTTCATTTCTCTGGGATAAATGCCCAGCAGTGTTTACTCTGGATTGTACAGTAAGTATATGTTTACTGTGATCTTAAAAACTGACAAAATGTTTTCCATAGTGGCTGTAGCATTTACATATGCTCACCAACACTATGGAAGAAATCACTTCCCCACATGCTCACCAACATTTGTATAATTGTGTTTTTTAACCGATTGTAATATGTGTGTGGTGATATGGTATTATGATTTTAATTTTAATTTCCCCAAAGGTTAATGATGTTGAACAACTTTTCATGTGCTTATAACCCTTCCATAACTCTTCTTTGGTGAAAAATCTGTTTATGCTTATATTAAATGATACCAGCAGCTTGGGTTGCTATAACAAAGTGCCAAAGAAATGTATTGTGTCCCAGTTCTGGAGACTGAAAATTCAAGATCAAGGCATCAGCAAGTTTGGTTTCTTCTGAGAATTCCCTCCTTGGTTTATCTTTTCACTGACTTCTTTTCACTGTGTTTTCATATTACTTTTTCCTCTATTCATTCCTTCATGCCAACTTTCCTCTGTGCATTGGTTACTATTTGAGTCCTAGATGATAGCCATTCTGACTGAAGTGTGATTTTAGTTTGCATTTCTCTAATAGCCAAAGATGCTGAATATTTTTTCATGTACTTATTAGTTATTCGTACTTTTTATTTTGAAAAGTGTCTATTCATTTCAATTTTTCATGTGTTGGCTGACTTTTATATTTGGGGGCCTAATTTTTTAGGATTTTTTTACTTCTTAGATATTACTTATCTGTCCAATGCATAGCTGGAAAATTTTTTCCAGTCTGTAGGAGGTCTCTTCACTCTGCTGCTTTTTTTCTTTTGATGTGCAAAAGCATTTTCATTTGACATAATCCCTTTTCTTTATTCTTGGTATTAATTCTTATACAATTAGGGTTCTGTCCAGAAAGGCCTTGTGTATGTCTTTCACAGTTTTACTAATTTTATCTTCCAGTAGATTCGGTGCTTCTGTTTGTGTATCTAGGTCTTTGATCGATTTTTATTTTAACTTTTGCACAACGTAAGAGATAAGGGCTCATTCTTTTACACATGGATAAGCAGTTTTCCCAACTTGTTAAAGAGACTGTCTTTTCTTCATCACATATTTTTGGCCTCTTTGTCAAAAATCAGATGACTGAAGGTGCATGAGGCTGTTGTTGTGTCTTCAGTTCTGTTTGACTGGTGAACAGATCTGTTTTAATGTCAGTACCTTTTTTGCTCAGGATTCTATAAATGTTGGTAAAACTCTCTCCAGGCAACATAGTGATGAGCTCTGACCCTCGTAAATTGGGTCAGATGCATGAAACATAATCAAAGCCAAAGTCGCAACACACACACAAAAATGCTAATTAATGAGATCTCCATAGCAAAGACAGAACCTTCTGTCCTAATTGATGTTTAACCCTCAATGCAAAAACAATTAGAAACGTGAAAAACTCAAGACAGCAAGATGCCTTCAGAAATTGGTAATTCCTCAACAGGTGATCTCACAGGTAGTGAAGTGGAGGAAATTTAAGAGAAAGAATTCAAAAACTAAATGATAAGAATGTTTAAATAGATGAAAGAAGAAATATATATGTAAATGTGCAAGATGTTCAGTGAGTTTGAAGAAGACACAAACAGTTGATTGAAATGATTTTAAATTGAAATACATGAATAAATCTTTAAAAATCTTACAGTGCAGCCTTTCTTGCTCTTCCATAACTCTTACAAAAAGCTTTGGATTTTTAAAAGGAATCAGCCCTATCAAGTAGTGTGACTATCTTTTCTTTCCTTTAATTTTTATTTTTGATGGTGTCTTGCTAAATTACTAAATTGTCCAAGTGTGGGCTCAAACTTGCAGTTCTCCTGCTTCAGCCTCCCAGAGTGTTATGATTATAGACATGTGTTACAACATCCATCAGTACATTTCTGAGTCTGCTGGAATCCACTCTTTTTCCCACACGTTGGCATGGGCATGTATAGATACGTAAGTGCATTCATGGAGTCCCTGTGGATTCTCATATTATATTCATATGCAAATGTAAATGGAAGACTCACATTGTTGTTGCCAGACAATTGACTTTACATTTTTATCTTCGTGGGATTTTTTTCTTGTTTTTTTACAGAAAACTCAGTTCAGTACAAATGCTCAGTGTATAGGTTTTTTGAATCACATGAACATTAGCAGAGACCCATATTTTGGTAATGAACCCATCTTACACCTTTTCTAAATATTGAACTCATTTATCAGCAATTTGCTTCTTTATCCATATACAGAAGACCTTCCATTTTTCTATTTGGAACTTCATCATAGCAAGAAATATTTTTTAGGTACTTTCTAGATGTGGCAGCTTTTTCATTGGTAGCTGAATCCACAGCGGCAACCAGGAATTGATGAATCTTTTAAGGGAAGAACCCTCTACCATATTTTTTTTTCTGCAATCAGAGAAATGCAGATTTCTTCTCATCCTACTTAGAGAGTTTATACACAGCTCTGTCTCTCCCACAGGAGTGTACGATTCACCACAGTTCTTCTAGTAACCCGGAGCAACCTTCCTTCTTCCTATAGGTGATCAACAGAGAATGCAAGTGTGTCTGTCCTCCATTGTGCCAGAAATAGCAAGACATAGACAAGTCCCATTAATAAGATGAAACTTCCAGGAAATGGACTTCCTTTACTGAAGTCTTTTGACAGTGAAGGATATCAATAGTCTCTCAAATGATCAGGGGTATCTGATTCTGCTCTGGCGTGTGGCTAAGGCCGAAGCTCCTTAGAGCCAGCTGCCTTGGCAATGACATCAGTGCACTGGAAATGGAGACTGGATTATACACAATAAATTATAAGGAACCATAACCTTGGGAACTTACACATGGAAAAACCATTTCAGCTTAAGGATATAAACCAGCAAACTGTCATTCCAAAGGGGACAAAGACCCATCAAATTACACAGAGCCAGTTTCCAATTGTACCTCTAGTAGGATGAAAGAGACAATAAATTAATTGTAAGCCCTAGTATCCTCTCTGCCCATGTTTCAGTGTAGTCTTCAGGAAGATGGGATTGGCAGGATATATAAGAGGGGATTTATTAGAATAGTAGGTTATCAGAGTCATGAAGTTGTCTGCAAGGTGAAGAACCAAAATAGTTGGCAGTGTGGCTCAGTGTGTGACTCTGGCTTCCTTAGAAATAAAGAAGCCAATGGAGTAGACCCCGGTGAAAAGCCAAAGAAAGGTGCAGGAACCCCCAGGAAGCTGTTGTACAAGTCCCAGAATCCCGGGGACAAAGAATGTAGAGGTCTAATGTCCAAGGACAAGAGAAGGACAAGTTGCTTGGGGGTGAAGATAGGAGGGACAGCAATTCTTAGCTTGTCTTTTTTTTTTTCCATTAAAGTTCCCAGCTGATTGGATGGTGCTCACCAACACTGAGGGTAAATCTTCTCTATTTAATACACCAACTCACATGCCAAGCTTCTCTGGGAATACCCTCATAGATAGAGAATCGCATTTCACAATCCACTTAGGTATGTTTCAATCCGGTCAAGTTAACACCCAGAATTAACCCTCATCACCTCTTCTTTACAAATGCAAGTAAGTCTTTAGGAGTGAAGTTCTTCAGTGATTCAATTATGACACTAGAAACCACAAGAAGTTTTTGTGAATGTATGTATTAGGTGAATGAATTATACAGGTAATGATTCATTCATAAAATGTCACCTTAATACAGTTTTTAAAAAGATCCTATAATTAATATTGATCATAAGTAACTGTCGATATTATAAAATCTCTCAAAGCTCTTCAATTCTGAGAGTAGAAAGTCATGGTAACATGAAGGTCAAAAATTTACCTCAGAAGATAATTCTAGATATATTCCAATTACTAATCTTATCCCTGTTAAAAATAAACTACTTAAACAAATTGAATTACATTAAGACAGTAATTTTTAAGCGGATATTAGTAAAGTAATATATTAGGTGTGTTTTGAAGTAGTGTAGATTTCTTCAAAGTGACACATATATTCCAGAATGTTCTGACATGGCTTTTAGGTGATGATGTTTTCCTTTGCGGGAAACAGAAACCCAACTCAAACCATGTTCAACAACTAAAAATATAAAAATGTGGATAAAGAGATAAAAGCATAGAGAATACAAGTTTGAGTATAGATAATCTCATGTGCCTTGTACGGATTTCCCCGATACTCATAGAATTAGAGGAAGGGTTATGGGCACTAGGACCTGAGGTATCATAACCCTAACGAGCTGAAGAGGAGAGAGATACTGGTCAAATGCACAGATTCTGGAGGAAGAATGCCTGGTCCAGTTCCTGATCCTGTTTTTATTAACTGTGAGAATTGGATTCACTTAACCTATCCATGCTCCAGTTTCTTCGTCTTTAAAATGGGAATAACAGGATGTTCACAGACTGTGGGGGAAGAGAACAAGAAGCCAACAAGAAGCGAACCTTCCCTGTGAGCCAGCGCCATGCGCAGGCCACCACCAATGGGAGACAGCCAGACCCCAGCCCTTTTGGGCAAGCGGGCTGGGAAACAAGAAGAGCCAACCCCCACACTCCCTCACCCTCCCCTAAGCAACCAGCTGAGCCAGAGAAACATAGGCTGCAATAATAGCTATTGAGGTGAAACGCCATATGATGCTTGTGGTGTTTTGGTGTTTCACTGATTTTGCAGGTCTAGGGCTGGTGGTCTGATCGACTATTCAGAGGATCATGGTACACAGTGTGGCATCTATGAGTGATCTCCTTCTGAGGGTGGTAGCCATCGTTAATTCCCTATTATCTTGTTTTGAAGTCCTGTATCATTTTCATTGCTTTGTTAGGTTACACTTTATTCTGTTTTATTTTGTTTGATTTTGTTATGTCCAATGGCATGGGTTATTTCAAAGATAGCAAGATACATTATAGTAGCCATTTGGATTTACTTTTACCTTGTTTTGAAGCCCTTTATTACATTTGTTTTGTTTTTATTGGTTCTATTCTGCCCTGTTCTGTTTGATTTTTACTGTGTCTGAAGGTATCTATTTTGAAGACAAGAGGCATTACATTGTTGATTTCATCTAGTTTTGAAGTCCTATGTCACTTATACTGGTTCATTTTGATTGCCTTTGTTGTCTTTTGTTTTGCTTGGTTTTATTTTCTTCAAAAAAAAAAAGTAGAATGGGAATACCAGTAGTAGTTACCCTAAGATTTATTAAGAAGATCACATTTGTGCTTGACAAGGAATTATAAGATTATTAATAGATTTTCTTCTGCTTTTCTGGAGAAGTTAATCTTAATCCATTCTGTAGAGAAGCTTTCTCCAAATAGCTGATGTTTAATTAGCTCCAATTTAAAATTACAAAAATGGGTGAGTTTCCTTCATTCACAGTTTATGTGGCAGTTCAGGAGAAAGAGCTTATCTTTGTTTGAACCCAGGGTTCACCTTTGAACCAAATAAGATTGCTAGTAGGGCAGAAAACCGGACTAGAGCATAAAGCAGGGATAACACTAAACTCTGATGTGATAGAAAGGAATACAATATATAGGGAATCTTGCTGAGCACATGAAACAATAAGTATCACAAGTCCTTAAGTATTTCTTTGGGAATGTGCACCCCACAGATTAGGTGAGAATCACCTAATAGTGATGCCTGATGCTACTAAGAACTAACATATAAATAAATAAACAAATAAATGCTTAAAGTACTTTTCTTTCTTTCTGCTTTCTTTTTGCCTTTTTTCCTCCTTCTTTCTCTTTTCTCTTCTCTTCTTCTCTCCTTTCCTTTTCTCCTTCTTTTCTCCTCCTCCTTCTCCTTCTCCTTCTCCTCTCCCTTCTTCTTTTTCCTCTGTCTCTGTCTCTCTCTCTCTCTCTCTCTCTCTCTCTCTCTCTCTCTCTCTCCTACAGATAGGACCTAGGGCACGTGAATTGGTCAAGCAAGCCATCTACCACTCAGCTACAGGCACAGTCACGTAACTTAACATTTTCATGACTTTTTAAAAATGCACCCCTCCTCTGAAGAATGTAAGAATTATAAAATCAGGGACTTTGAGAATCTGTGTCTCCAGTGGCCAAGATGCTTCCATGGAAATTTCCATGGCTTCCATGAAGCCCAAGCTCAACAGAACTTTGTGCCATGAAACAGATAATGAAGGAAGTTATCCACAGTCAAACCTAGCAAGTGGTTTGATGTGATGAGTCAAATCCACAGTCCTCTCTGACTCCCACTCATCCAGTAGAAGTCAGGACACTGGATTTCTCAAAGGAATCTAGAGAGAGAGATGGTTTTATTTGTTTTCTATAGAAAGCCACCGTAAAAATACAAATATTTCACCTACAAGAGCAATACTTTGAGTACATTAACAGGCATTGGCGTAACAACTTTGATCATACTCCCCTCTTTGCAAAGATAAATGTTAAGAAGCAACAAACACAGCTCAAGGATGTTGAAATGGGAAATGCAGGGGGTATGTTGGGTTAGGGAATGTTCCTATAAATGACTGGAAAATTCTCCAGCATAGAAAAGCGCCTGCTGGGAGATGGGAGACAGGCAGGCCAAGGGCTCATGCAGGGCAGAGGAACTGGAAAGGGTGAGAAGGGGGTAGAAAAGAGCAGGTGACTTGTGGCCCTGGACGCCAACCTATCTAGTGCTCCTGCATTGGAAATAGTCCAGCCTCACCCACAAGGTGCTCTGAGCTCCAGAGCTGCTCGCGAGGCCCCCAAAAGTGATGAAAGAACTTGATGATCTTCTCTGGCAGCATGTTTTGTGGATGGTTTAGCTGGAAGAAGGCATCTGTTTTATGCCAAGTAACACGTTCTCTTGGCTCATAAGTAGCAGTAAGTGGGGTGAGGGCAGAGCAGTACACGGCCTCCCAGTAAACGCTCTGTGTGGATTAAGGCACTGGAAGAAGTGAGAAAAAGCAGTTGGTTCATCTGTTATAAAATAGATTAACCGTATGTGAGATAACTGTTTTAACATTTTTTAAAATAACTCACTCAAATCAAATAAACACTGGATTGACAACCAAAGTTGTAATTAAATTGAGCTTGTTTTAAAACTTCACTTGGAGAAACTATGTACAGACACATGTACACACATGCATTTCTATCTTACAAACATGTAGATGCAGATGTATTCACCATAAGTTGAAGCACCCGTGCTTCCTTCTTTACCCATTTCGAAAGTTATTTACTCCAAACAGTTTGCCTTTCTAGAAAAATTGAGGAAGGAAAGAAGGATGGATGTGGAAAGTGGAGGAAAAGTGGAGAAAAGCAAAATGGCAGATGAGAGAAGAAAGATGGATGGATCAAGCACTCTGAAGCTAAGGACACTCAAAAACTCAACTTTGATCTCGAGACAATTATTTTAAGATAAAAAGTTAAGCTGCAGTGTCCTCAGAGAAGAACTGTGAGGAGGTAATTTCCTAGGCTATTAAATAATTATCTGTCTGCTTCAATATATTCAAACTACAGTATTTGCAAGAAAAATATATTAAGTATCTTTGAGTACCTGAGGGTCCATAGTTCAAAATAAAAGGAGATATAGTAGGTTCTCCAATCCTTTCTGAATCTTATCAAACCACTGTGTCTTTATTAGTAGGTGGTAGATTTTTCAAACATGTATTTATTAATGATATAAAAATTAATGATATCACCACACAGGAAGCACTTCAAAGTATCAGCAACTGGGTTCTCATCTTATTAAAAAGTTTCTGCACTTCAAAAGAAATCACCAACAGAGTGAAAAGAAAACCCACTCAATGGGAAAGAGTTTTAGCCAGCAACCCCTCAGACAAAGGACTTATATCTAGAACGTGAAAAACATCAAGCCCCCTGAATTCAAAGACCCACTCTAAAAGTGGGAATCTGAGATGGACACACACTTCTCGGATGAAGAAATACAAATGGCAAATAAATACACGAAGAAATGTTCAACATCACTGGTTGTCAGGGTTTATGTCAGTGGCCCCCAAGCCTCATGGAATTATGGATGTGACCAGATCTAGTGTTTGTGATTGGTTTGTTGTATCACGCTTGGATTGGTGGTGTGAGTGTTTCACTCACCCAGAGGTGGAGCCAGGATATGATGTAATGGCAGGAAGAAGGTGTGTGTCTCTCTCTTGCCAATTTGCACCTTGCTGTTTGCAGCACCCATGAATGGCTGCCCTGCTATGCCACACTGTCTTGGAGAAAACTGAGTGTGAACTGAAACCTCCAATAACTGTAAGAAATAAACCTCTCCTTCTTTAACTTTGGGCATCAGGTATTTTGTTCCAGCAATGAGTAAAAAGTAACTAAGACACTGGTCATTCAAGAAATGCAAATTAAAACATTGAGATTCCTTCTCACTCCAGAAAGAATGGCTGCCATCAAGAAATCAACTGATAACAAATGTTGTCAGGGCTGTGGGAAAAAGAAACACTTCTCCACTGTTGGTAGGAGTGTAGACTGGTGCAATACTGTGGAACTCAGTCTGGAGATTTCTCAAAAACCTGGGATTGGAAGTCCCATTTGATTCAGCTATTCCCCTTCTGGGTATTTTCCCAGAAAAATTGAAAATGTCATGCCATAGTGATACATGTGCATTCAGCAGCACAATTTATTGTAGATAAATCTTGGAAACAACCAAAATGCCCATCAACTGCAGAGTGGATAAAAAAGATGTGGTATTTGTATACAACAGAATATTACTCAGCTATAAAAATGATAATCTTAAAGCTTTTATAGGTAAATGGAGGCAACTTGAGATGATACTCATAAGTGAAATAAATCAAACTCACATTTATAAATATAATATTGTTTCCCTAGTATAAAAAATAATTAAAAACTCAAAGAGTAATAAGATCCAAAGTGTACAATAGATATTGGAAGAATGAAAGGGAAATAAAATCCTTAAAAGGAAAGAAAAAGTGGGATAGGGAAAATAGAAAAGGAAAAAATTATATGTTTGTAGGGATGCACATATAACTATATATATGCAAGATAGATAACTGTACTACTAATTTCTGTTAGCTCATCAAAAAGAACAGTTTGTGCTGTCACTGTTTGTTTGATCATTTTTTATGCCTACATCTTGCAACCTGAACAACTACTTCTAAGATAACAATATGCAATATATTAGCCTGTTTTGATTTCTACGGTTTTTTAAAATTCTGTATTATTTCTATCCTTTTTTCTGTTTTGCCTTTTAAAACAAAAAGTTAATGATGTCATATTTGATGGTGTTTTACATCTGCTGAAATTCAGCAAAAAGATTCAGATGGTGATAGCTGTTATAAAAAAGCAAAATAGATAAAATTTAAAATTACAAAATATAAAAGTAAAATACAGTTAGAGATGAGGGTAAACAAAAAGGCAGTTGGTGGAAACTATAAGGCTATGAATATTGTGAGTACAATTATAAATTTCATGAGAAGCCACTTGCTAATTTTGAGCAGGAGAGTGACATCATTACACCTATATTTAAACTCTGGTTGCCAGTGAACACTGAGTGTAGAAGGGTACAAGCAGGGTTGTAATTCAGATGTCAGAGAAGATGCATGTGGAAAATGTGCTTTCTGTATAAAACTCATGAAAATTTTAGAAGATGTTGACCAAAAGGCATGACATTTCAGTTTGGCAGGATGAGTCATTCAAGATCTATCATACATGATGACTATGGTTAATAAAACACTATTGCATACTGAAATTTACAGGGAGACTAGATTTTTTATGTTTAACCACACAAAATATATCTATATGAGGTCATGAATATGGTAATTAGCCTGATTATGATGATGATTTCAAAATACATACATGGCTCTACATAAATCAAACCATCACATTGTACACTGAAAATATAAAGTTTTATTTGTCAAATATATACCTCAGTGAAACTGCAGAGATAACAGACTTTAAGATGTATATAATGATGGCAATAAAACCATATTCCAGGAGACAGAACGTGATGGAGCTGCAGGGGATAATAGCTGTAGCCTGGTGTCCTCTCCACCCATGTCTTGCAGTTTTCCCAGTAGAAATATAACAGAAGTTTAGAAGACACCTACATTGCACTATCTCCTTGCTTGAGATGCTATTTACTCTGAAGTACTCAAGAGTCATGTATGTATGTTTGGTTCTTTCCTGCTCTAATTCTTCCTTTTTTGTTGTTGTTGTTGGTTTTTTTTTTTTTTTTTTTTTGTGCTGGGGATCGAACTCACAACCTTACGCTTATCAGAAAGGCTCTTAGGCCACTGAGCTAAATCTCTGGCCCTAATTCTTCCTTTTAAGGTTCCATGTTGCTTTAAAACACAGCTTCATCATGCATAGAATGAACTTATGGCTGTATCTGTTTAATTCTGTTCATCTTAATCTTTTTGATCCTCCCATTACACAATAAATTTACATTTATTTCCTGTGAGTTTTCAGGAAATAGAATTTTGCAGTCTATCAGGTAGCCAAGTGATACTATCAATTTGTCTACTACCAATAAATAATGTTTTAAAAACTCACTGCCCATTAGATCATGGCACTATGCCCAATGAGAGTCACAGTAGCTGTTAACAATCCATTACACAAGACTTTAGTATCTGGAAATTGTTTTCCTACATCAGGATTTTGATAAGTTTTCCAGCATGCAATTGCATAGTTTGGCTTATGGTCAGCTTCATTTATTTGTTGATATGTCCTTTTCTTGGATCTCATAGACACTGGTTTTTGTTTGTAAGATAAATGGAATTGGATTCATTCTTTCAACAATGAATATTTGCTTTCCTAGTGCAAATACTGAAGCATATATATATATATATATATATATGCTTCAAAGCCAAATAGTGCAAATATTGAAGCATATGTATATATGCTTCAAAGCCAAATCATGTGATCTTTTTGAAGATACTTAAAAAATTTTTATTTTTGAAGAGAACAACAGAACAAAGCAGATCAGAACAGAACAATGCAATCAACACAGGTTTTCAAAACAAGACAACAGGAAATCAACAGTGGTTACCATGTTTCTTGTTTTCTTTGAAATAGTTGTCCATATCTTCACACACAATGAATTCAAACAAGACAAAATAGTATAAAATCAATCAAATCAAAAGAATGGAAAACATTACAGGCCTTCAAAACCAGACAATAGGAAAATCAACAGTGGCTACCATAATGTCTCTTGTTCTCTTCAAAATAGCTGTCCATACTTTCATACATATTAAAATTAAATAATACAAAACAGACTAAAACCAATGAAAACAAAGAATAAAAGCATTACTGGACTTCACAACAAGACAACAGGAAATCAGCAATGGCTATCACAATGTCTTGTTTTCTTCAAAGTAGCTATTCATACCATCACATGTAATAAAATCAATTATTGTAAATTCTCTAGGAAAAGTTCTAGGCATATATAAGCCTATATGTGTACATCTGTCCTTTCTGTATTAGAAGAAAAAAAATTATAAGAAAAAAAGAGACAAATAAGTAACAATAATGAAGAGCCCAAAACAATGACAATACAGGCTCTCAAAACAAGGTGGTAGGAACATAACTATTGAAGTCAGGGGTTGGGAGGAGAACAATTAGAATCAGGACATGGAGTTTATAATATTATTTTTATGATGGTCACCCAGGGTTAACACAAGAAACTGCAGGAAATCTATCCACAACAGTAAAGACAGAATATTTAGCCAAGGGCCTGAATCCCACAGCAATGTCCCACATGAGTCCACATGAAGACCCAGAGCTCACAACAGTGCCTCGCATGAGTCCAGCTGGAAGTCTAGAGCCCACAAGAAGGACTCATGCCAGTCTCTTTTATGGATCTGAGCTGGGAAGGCCCAAAGGTCAGCGGTGGAAGCCAGAAAGTCTATGCCAGTGGGTTGAAGGAGCTATACTGTTAGGTCGAGGGTTCTACGCTGGAGCCAAGAAGTCACACTCACAACAAAGACCAGGGCTGTTCTAAAAAGCACCACAGCCATCTTCAGCAACACGGAGGCCCTGAGCTCCTCCAACAATAAACACAGTCAAGTACATGCCAGGAAGCCACCGTGAGGAGTTCATTCTGGAGACCAAGTGGCACACGTCTTCCTCTCCGGAGCCAGGAAGCAATTCTCGATGTGAGGACCAGAGCTTCTCCAGGAGAACCAACGGCTCAAACAGCAACTAGTAGGAGAACCCACAATGCTTCAATGCCTCTCTTCTCCTTCTCCAAGTCTCTCTATTTATGCTGGTAACTTTTCTCAGGTGGAACATCTAAGCTCAGAGACCTGCTAGCATTAAGTTGATCACTAATATTTAATCCATAACAATAACTAAGGTTATTTTGCATAGTTATCTTCAAAAGAGTTACTGAGATTACCAGATACAAATGTTCAAATTGATCTAATCCTATGAATATTAACTGTTTTGTTCCAATAAAATAGAATTAGTAGCACAATTATCTTAGCTATCTTAAGTGTATATATACAAATTTATATATTTTTTTTCTTTTTCCTTCCTTCTTTTCTGTTTCCCTGAGTTATTTTTTTCCAGAGTTATTTTTTTCCCCTTTGAGAAGTTTCTTACCCTTTCACAATATTTATTGAAGATTTTGTATCTTATTTACTTTTTCAGTTTTTTACACTAGGGAGACAATATGGTATTTACACATGTGAGTTTGATTTATTTCATTTATGAGTATGGTCTCAAGTCGCATCCATTTACCTATAAAAGCCTCAGTGAGATCCTTATTTATAGCTGAGTAGTACTCCATTATATAAAAATACCACTTCTTTCTTATCCATTCCTCAGTTGATGGTCATGTAGGTTACTTCCAAGATCTGGCTATTACAAATTGTGCTGCTACAAACATGGGTGCACATATATCACTGTGATATGATGTTTTCAGTTCTGAGAATATGCCCAGAAGTGGAATAGCTGGGTCAAATGGGACTTCCCATCCCAGCTTTTTGAGGAACCTCCCGACTGACCTCCACAGTGTACCAGTCTACACTCCTACCTATAGTGGAGAAGTGTTTCTACTTCTCCACAGCTTCTCCAGGATTTGTTATTGGTGGTTTTCTTGATCCTGGCTATTCTTTTTGGAGTGTGATGGAAACTCAGTGTGGTTTTAATTTGCAGTTATCTAATGGCCAATGGTGCTGAACATTTTTTCATGTAGTTTCTTGCCATTTGTATTTCTTCAGCTTAGAACTGTGTATTCATCTCAGATGCCCATTTTTGGATTGGGTCTTTGAATTTGAGGGTCTGATTTTTTAAAAATTTATTGTATGCTTTAGATAGAAGTCCTTTGTCTTAGGGACAGTTGACTACGTTTTTTTCCCAATTTGTGGGCTTCCTTTTCACTCTGTTGGATATTTCTTTTGACAAGCAAAAACATTTTAATAAGACAAGATCCCAGTTATTGATTCTGGGAAGTATTTCCTATGCAGTTTGATCTTTGTTCATGAATTCTCTGCCTACCATTATGTCTTCGAGATTTCTATCTACTTTATCTTCAAGCAGAGTTAGTGTTTCCTTTTTAATATTTAGATGTTTCATCCATTTTGACTTCAGTTTAGTGCATGGTGATAGACATAGGTCTAGTTTTAGAAAAACTGGAAAGTCAGTCTTTCCAGCACCACTTACCTTTCTTCCAGTGAAAATTTTTGGCCCTTTTGTCAAAGATAAGGTGGCTGAGTGTGTTTGTAGTTGTGGATGTATCTTATAATCTATTCCCTTAATCTTCAGGTCTGTTTATTCCAGTACCATACTGATTTTATTACAGTTAGCTTTGTAGTGTAATTTTGCATCAGGGATTGTGATGCTTCTTGCCTTGCTTTTGTTGCTCAGAATTGCCTTTGTTATTTTAGGTCTCTTCTGGTTCCATATGAATTTTAGGAATGATTTCTCTAGATCTGTGAGGTATGTTAATAGTGTTTTGATTGGAATTGCATTAAATATGTATAACAGTTTTGGGAGAATAGCTATTTTCACAATGTTTGTTCTTCCTATCCATGAACAAGGGATGTCTTTCCACTTTCTGAGCTCCTCTTCATTTTTTTTTCAGAGTACTGTAATTTTTACAGGATAGATCTCTTATTTCCTTTATTAGACTGATTCCTAAGTATTTCATTTTTTTTGGATCCTACTGTGAAGAGTGTGGTTTCTCTATTTCTCTCTCAGTGAGTTTGTTGTTAGTGTATAGGAATGCTATTGATTTTTGAGTGTTGACTTTGTATCCAGCTACATTACTGAATTTGGTTATTATACCTAGAAGTATTTCAATGGAGTTTTGGGGGTCTTCTATGTAGAGTATCATGTCATCTGCAAATAGTGATAATTTAACATCTTCTTTTCCTTTCCTTATTCCTTTTGTTTCTCTTATCTAATTGTTCTGTCTAATATTTCCAGCACTATATTGAATAGGAGTGGTGATAATGGACATACTTGTCTTGTGTCTGATTTTAGAGTGAAAGCTTTTAGTTTTTAATCATTTAATATGATGCTGGCTGTTGGGTTGTCATAGATGGCTTTTATTAGATTGAGGTAAAGACCATCTATTCCAATTTTCTGTAGGGTTCTTATCATGAATGAGTGTTGGACCTCATCAAAAGCTCTTTCTGCATCTATAGAAATGAACATGTGATTCTTATCTTTGGCTTTATTGATAGAGTGGATTACATTTATTGATTTGCATATGTTGAACCATCCCTGCATTCCTGGGGTGAATATCACTTGGTCATGATGTATGATCTTCTTGATGTTGAACACATCTTGAAAGGCAATTAAACTTAACATTTGTAGCACCAGAATTGAACTGATAGCAATGGAGTAGTTTTGGCCCACCTTTCACAGATGAAGGCAGTGAGAATTGCTTTGTGACTGTCACCTGCCTGCCAGTGGTTATATGATGTTGTGTATTATAAAGTACAGTACATCTCAATTTCAGAGATGTGAAAATATCTTAGTCTGAATTAAATACAGCACAAAGTAATTTCACTTGATCTCTGGTTTCATTTTCAATGGCTTCATTTACTTTTGTCCAATTATGAACTAAAACTATTAGATGGAAAATTCCAGAAGTACACAGAGAAACGGCATTCATCTAACTTACATAGCAATGTATTATCATAAGTACTGTATACTATTATTAGTGATTGTCAGTCTCTTACTATATTAGTCAGCTTTTTAGTAAAATGCATGAAAACAATCAACTTTGGAGGTTTTGTGTATTCGGGCTCCTAGTTTTAGAGATTCTAGTCCATGATTGGTAGCCTGTTGCTTTCGGGCCAGTGGCAAGGTCCCATATCATGACAGGTGTGTGGTAGAATAAAGCTTCTCATAGCTGAAACTAAAAAGGTAGGATGAAGAAGAGGATCTCTTCTGGGGTCTCACTCTTTCCTTTAAGGGTTCACCTCCAGGGACCAGAGGACTTCCCATTAGTCCTTACCTTGAAAGCTTCCACCACCCCCAATAGTGCCAAGCTGGGGGCCAATCCTTTAACATATGGGCCTTTGTGGAACATTCCAGATCCAAACAATAGCACTCATATGCCTGATGTATAAATTAAACTTCATGATAGGTATGTATGTATAGGAAAAATATGATGTGTAAAGAGTTTAGTACTATCTGATGTTTCAGGCATCCACCATGGGTTTTAGAAAATATATCTCTCAGATGAAGGAGTCTACCATACATTATTTGCTGTGTTTTCCATTTACTAGCATGTAAGCTTTATGAGGGCATGGACTTATTTTATTTCACTCGTCGTCTCCGCATCTGAGTTCCTAGAAGAGAGCCCAGCACAGATTTGCCAATGAGTAAACTGGAAACCAGGGAAATTTCAGTACAAGCCACAAACTGTGAGGAATTTCTCTTACAAAGCTGAGGAGTCTATATAGAAAAAGAAGCCAAGAACAAGTAAAACCCTCCCCCACTAGTGAAAGAAAGGGGAACAGACAATGAAAGCTTCATAATTTAGAGGAAGCTTCATGTGCTGGAGGTAAAGAGCGTCTGAAGGATGGCCAAGGGCACATCTGGGTTATGTCACCAGTTCCTTGGCCTGGAAGTTGACTCGAGCATGAAACTCAGCATCTTTTTCTCAGGTCTCCTGTTCTTGATCCTGGATGGCATACCAAGAAAAATATCACAGCAATGGCTGTCTCCCAATGACAAAGACTATATCTAGCAAAGAATGGGTTCTCTGTTCAAGGTAACTGCCAACTGCCACAGTCAACACCACAAAGTAATTCTTAGGAAAGAGGTAACATTTCCCGAGTCACTGCTTCCAGCTTGGTTCACCTGCTGTTCTTCAGATTTCTTTTTTTCCATGTTGAAACTCTTACAAAACCAAACCTAACCTGTCAAAAACCTGGCATTTATTTTCATTCTTTATATCAGAATTATTTAACCCACATTTGTACATATGACTGTCAAAATCAAATTAGTGTACGTATCTATCACTTCCTCAATTTATCCCTTATTGTTTGTTTTGTGATGCAGATATTTAAACACATTTCAAGTATAATCATCCCTCAGTGTCCAACGGGATTGCTTCTAAGACCTCCACATATACCAAAATCCGTGAATATTCAGATACCTTACATAAAATGCCATAACAATTTGCATATGTCCTATAACACACTTCAGTATATTTTAAACATCTATAGATTAGATGTAATATCTAGTACAATGTAGATGCTAAGTATGAAGATACTATATGATATTGTTTAGTGAGTAACAATAAGAAATAAATTGTAGGTGTTCAGTATACACATCATTCTTTTCAAATTTCTGCCAACAGTTGGTTGAATCTATGCAAGTGGAAATTTAGACACAAAAAGTACATTGTGTTGGTGGTCCCATTTGACCCAGCTATTCTATTCCTAGGCATATTTCCAGAAGAACTGAAAACATCTTACCACAGTGATATATGTGCACCCATGTTTATAGCAGCACAATTTGTAATAGCCAGATCTTGGAAACAACCTAAATGCCCATCAACAGAGGAATGGATTAAAAAACTGTGATAGTTTTATACAATGGAGTACTACTCAGCTATAAAGAATGATCACATTGAAATATTTCTAAGTAAATGGATGCAACTTGGATGCAACATGGCCATAAGTGAAACAAATCAAACTCACATGTATAAACACTGTATAGTCTCCCTAGTGTAAAAAATGGTAAGAGTACAGAAGATTTTATGGTAATAATGGTTAACCATTATATTGCTTTGAAGTCTTATGCTTTCATTCATTGGTTGGAATGGTTTTATTCTGCTTTGTTTGATCTTAATATATGTAATGGCATGAATAGTTACTTTGAAGAAAAGACAATATGGCAGCCATTGTTGATTTAATATCATCTTGAAGTCCTACCATGCTCTTGTTTTTCTATTATCATTGGTTCTATCATGTTGTGTCTTGTTGGATTTTAATATGTATAGTAGTATAAACACATTTTTTATGGAAAATGAGATAATATAGTAGCCATTGTCCATCTTTGGTTATTTGGTTCAGTATGCCCTGCAGTACTTTCATTCTCTTCAGTGGTTTTATTCTATTTTGTTATGTTTGACATTATTGTGTGGAAAGCTAAGCTCAACTATTTCAAAGAAAGAGACATTATGATAGCTACTGTTAATATCCAATTGTCTTGTTGTGAAGTGCTGTGTTGCTTACATTGTTCTGTTCTTATCTGCTTAGATCTGTCCTCTTTTGTTTTATTCTCTTTAAAATAAAAAAATATTTAAAAAGTACATTGTATACAGCCCAGCACTATTAACTGTAATCATTATGTGCTATGTTAGAACCTGAAACTTACTCATCTTTTAACATAAAGTTATGCACTTTGACCAGTATACCTTCTTTTCCTACAGCCTTGCCCCTGGTAAATAGCACTGTCCTTTTTGTTTCTATTAGCCCTCAAAATATCATGATTCGAATTGCTAAATAGAGCAACTCCTCATCTGAGTATGCACCTAAAGAAAATGATACCTGTACCATGCAGAGATATCTATACTTTCATGTTTCCTGTAGCATTGCTTATACTAGCCATGATGTGAAAACAGCCAAAGTATTATAATGAGATAGACAGATAAAGGAATTATATATATGATGTAAATATATATAATATATATAATGCAATGTTAGCCCATAAAATGAAGATAATCCTGTCATTTGCAACAACAAGAGTGACTCTTGAGGGCATTTTTCTAAGTGGAGAGTGTGTGTGTGTGTGTGTGTGTGTGTGTGTGTGTGTATTATGATCTCATTTATATGTACAGTTGAAAACACTGCTATTCTGGGTGGCTACTAGCTGTCCCTGGAGCAATTCAACTTCATAGCCAATAACACGCAGTGAATTGCCTGTCTTTGTAAGCTAAGTAAGGGAACAAGCCATGAGGCACTGTATTACCATCCAGGGAAATGTGGAAAAGTTACTTTACATGACTCTGCTCATGGTGCTTCATGTCTTAAAGGAAGAAGAGATAACTACTACTCCATCAAAATAACAGATTGGGACATGCAGCAGATTAAATGAACATATATATATATATATATATATATATATATATATATATATATATTGTGCTAATGCTAGCGCTTGACACCTGAACACTAGTTATTACTATGGGCTCTCTTTCCCTTCTGCCTAACTTAATGTGCATTGTGTTTGCTTTTTTGATACCAGGGATCAAACTCATGACCTTGCGCTTGCTAGGCAGGTGCTTTCGCTGTTGAGCTAAATCCCCAAACCTTAATGTGCATTATTATCGTGTTGTTAATAGCACTAAGACACCAAAGGTATATGATATAACTGCTAAATAAAACATTTCCATAACTAGAATACAACACGATTATCATAAATATTGTTTAAGCCCAGTGTGAAGACACAGGCCTGTAAGCCCAGCATGTGGGAGGTGAAGGCAGGAGAATCGCACTGGTTGGAGGCCAACCTGGGCTATACAGTAAGTTCAAGCCCTGTCACATTACATGGAGAGACATTATTTTTAAAAAAGAGAGAGATGGGGAGAAAATGATCAATATTTACAAAATACATACTTTTAATGAGAAAAGAGTCTGTTCAGGTAGGTGCCAAAAAATATAGCAGTGGGTATTTTTTTTTAGAATTATGATGTGGAATTTCCAGTAATATTATTTATGTGTGTAAATGATGTGTGTATTTAGATAGGTACAGCTAAACACAAAAATTAAATAATACATGTTCAAATAATGAAAATAATCAGAAATAATAATCAGAAAAATAATCAGAAAAAAAAATTGTACCACATGGGGCAGGCAATAGGCTACTACCCTTAACATATAAATAGCTTCTAAATGTAAATATAAAAATATGGCACCTCAAAACAAAATGACAAAATCAAGGGATTCATAAAAGAAACACAGATGGTTAATCATTGTATTGTAAAGAATTCCTACATTTTTGACACAGTAGTTTTCAATTCTAGAATTTTTCAGTAAGAAAACCATCAGTCACATAAAGATATATTTATCATAGAAACAAAATTTAAGAAATTTATTAGGTACATTGTGGTTCATTCCTACAATATGTTTTCTACAGCACTTACATTTTTGGTGAAATACAAAATAATACTAGGTAATAAAGTAGGTAATAAGGGCAAATGAGGCAGAAATGTAGTTTTTAAAAATTATTTTTATTATGGGGAATTAAGTGAAGGACTTTCACATTGAACTATATCCTTTTTAAATTTTGAAATAGGATCTTGCCAAGTCACAAAGTTTCCCAGGCTTGGCTCGAACTTGTGATCCTTCTCCTCAGCCTCCCGGAGTGCTGGAATTACAGGCATGCACCACCATGCCTGGCTAGCAATGTGCTTTTTGTTCTTCAGAATCATGTGTAGAAACTAAAAAAGAACTGGAGACATAGTCATAAAGTCTCTGCACATGGTCAAATATAGTAATTTTTATTTTATGTTCTGTATATTTTTTATTTCCTGCACTTGTTTCTTGCATGTCTTTTTATCTTATAAACAATGAGTTAATATTCTATTGTTATTGTTCAAAAATGAAAAAATGGCCACAAATAAAGCAGCTTGAGACAAATTTATTATCTGACAGTTCTCTAGAAGTCCTACATGGGTCTTGCCAGGTCAAAGCCAAGCTGTCAGTGAGGCTACATTCCTTTTTGTATGATTTAAGGAAGAATTGATGGCTTGCCTTTTCCAGGACCTAAAGGTCACTCACATTCCTTGGTTCATGGTCCTTTCTTCCATCTTCAAAGCAAGCAAAGCTAGGTTGAGTCCTTTCCACCTTGCATCATTCTGACATCCTCTTTTGTCTCTCTCTTCCATTTCAGAATCTTTTCAATATGTTAAACTCACCCAAATAATCCAGGATAATCTATTTAAGGTCACATGACTGGTGACTTCAACTCCACCTGCAGTTTTGAGTCTCTCTGGTCGTACGATGTAATGTACTCACAGATAACCAACATCAAGACGTGGGCATCCTTGAATGGGGCATTATTCCGTGACAACAAATGGCAAAACCCAAGAAATGTCATTCTATGTAAATTTTGGTAAATAAAACAGATATACTTTAAATGCACATGAAGAGAGTTTAACAAGTCAAACATGACATCATGTACCAAAAAAAGTCAAGATCCATCTGGAATTACCATCAAAATGTAGCTGTCCTCTCATTTGTCCAGAATATCCTTGCTGCCCCTCTTGTAAATGCTGCTTTGTCTCAAAGAAATAACTCTCCAGAAAGTGACTAACAAAACACTAAGCACTAAGAAGAGGCCATTATTTATTTTTCAAAAGCTCTAATTATTTAAGAATGGTTCATAATTTTATTAAGCACTTTAATACAAAAATACAGTTAATTTGTATAAGATTCACTGATGATCTCTCACAAATTCATTTCATCAAGCTAGAACATAAATCCTAAGTCTTTTTGGCATCCATAAGTACAGGACAAATTTCAATTGCCATATCAGTAAAAAAAAAAAAAAAAAGTCTCAGTCTTCAAATAAAACATAACAATTAAATGCTACTAAGAATTGGTAAATATCACAAAGGTTTTATACAAGGAATATTATCACTTGTTTTAAATAAGTGCACGATGAAAGTAGCTTTGATTTTTCAAGGTCTTTCCAAGTCTCATACTGCCCAAGTGGTCTTCACCGTCTCAGGGCAAAAGAAAGGTCTGACACAGAAACCATTACTGTGATGTAGTATTTCTCAATTGCTTTCACTGCCTTGTGGCTACTGGTCAAGATCCCTGGGTAATTCCATCAGTCTCTTGTGCACTGGACATTGGGAGTTAGCCTCAGAGAACAAATCTCACCTCCCACGTTCACACCTCACCTTCCTGACTTGGAAAACACCTCCAGTTAATGAGCAAATCTGGCATCTGTCAGCTTTTTGTAAGCAAGCATTTCACAAGGTTTACAGAAAAGTAAAGTAAACAGAGTTCTGAGTAACAAAAGAGTGGCGTTTATGCATTCTTTGATTCACTTTAAAGGATGGTATAAACTGACTTTTTAACCAAGCATTAGGCAAGATCTGGGCCCAAGCCATTCTATAATAAACAGTGACATGGCTATATTAAAATATTTACTTAGTGTGCTAAAGTGACTTATAGGAAGAGTGGCTACTACATAGAAGACCTAAGTATTAAGGCGTCAGGTGCCACGGGCGGCATAAATATTCCATGTGCACTTGTTTATAGGAAAACCCCATCTGGATTCGGCTAAAACAGCAGGCACCCTGGTGACCCTAGTTTTGCTATTGGAAAATATAACACAAGTGTTCACTCATCTAGAATAACTACAGTGCTAAGTGCCAAATGACAGATGGGAGGGGATTGGCTTTTCTCAATAAAATCCAGGCACTCCATTGTGAGAGGTTTCATTGTAAGGGCTCCTCAGCATTTATAGATTTTCAGAGTAGGAATGTGGCTAGGCAAGGTGCTGGGTCAGACTGGCCAAAGCTGGCCTATGGTCAGGATAGCTGAGCCTATGACACGCAAACTGGGCAAGCCGGGGAAATCTTGGCCTGGACTAGTCCATAAACCCCAGCATTGGAAATCCCCATTCAACCACTTCTCCCCTTCCCTCAATGTAGGTATGCTGAGGAGTGGTCAAACAGACAGGCTGGGGACCAAGCCTGGTCGTGTGATCAAAATGGAACAGTATGAACTTCCACTTGGATTTAATAGATTTCATTTCATGTATCCCACTCACTACAAAGATGTAATGAGTGCCTCCCATGCATCAGTTCTTTCTAGGTGACCAAGATACAGCAATGTGTCATTCCTACTTCTGTGGAGCTGACCACCTGGACATATCACATGATGATTATATGCATATTTAACACGATTTCAAGAAGTGGAAAGGAGAAAAATTAAGCAAAACATAAGAATAAAGAATAAGAATTCCATTTTAGATAAATGAGCAGATAATTCAAAGCTCCTAGATTCAAAGGGGTGGAAATCAGGAAAGTATGTTCCATCTAATTTACTGTCTTTAACATCATACTTCACAAGGTGCACCAATTGCACCATGACATAAAGCAAACGATTCTGATCCAAAAGTTGCTTAAAATAGTAACATAAGCCTTAATATTAACTTATTCCATAGGCGTGAGAAAATTGTATCATTTCATAGATGGGAAAATCAAAATCTAGAAAGGTAATATAACATACTCAAGGCAGAAATATTGGTTCTTTTCATGTTACATTTCTATACAGAATTGTCTGCCCAATATAGAAGCCACCAATCATGCATGAATATTTATATTAAAATTAATTAAATTTTTACCAAATTAAAAATTCAGTCTTTCAGTGGCATTTGTCATATTCAAGTGCTCCATAGCAATAAGAGACAGATGGCTGCCTTACTGAACAATGAAGACTATAAAACTCTCCACTACAGAAGAAACATTTATTGGTGAACCATGTTCTAGAGTTCTATGGAATCTGTTTGCTCCTGAGGGACCAAAAGCAACTGTTTGCTTACATTACTTCAATTTTTATGAGGTGATTTCAACTTAATAGCTTTGAACTCAGTCTAGTTGTCTTTTATGTGAATAAAAATAAATGCTTGGGAAATTGTACCATCCATGAGCCTTTCTTGAAAACTAGAAAACAGTTTGAAGATATATTCTAGCAGATTGTAACAAAGACAATTCAAAAGCTGCAGGGTGGTTGCTATCACCAGAATATGTACCTTCAAATTCATATCAAATAGAAAATCACTAGTAAGATGTTGTTAGGAGGGCCCTTTGGGGATTGATTAAGTCACAAAGGTGGAGCCCTCATGGATTGGATTAGCGCCTTAGCAGAGGGCATGAGGCACAAATTCATTTCTTGCACTGTTTTTGCCATGTGAGGACACAAAATTTGTCCACCCTGGAACATACAGCATTCAAGGCACAGTGTTAGAAGCAAAGAGCTGTCTTCACTGTACACCAAACCTGTTGGTAACTTAAACTTGGACTTCACAGTCTCCAGAATTATAAGAAATAACTATCTGTATTTTATGCATTACCAACTCCTAGATATTTTGTTATAGTAGCACAGATATTTAGATTAAAATAGTGATAAAATCAGAGTACAAAAGTCTGTATGTTGAACATCAAAAGCAATTATCTATATAAACAAATGTGGTTAAAATTTCATCTAACTAAATGTGATTGCAATGCTCTAATGAAAATTTAAAAACATACAAAATGTAAACATGATTTAACGTGTAGTACGGAGTTTAAAATAAGTGGTATTAATATGGTTGCATGAAAACACACAAGGCTGACCTTGACAGTGGACTTGCTAATATAGTCCTGGCAAGAGTGTCAGGAGTGCACCTCTTTGATATGTATTAATAACCTAGAAACTGTCAAACTTACCCTACCCCTTTGTTCCATTCACAGGATGCCATCTGATAGCAGCACCAAAGAAACCTTTGGTACATTCTTCATTGCAGTATAGTGTACAGACAACAATAAAATTGAAAATATATTCAGTATGAGAGTAGTAGTTAATCTACACTATATTCATAAAACGCAATCTCTCATGCACACTAAAAATCATGATTTAAAACATTTCAATGGAAAATATTTATGATTGGGTCTTCAGGGGGAAATAGGACATGATGGTGCTAGCTAAGACTTATTCAGTATTTAGTGAGTACCAGTCGCCTTTCTTAAGACTTTGTATCAATTTTATCATTCACCCTTCAACATACCTTCACATAATTAATTCCTAATATGCTATTGAGAAGGCAGAGACTCTGCTTACTCTTGTGCCCTACAAGCCAGTAGTTGATGAATGCAGACCAAATCACGCAGTGCCTGTGTTCCTGACCACTTCCTTCACAGGGAACTCTAAGCAGAACACTCTCGGGTTTTTGTTTTTAAAGTATATGCACATTTAGAAAGTATCCCAGCTGGAAAGAGGCCAAAACCTTAACAGTGATTGTCTCTGAATGGTGGGATTACAGATCATGTTTATTTTCTTCTTCAAATTAATGTCTATTTTTAAATCATCTGGCAATGAACATTATTCAACAATCAAGAAAAAAATTTTAATGAAAAAGAGAAGCCATCACCATACACAGATTTGTACATCAAGGGGGAAAAATAATAATTCAAAAGGCAAAGCTAAAAATGGAATTCCAAAGTGTTGCCTGGAAATTAGTGGGAGTTCAAAGGAGTTAAATAAAAGATGGAAAATTGGAGGCGTGCCATTACTAAATCTTTAAGCTCTTCCAAAAGGTTTCTGTTTGCGGTTGTTGGTTTCTATCTCTCGGGCCTCAGCTTAACAGAGGAGCATTTACACAATTACTAAGCACTTAGAAGCCACTCAGGGACTGTAGTCTTATGAGTCTGCCTTGTTGCTGTTATTTTATTTTACTGAGTTTGTTATTGGCCTAACACGTGAACTTACTATCCACTGAACCCTCCCCCCTCCCACCACTTTTATTATCTTTATTTTTTTTTAAATCAGGCAACACTTTGTTGAACAAACCTGACCCTGAAGAATGCTTTCTGGCACATTGTCCAAGAAGTCTAGCAGAAGTTTGTATGATTATCTTGATGAGTGAGCACAGTTTAGTCTAGTTTCTTTTTTTGTTGAATAACACCACGGCCCATAATCCCCCAACAAATAAGAGCGTGAGTCTTACCTTTACCATGAGCCACTGTGGCCCAAAGAGGTTGTAAAAGCTAACTTCACATACTACGGCGAAACCGCTGTAAGTCAGCACGAATTCGTCATCCTCATTGTCACACTTCCATTTGCCATCTGCGACATCCTAAAGGGTGTTTCATTCCTGTATTTAGTTCCAGACAAGCACCTTCTAATGCCTAGATTCGGAATTTTTAAAGCTACTCTGAAAAATGACATATTAATTATTTAAAACTTGGAATAATTCATTTCTATGGGCCCCTTTATGATCTAACTTTCTTTTTCAGTTTCCTCACCTTTTAAACTCCAAGAAAACAATTCCTGGGAGAGAAAGAATGGATAATGTAAGAATCTCAGGAGTCACCCAGGTCTGGGTTTGAATTCAGCTCTGTCATATACTAAACAAAACTTTTCACAAGTGTTTAACTTCTCTGAGTCTTATTTGCCTAGAAATCAGAGTACTGGCATTAAGATTCAAAAGATAACAGGTATAAAATTCTAGTGGGATGCCTGGCACATACTATATGTTTAAGAAATACATTCTTTCTAGCCCTTTTCATTACCCTTAGAAAAGCATCTGCCCTCTAGCAAGTTCCTTGGGGCCTGAAGTTCAGGAAGTTTCAGGCTGTGCTGTTTGTTTTCACTTAGGTTCTTGGAGATGAAAACATATATAAACCCAAGTTCATTTTACTGGCCAGCTCAGTGCCACATACCCTGTTTTTTATGTTTAATCCACTGTGAAGTTATCGTGTCTTCCTGATCACCTGTAGTTAGCAATACAGGCTGAGTGATGCTGAGGTAACAAACAGCACCAGCTTCTCAGTGGCCAAAAGCAACAGTAGCTTAACATTGTCTGACCTGCAAAAGACACAGTTATGAGAATGAAAAGACAAGTCACAGGCTGAGAGAAAATATTTGCAAAACATACATCTGATAAAGGCTTTGCATACAAGAGGTACAAGAATTCTTACACCCCGAAACAATAAGGAAACAAGTAACTTCAATGAAAAATAGAGTATAGACTTGAACAGACAGCTAATTTTAGAAGATAGACAACAAATATATATTTGAAAAGATAGTCCTCAACAATGTCATTAGGGTATTGAAAATTAAAGCAACAATAAAGTACCACTATACACTTAGCAGAATGGCCAAGATTCAAAATAATGATTGCACCAAAGGCTGATAAGAATGTGAAGCTGATCCATAGACAGAAGAGACATTGGAGAACCCACAATCACAGCAGCACCATTCACATTGCCTAAGACATGGGAACATTCTGAGTCTCTGTCAATAGACGAGTGGATTAAAAAGCGCTTTGTGGTAAACGTCTTCCTCCAGTGTGAGCCAGGAGCAGAACCAGTGAGCAGTCCCCAAGATCTGGCCACGGCCATGGTGGAACCCAGGTGGCTGCACAAAGAAGCAATTTGCCTGCCCTCTTGGTAAGCGCCTTCCTCTGGCTTGAGCCAGGAGGAGACCCAGTTGTGTCTCCTGTGAGCCTACCGGTACAAGGGCTTGGAATACAACATCCTCCCCTAACTCCCATTAGCAACTGGGGACAGAGGTCTGAGCATCTCTTGGCAGGATGACTGTGTGCAATAGAGCAAATATGGGGGGTCTCCTATATCTTCTGTTTGAAAGCCAGTGTTGTTTTCAGTTTTGTTTCATTATGATTAATTGCTTTACTCTATTCAATATTCTCTTTCGATTGGTTTTATAATGTTCTGTCTTTGGTTTGATTTTGCTATACCTGATTGACTGGACAACTATTGTAAAGACAATGAGATATACTATGGTACCTGTTACTGTTATCCTGGGAACCAGCTGTGAAGTTCTGTACCACATTCACTGCCCTGTCTCAACTGGCTTTGGTCTGTCTTGTTTAGTTGCATTTCTACTACCCTCAAAATAAAAAAAAAAAAATAAGAAGAATGTGAAGCCACTGAAACTCCCTTGTTCCTTGCTCACAGGAATGCAAAATGGTGCAAATACTTGGAAAGAAAAATTTGGTAGTTTCTTATAAAACTAAACATGTTATATGACCCAACAATTATGCATTTTGTATCTAAAAAAATCCAAAACTATGTCTCCACCAAAACCTGCACATGGATATTTACAACAGCTTTAATGATAATTTTCAGAACGTGTAAACAGTTAAGATGTTCTTTAGGTAAGTGAACAGATAAACTGTAGTATATCCAGAGAATAGGTTATAGTTTTGTGCTTAAAAAACAAACAAACAAAAAAAAAAAAACAGTGCTATCCACCATAAAAAGACATGGCAGATCTTAAATTTATATTCTAAGTGAAAAAAGCCACTTAAAAGCTACTTACTATATGATTTCAACACTATGATATTTTGGAACAGAGAAAACTGTGGAGACAATAAAAAGTTGGTAGTTTTCAAAGGTGGAGTGGGCAGAAGTAAGAAGTACAGACAGAGCATAGAGACATTTTAGGGCAGCAAAACTGCTCTGTAATACTGTGGAGATTCATGTACGGAGTAGCACATTTGCCCAGATTCACAGAATGTACACCTCCAAGAGTGAACCACCAGTGTATACTATGGACTCTGTGTGACAACCGTGTCTGTATGGATTCATCAGTTGTAACAAATGGACCAGCCTGGCAGGGGATGTTGGTAATGGAGAAAACAGACATGTGTGAAGGAAGCAAGTATATAGTAAATCTCTCTACTTTCCACTCACTTTTGCTGTAAGCTAAAACTCTTCTAAAAAATAAATCTATTTTTAAAAAGAATAATTATTCTTAGAGGTCAAGTGGCTTGGTTAAGATCATACAAGAGAGTTCCTTGCACATAGAAGACATAAACACTTGTTGAATGAACGAGTGAAGCCATGTGCGAATTAATGAAAAAGTGGGATGATGAAGACCAGGTGACCTGTTTCTTCATTCATAATTATAATACTTCCTCCTGGTTTCCTCCACCTTTATCCCAAATTCACCTAGCAATTACCCTTCATCCCAACAAAAAGTTTCTGGGCATTATTTTTCTGTATTTGTAAAATAATTTGGGCTTCTGGGTTCTAGACTAACAAGTAGCAAGCAAATGTTGTTGTATGAAAACACACACACACACCCGTGAGTATGTACAAAACCTATCCAACTTAGAGTGGTCACTGTATAGGATGGTTGAGGAAATAATGATTTACATAATTCAGACCAAATGCCTGTTACCAAGGCCAAAGTTATAACAGAGATATTCGGGTCCACAGATTGTTCTTACTCTGAATTTTGTTTCCCTTTGGCACTGACACCATACTTTCAGAGATGTGATTGTTCTACGCAAACACTTGGCCTCTGGGGTTCATCTGGGAACTCAGATGACTGGAGAAATTAAATGAGAGATAGACAGACAGACAGAGATAGCAGAGAGAGACAGTGAAAGACACACAGAGAAAGAGGCAGAGAGAGAAAGAGGCAAAGAGAGAAACAGGCAGACAGGGGAGAGAGAGGTGAGAGAGAGAGAGAGAGAGAGAGAGAGAGAGAGAGAGAGAGAGATCTAACTGAAAATGCATTTCTAGTACCAGACAGAACATAGAGAATGAAAAATTCCTCTTCCATGAGAATCAAAAATTGCTCACGAGCCAAATTCATCTGTTGAATGCTGAAAGTGACAAAATGCAGCTCAGAGAGGGAACGCACTGAATCATTAAAAAGATTCCTAAGAAACTTAACAAGTACATCTAGACACTGCTCAAGTATGTGCTCTGATGGCTCATGGAAACATCCCGGGGACGCAATTCAAGTGGCTTGGAAAGTGCAGCTCTCTCTCTGGAATGACTCACTGCAGAGGAGACCTAAGCGAGTCAAGGTACTGTAACCGTAATTGGGAGTTTTCAGAGTTCAGATAAAACCCTTTACTTTGAACACACATTATCATATGAAGGTATTAGGGGATGAATGGAAGATGTGAAAATGAGTTATCTCCTTTAAATTTTATTTTTATTATTCATTTGTTACTATAATTTTTGTACATGCATGTGAGCCTGTGTGTGTGTGTGTGTGTGTGTGTGTGTGTGTGTGTGTGGTGCAGACAGGGAAATCAGGGTCTCCTACATGCTACACAAGAAGTCTGTAACTCACCTACACCTTCAGCTTCTTACTCATTTTTCATGAATAATACAGTCATGTTTCAACATTTGAAGAATACAAAGTAGTACACAGCAAAGTTTCTGCAGTGAAAAATCTGCCCCCTCCTCTCCCAATCATCCAATTCTCTTCTTGGAAACAATGATCAATTTGCGGTATGTTCTTCTACACTAATTTTTATGCAATTGCAAGCAAATAAGTAATGTTTTAAAACTTTACCCCTCGTAATTCCAATGCTGACCTATTAATAAAGCCATTCTACAACTTGTCTTTTTTTAACTAAAATAAAGACTAAGATCAAATATTAAAATTGGGCACATGAAAACCAATGAAGTAACTCTGTATCAAATTGCTATTCTGTAAGTACAAAAAAACTAATCAAATCAAGTAAACTATAAGCATAATACATTGACTCTGTATCCTCAGTGACAACATTTTAATGATAAAAGGAAGTATAAAGAAACCCAAATTTTACTTAGTTGATATGTTTAGTATTGATAAGACAGTGGTTATTGTGAAACAGTGTTAAATGAATCATTAAACAGCAAAAAATTAAACAAACTGAGTAATCAGGAATGAGGGCGTCTTACGTGAGAGGCAGGAGGTAAAATATGAGGAAAGAGAGAAAGAGCTTTGTGTTATTGTGCTGAAATGAGGGCTAGCAAGATAAACTAGCTGTGGACAGTTAAAAGGCTCAGAACTGAGTCACCTCAGAAGCGAGGAGCACAAGCTAAGAGAGTCACAATCTTGGTGTCTAAATTCTCTTATCACTAAAAGAGCACAGGAAATTTTGGGGGAAAGGCTGTTCCCAAGTCAAAGGAAAAGGAAGTGTCACGCGGTCCTGGAACCTTTCCTCATGTGCCAGGAGTCACAGAGACATCCAAAAACCAACCTGACACATCAGAGTGCACAAAAACCAGCTTGAAGGGGCTTCCAAGGGTCAAAACTTAAAGTAATTAGAGCAACCAAAGGAAAGATAAATAATGGATATTTTATTTGTAAAAAGCAGTTAGGGCAATTTAAAGTGCAGAAAAGGCAAGAGAATGGAACCTTTATTTCAAATGGGAACAAGATGATGAAATTAGTTTAGACTTAGAGAATGAATGTTAACACCTCCAGTGTACTAATCAGACAAGAATCAATAGAAACAGGAGCCAGGAAAGTCTCAGATTTTATAATTTGGAACTGGCCCATACGTCAGGTTGTAAAATTCCCGTAAGCTAGTTTTGATAGATACCCATGAAGAAGTAATCAAACTCCACAGAACGAAATGTTAGCATAATCAGACGTTCTCAAAGTACCACATCTCAATGTTGTATTACTATACCAGGACTGATGCAAAAAAATCAAACCAAAACAAAAAAACTCCAAAGACTGAGTGACTTAAAACAACAAAAAATTATGTTGTCATTCTTTTGAAGGCAGGAAGTCCCAGTTCAAGGTGCCAGTAAGGTAGGCTAAAAAATTGAGGTCTCTCCTGAATTGCATATGGCAAGCAGCTCGCTGCCTTCACATGGTCATCTCTTCAGCACATATATCCTTCTGTCTCTGTGTGCCCGCGTTTCCTATTTTTACAAGGATAAAAATCAGATTGGATTGGAGCCCATCCATGTAACCTCATCTTACTTCAGTTACAGTTTTAAAGACAAGCCCTTATTTCCAAATGCAGTCACACTCTGAGGTACTGAAATTAGGGTGTAAATATTGGGGTGACAAATTTAGCATGTAACATATGCCTTCTTAAATACCAAGAGAATTGCAATGGGAAAGTCAGGTGGAAAACACCCTAGTTTAAAGAGCACATTTAGCCAGAGTGCCTGCACAGAGTCTTTGCAAATACGTCACCTGAATCTAATTGTGAAGAAACAATCAGATAAATGCAGATTATAAAGATTTCTGTAAGTCAACCGGTGCTCTGTAGAAAGATCACTTGATGTGTCCTCCGGAAAGTTAGACATTATATTACAATGCAACATGCATACCCGTATTTATAGCAGCAAAGTTCATAATAGTTAAATATTCCAAGCAGCCTATATTTCCATCAACAGATGAATGAATAAAGTGTGACATTTATACACAATGGAATATTTCTCTGCTGTAAAGGATAAATTTGTGCCATGGGTAGGAAAGCATATGCACCTTGAAACCATAATACCAAATGAAATAAAGGAAACACACAATCTTATATATTCCATGGTTTCTCTTATATGAGAAACCCAAAGTATACATAAATTAAAGAGAAAAATTAAAGACAAATAAAAGGAAATAGGGAGATAAGAAACCAAGAGATAGAGATTGATGGGGAAGATATGTTAAAATAACTAAGCTGTGTTATGTTCATATACTAACTCCCTAAAATGAATGTAATCACTATGTATTACAAACGTGTACTAATAAAAATTCTTATATAAAAATAAAGGACAAGAAAAAGTTAAATGGGTTAAACTAGATACATTGGAGCTAAAGAGATGTAATAATCAATTACTAAACCCTGAATCCAGACAAAAATATCATAAAGAATCCTTTTAGGAAAACTAAGAAAATTTGAATTGTGTTACAAATGTAATTGCTCCAGTGCTAAATTTCTTAGATGTTGAGTGTTGTAGCTTTGTATTTAGGAAAGATGTTTTAATGTCTTTATTTTTAAGTGGTACCACAAAATATGCCCATAAGTAACAATTTTGAGTCTGGGTAAAAGTATATGATATATTCATTATAGTATTTTCATACCTTTTTATTTGAATTTTTAAAATGTAATGTTAAAAGAGAAAGACAAAAATTAATAAAAAGGGAAAAAGAAGGAACTAAGAGAAGAAAGAAGGGAAAAAGGAAAGAGAGGGAGAGAAGGAAAAACAATGTATCTTTTGGAGATAACACCCAATCAGATATATGGCACACATGGGCTTTCTTTTATACCTGCACGTGCAGTTTCCATTGTGTGAATGTAGCATTTCAAAACCAGTTCTCTGTTGCTAAATAGAGTTATTCTTTGGTATTCCTGAGGGATTGGTTACAAGGCCACTCATGGATGTCAAAATCAGCACATGCTCAATTCCCCTGGTAAATAGTATGGTGTTTCCATGTAACCTTCAAATGTCCTCCAATGTGCTTTAAGTAATCTCTAGGTTACATATGATGCCTATTACAATGTGCATGCTGTTAACTAGTTATACATTGCTATGTAACTACAAGGTTTAGAGAATAAGGATAAGAAAAAGTCAAGACATGTCTTTTAAATATTTTTTTATCTGCAGTTGGTGGAATCTGTGCGTGCAGAATTTGTGGGCACACTACACCCACATACTTCCCCAAGTGACGAATAGCAGTGATTTTAAATAAGTATCAATTACCTTGAGTGGGGGACCAAAACCTCTGCAGCCCGATTCTTTCTGGAAAATCCTTGTTTCAGTGTATGGACATGACTTGATTTCCCAATTTGATTCCTATTTAATCAGGATTACCTAGGTTATTATATTCATTGTAATCTTATTGGTTGACCACAGTTTTTTCCCACCTCACACCCACCTTGTGGTTTCCCACTGAATCAATATTACCTAAATGACTATACTTGTAATCTTATTAGTTTACTATAATTATGCCCCACCTTGAATCTACCTCAACTTGTGGCTTTGATCAATAAAACACTCGTGAAAAGTGGGGTTGGTGAGCAACCCACTTCTGGGGCCTCTTCCATCTGTCAGACAGAAGCTGTCTTTCTCTCAAAAAATTATTCCTACTCTTAAAAACAAAAACAAAAGAATTGTGGTCACAGAACCCATGGATGTGGATAGTCATAAACATTTAAATTATATTTAATCTTTTTTATATGACATACAAGGATGTAAAATAATCTTTCCTGTATGACTTTTGAACATACACAAATATATCTTTAAGATAAATTTCCAAAAGAGAATTACTAAAGTTCTTTCTTGATAACCAAGTGGACACTAAATCTCTAGGCAAAAGTCATTTTTTTCCACTCACAGAATCAATGTAAAACAAGTTAGGTTTACAGTCATCCCTCCTTACTTTGCATTTAAGATTTGATTTCTTTACTATAAGGTAAAGAGCTGAAGGTTCTGTTACTCAACTTCAAATGCAAAGCATTTAGCATAGTGCGTAACAGAAAATGGAGTTGAGCATTCATCAGATGTATTGGGATGAATGAGTGAATGAATGAATGAATGAATGCCTCTGGACACCAACAGAATTAACTGGGGAACTATAAAATAAACACGTCCTCCCTCCCCACATTCCACAGAGGCAGCAAGAACCTTAATGGCATCTCACCATAACACGCTCACAAATTAGCTCGTGAGGCACAACTCCCGTGGACCTCATCCAAGTCACCAAAATGACTTCCTCATAATGGACTTGCAAGACAGAATTATAGTGTAGCAGTCAGGAATTTAAAGTTTATAAAACACGGAATTCTCTAGCTCCTTGCCTCCTCCAAGCTGCCTCTATTTTTTACCCTGCTAGACTCTAATTCTTCTATCGTTTAACTCCACATTAGGGCTATTTACTGGGAATGGCAAATTTATATTTCAGGATAGCTGAGCCCTTTGATGACTGACTATTAAGAGACCTGAGACAAGTCACTCTGTCTTTCAAAATTTCCATTTTATCATCTGTAAACTGAAGGGGCTAAAGCATTAACATTTCTTTCCCTATTCTGTATCTCTTTGGAGAATTCATGTTCTTGTTCATACCATGAATGGTATAAGCACATATTAAAAAGTGTAAAGCCAACATTAAAATATCTACAACCCTAATACAATGGAATTATACACATCAAAGAAAAAGGTTTTCTTTAATTCTCAAATGAGCTTCTTCATTGTCTGATTTTGATCTTCTGCTTCTGCTAGAAAATTTGGTGGCCTACAAGTCAAGCATAAACCAGCTCTCCAATTCAGAGTTCCACTGTAGTATGTGCACTCATGCCAATAGTATATAAAAACCATTGCTGCTGAGGTTTTGCTGTTTACAGAGTGCTCCAAGTACACTAGCAGCAGACTAGAAAGACTGGAAAATATTCTGAATCCCATCTCTAGTTCTGTGTGATCTTCTCTGAGTGAGTTATCTAAGAAGTAAACCATAACAACACCTCACCAATATAAACTTCAAAATGCATTCCCTTATTGGGAGCTATTTATTATCTTTCAACTTTTTCTCTATGTCTAATATTCAAGTTGCCCTTTTGGGCTGAGATCGTTTGTCTTAAGAATAGCATGCTATGGTTTTCATATTTTATGTCCCAGTGCTAGGGATCAAACATGCCAGGTGAATGCTGAACCTTTGAGTTACACCCAAGCCCCATGTTATTCATATTTTAAAAGAAAAGTTTAAAAAGTTATTTCTCAAGTAGGAAAACCAAAATGATAAGGAGATTGCTAAGATCTCTCTCTCTCCCAGAATATTTCAAGGTACTAGCATGTTCAATGTAGAAAAGAGAAAGGAAAGTAGTATTTGTTTACAAATATATGTGACTACAAACAAGATGAAACACTTGAGACTGGTTCTCTGTGGTTCCAAAGAGCAAAATTCCAAGACATGAAATGTTTAGAGGGACAGATAGATCTGATTTAGATTTAAAGACTTCCTAATAAGATGGCTGACAATGAAATAAACTTACTGTGACTTATTGGATTCCAAAGAATGTGAGAAATTCAAGAAACTGTTTGATAGTAATTCTCTGAGATGGCTGTGGATAAGAGTTTAAAGCCAGTAAACTCTCAAGGTTGGTCTAGACCCAAGGTCCTGCAACAGAAGCAAGTAATTTTTGACAAATATCCATGAAGTAATAATCAAATATTAATAATTTATATACATAAGATTTAAAAATCATAGTTTATTTTGAGTTTTTCAGATTAAGAAAAGTAAATTGTGATAACCCATGAAGTAAATTAATGATAATAAAAGGATTACAAAATTTGTGATCATGCAAAAATATTTTACTAAAAGAAAAGTGTGAAGGAATATCAAAGATTATAAAAACTTAATATTTTCAAAAATGTAATCCTTGCATAGGAAAGAAGAAAAGTAAAATTTATGAAAGCTAAAGTTTTTCTATAAATTAAAAATACAAATTTTAGGATGCTAGAAGTATGGGTCAGTGATAGAGCATGTAGTTAGCATTGCAGAGGGATTTAGGCTTAATGCCCAGAACCAAAAAAAAAAAGTAACAAAACCAAACAAAAACAAAGCATTACTATAAAAGAATTTAAAACATTTGAAAACCACCAAATGGCTTGAACAAAACTCAAAGAAATACATTAATGTAATAAAATGATTTTTAAAATGAAGCTGTAGAGATTGGAAAGAAAAAAGTAAAACCTATTTGTTTGTTTACTTGTAATGTAATTGTGTCAGTAAGAAATCCAGAACTCAGAGAAATAGAAGAAAAAAGAGAGAAAATAACAGCATGATAGAAAGAAAATAACAAAATGGCAATTGTGAATCCTTCCATATTAATAATTACTTTACATATAAATGCATTAAAATTCCCCAATCACAAGACACAGAATGGCTGAATAAATAAGAAAATAGGATCTGTCTATACAATTTCAATAAGATACTCATTTTAAAAGCATACATGAGGCAAAATTGAAGGGATATAAAACTATTTCAAAAACACACGGAAACCAAAATAGTGCAGGAGTAGCTACACTTAGGTCAAGCCAACTAGACTGTAAGTCAAACACTCATGAAAGACAAAGGACATTATATAATCATAGCAATTAGTTCAACAAGAACACATTATAAATATCAGCATGTAAATATTATATAAGCCTTATAAATATTAGCAAATACATAGCAACAACATACTCAACTTATAAAGCAAGCATTGTCAGATATGGTAAGAGAAATGCTGTAGTAGATTTCAGTATTTCACTTTCAATAACTGATAGATCAACCAAACAAAATTAAATAATAAAGAGTGGACTTGAAGAACCCTATAGACCAACTGGATCTGATGAATAAATGCAGAATATTCTATCATGAGTAGCAGAATATGTGTGATTCTTGGGGGCACATGAAACATTTTTCTAGAAGAAATAATATGTTAGGTCACAAAATTAGACTTAACAAATTAAAAAAGAATGAAATTATACCATGCTGTTTTTCTGTCCACAGTGGGATTAAACTAGAATCTTATAACAAGAAGACCAGAAAAATCCACAGATAAGCAGAGATTAAGCAACACATTTTGGACAATCAACAGGTGAAGGAAAAAAAAAATAAAAGAGATATTAGAAAATATTTTTCTAAAAAATGAAAACAAAAATGCAACATACTAAAATTTATAGGACCCAGTAAAATCAGTACTAGGGGAATATTTAAAATGCTAAAACCCTATATTCAATGGAATGGAAGAACTCAAGTGTGCAGTACAAGAAACTACAAAAAGAACACTCTAATCTCAAGGTTAGTAGAGGAGATGAAATAATAAAGATTACCATTAATGTAACCAAAAGAGACCTACAAAGTAATAGAACAACCAACCAGCTTACTTTTTGAAAAGATAAACTTCATTGACAGAGCTTTAGCTATACCAGGAAAAAAGACAAAAGACCCAAATAAATAAAATCAAAAATGAAAGAAGAGACATTAGAACTGATTCTGCTGAAATAAAACAGACCACATGTGATGACTGTAAGCAATTGTACACCAAAAAATGGATAACCTAGAAGAAATTAATAAATTCCTAAATATATTCAACCCAAAAAGAGTGAATCATGAAGAAACATAAAGACTGGAGAAACTTCTAAGAAACACAGAAATTGAATTAATCACCTAAACCTCCAAATATGAAGGACCAGATGGCTTCACTAATGAATTCTGCCAAGCATTTTAAGAACTGGTGTCAGTCTCTCTCAGACTGTTCAAAACACTGAAGAGATAGGAACATTTACAAACTACCTTAATGAAATTAAAGTTATCCTAACACCAAAGCCAAGCAAAGACACTGTAAGGAAACTATATTCCAGTATACCTGATGAGTATAATTTCAAAAAGTTTCAGTACCATACTAGCAAATCAAATTCAATAAGCTATAAAAGAATAATGCACCATGATCAAGATTTACCCCTAGAATATAAGGATAGTCCAACATATGCAAATCAATTCATGTGATACATCACATTACAGAATCAGGGGGCAAATGACAAGATCATCTCAGTAGATACAGGAAAATAACTGAAAAAAATTTCAACAGCTTTAGTAATAAAATGCTCTGCAAAGTATAGAAGTATAGAAAGTATTGAAAGTAAGTATAGAAAGAATGAATCTCAACATAATAAAGGCTACATAGCACAGGCCACAATACTCAATGGTGAAACGCCAGCAATATTTCTTCTACAGATCAGGAACAAAGCAATGTTGCCTGTTATCATTTTGGTTCAACATAATACTGAATGTCCTAGCCAGAGCAAGAGCAAGAGCCACAGAGCCACAGAGAGAAACAGACACACAGAGAGACAGAAAGAAATTTGAATTGGAAAAGAAGAATGAAAATTATGTTTGTTTGATCTGGTACATAGGAACTCCTAAAATTCTCTGAAAAAACTTTAAGAAGTTAAAAAATGATTTCAGTAAAGTTCCATGATACAAAATCAATACATAAAAAAATTTCCATTTCTATATGCTAGGGCTGTATGGATAAAATAGGAAATTAATATTTTATAATAGCCTAAAAATACTTAAGAATCAAAGGGAAGCAAGCTATCTCTAGTTTCGTGACACTCAGACACCAAATATGTGTGCTTTTTCCTTCACAGTAGGAACTCTCCAAACACCAACTGTGTGTCCTGCACTGCAAGTATGAGGCTATCTATCTTATGCAGGATAAGGACTTAGCACTTTGCACACACACACACACACACACACTCAGTCATGTCACAAGGACCAAGTTGTGACTTGAACTTCAGATGTAAAAATTATGATTTCAAAGTTACATGATCCTTTTCTTGGATTCAGACTTCCTAAGAAGCATCAGATCCATGTAGACTCACAAGGGAATCGGCTGCAAATGTTAACTTGTAGAATCCATTCACTGACCGCAGCAAAGCACTTTACTCTGATGACCAGGTTATTGCAAAGGAGGAAACCCAAGAGCAGCCAAATGCATGGGGCAAGCACAAGACTTTCACATCCTCTTCAGGTGGGCCATCTGGCTAGCAAATCAATATGTGTACCAGTCATATGAAAGAAACTGAACTCAAATCTATAGGGACTGATTAAAACATTGACCATGGATGATTGACTCAACCTCTATCTCACTCTCCTTCCTAGAGACTATAAGCTCCTCTCATCACAGGTTGGTCTCTGGCAACCATGCCCATCCTTTAGATTATGAATCCATCAGGACCTGGGCTTTTCTTTGTTTTTTTGGTTATTATGAATAACCAAAAAATGCTTCACCCCTGTCATTCTGGAGATGGTAAAGGTTTTAGGAGTACTACAGTAGGAACCAAGAGCACATAGATATTTTATAGTATTTCAAAAGATCAGAGGAATAAACTTAACAAAGGAGATGAAAAAAGATTCATGGTCTGAAAACTAGCACACATTTAAGAAATTAAACAAGATACAAATGAAAAGATACTACTCACTCATGGATTGAACACTTAATATTGTTAAAATAGCCATACTATACAGTAATATTTACAGATTGAATGCAATCTATATAAAAATTCCAATGGTATTATTACTGCCTCAAATTTACTATAAAGTCATCAAGCCATAAAGTCTATTATTTAAAAAATGATTAAAAGACATCCTGGATCCAGCTATGCTGCTGAATTTATTATCTCTAGTGGTCTTTTAATGGAGCTTTAGGGTTTTCTATGTAGAGTATCATGTCATCTGCAAATAATGATAATTTAACTTCTTTTCCTATTTTTATTCCTTTTATTTCTCCCTCTTGTCTAATTACTCTGGCTAATATTTCTAGAACTATATTGAATAGCAGTGGTGATAGTGGACATCCTTGTCTTGTTCCTGATTTTACAGTTAAGACTTTCAATTTTTGTCCATTTAGTATAATGTTGGCTGTTAGTTTGTCATAAATGGCCTTCATGATATTGAAGTACACACCATCTATTCCGAGTTTCTGTAGGGTTTTTTTCATGAACAAGTGTTGGACTTTATTGAAAGCTTTTTCTGTGTCTATTGAGATGAGCATGTGATTTTTTCTCTGTTGATGTGGTGTATTATATTTATTGATTTGCATATGTTGAACCATCCCTGCATTCCTGGAATAAATCCCACTTGTTCGTGGTGTATAAATTTCTTGATGATTTGCTGCATTGTATTTGCCAATATTTTATTGAGAATCTTTACACCAGTGTTCATTAGTGAAATTGGTCTATAGTTCTCCTTTTTGGTTGGGTCTTTCTCTTGCTTTGGTATCAGAGTGACACTTGCCTCCAAGAATGAGTTAGGGAGGACTGTACCTCTTTCAATTTCATTGAAGATATTAAGGAGTACTGGCAATAAATCTTCTCTAAATTTCTTATAGAATTCAGCCGTGAATCCATCAGGACCTGGGCTTTTCTTTGTTGGTAAGTTTTTAATTATGTTTTCAATTTCAATAGCTGACATTGGGTTATTCAAAATTGCTGTATCTTCTTGATTGAGCTTTGGTAGTTCATATGTTTCTAGAAATCTATCCATTTCCTCTGTGTTTTCCACCCTCTGTGAGTAGAGATTTTTAAAGTAGGTGTTCATGATCTTTTGAATTTCCATGGGATCTGTAGTAATTTTGCTCTTTTCAGTCCTTATGCATGGATTTGACTTTTTTCTTTCTTTTTCTTGATAAGGTTGGCTAGGAGTTTATCAATTTTGTTGATTCTCTCAAAAAACCAGGTTTTGATTCATTAATTCTTTTTTTGTTTCAATTGCATTAATTCCTGCTCTATCTTTACAATTTCCTCTCTCCTATGAGCTTTGGCTTTAACTTCCTTGTCCTTTTCTAGCAGTTTGACATGTATCATTAGTTTATTTATTTGTGTTCATTCCATTTTCTTGATGTGACTATTTATTGCTATATATTTCTCTCTTGGGACTGCTTTCATTGTGTCCCATAGGTTACACTATGTTGTATCTGCATTTTCATTGTATTGTAGGTATTGTTTTATTTCTTCTTTAATTTCATCTGTAACCCACTGGTTATTCAGAAGGTTGTTATTTAATTTCCGTGTATTTATGCAGGTTTTTCAGGGGTTGCTGCCATTGATTTCCAATTTCAGTGCACTATGATCAGACGTTATTCATGGGATAATTTCACTCCATTTACATTTAGTTAAGAATGCTTCATGGGTTAACATATGGTCTATTCTGGAGAATGTCCCATGTGCAGCTGAGAAGAATGTATATTCTAATGTGGTTGGGTGGAACACTGTAAACATCCACTAAGTTCATTTGCTCACAAGTATGATTCAGTTCTGTTATTTCTTTGCTGACTTTTTGTCCAGTTGATCTCTTTGTGACAGTGGGTGTTAAAGTCTCCTATTACAATTGTGTTCTTGTGTATTTGGTTTTTCATGTCCATTAGTATTTGTCTTATAAAGTTGGGTGCTCCTGTATTTGGTGCATATATATTTATAATTGTTCTTCCTCTTGTAGTTTTCCACTTACAAGCATGTAGTGGCTTTCCTTATCTCTTTTAATCATTATAGGTCTGAAGTTCACTTTGTCTGCAAACAGAAAAGCTACTCCTGCTTTTTTCTGAGTCCTGTTGCAGGAAATACTGTTTTCCATCCTTTGACTTTTAATCTATGTGGTTTTTTTTTGAGTCAGATGTGTTTCTTATATACAGTATATTGTGGGATCCTGTTTCTTGATCCATTCTGTCAACCTGTTTCTTTTAACAGGTGAGTTGAGCCCATTTACATTTATGGATATCACTGATATGTACTGGCTTGACTTTGTCATATTGTGTTCCTGTTGTTGATTTCCTGCTTTTCTCCTTTGTTTAATTTCTTGTGCAGCCTGATGGCTTCTTTCTATTGTTGTTCTGGAGATTGTGATCATTTTTGTTTCTATCTAGCATGTCTTTCAGCACTTTGTCTAGGATTGGTTTGGTGGACATGAATTTCTTCAGTTTCTGTTTGTCTTGGAAGTATCTTGTTTCTCCATTAAATTTGAAAGGCGGTTTTTCTGGGTACATCAGTCTGGATTGAAAGCCATTTTCTTTTAGGGCTTGAAATACTTCACTCAAAGCTCATCTTAACCTGAAGGTTTGTGCTTAAAAGTCTGCCATGATTCTAATAGGTTTTCCTTGATAGGTGAGTTGTATCTTTTCTCTAACAGCTTTTAGTATTCTGTTTTTATGCTGTATGTCTGGAATCGTAATTATTATATGTCTGGGTATAGATTTATGTTGGTTATGACTGTTCAGCATTCTATATGCCTTACTGATTTGTATATCAGATTTTTCCTCTGTTTGAGAAATTTTCTGCTATTTCATCTGTGAATATTTTAGTTATGTGATTTGTATTGACTCCTACATCTTCACTGATGCCTATTAGTTTTATATTGTTTCTCTTGGCATTGTCTTGAAGCTGCTGGATTGTCATTTCATGCTGCTTTTTTGTTTTTTAAGTTCTATCCTTTCATGATTGCTATCTGCAATCCTATTCTCAAGGTCTGAAATTCTATCCTCAGCTTCATTTAAATGGTTTTGCCAGCTTTCAGTAGAATTTTTTGTTTCTTGAATATCTCTTTGAATTTGTTTCATGGTTTCTGCTTGTTTTCTACATTGTTCATGCAAAGTTTCAACCAATTTCCCATGCTCCTGTATTTTTTTATCTATATCTTTTCTACCTATATTGAGCAACTCATTTACTAAGGTTGCTATTTCTGTCTTTATGTAAGGCCATACTCCCAAAACTGTTATACAGATTCAATGCAATCCCAATCAAAATATTATTAACATACCTTACAGATCTAGAGTAAATATTTCTAAAATTCATCTGGAAACAGAAGAAATCTAGAATAGCAAAGGCAATTCTGGGCAACAAAGGCAAGACAGGAGGCATCTCAATTCCTGACCTGAAACTATACTACAAAGCCACAGTGATAAAATCAGCATGGTACTGGCAAAGGAATTGACCTGAGGATCAATGGAACAAATTAGAAGTTGCAAACACTACTACAAACACACTCAGCCACCTGATATTTGACAAAGGGGCTAAACATATTCACTAGAAAAAAGATAGCCTCTTTAATAAATTGTATTGGTAAAATTGGCTTTCCACATGCTGAAGACTAAAAATAGATCCATGCCTATCACCATACAATAAACTAAAGTCAAAATGGACCAAGGATCTAAATATTAAAACAGAAACACTAAATCTACTGGATGACAAGGTAGGTAGAAATCTTGGAGACACAGGGGTAGGCAGAGAATTCAGGAATAAAATGCAAACCACACAGGAGATACTTCAAAGAATCAGCAACTTGGATCTCATATTACTTAAAAGTTCCTACAATTCAAAAGAAATCACCAACAAAGTGAAAAGAAAACCCACAGAATGGGAAAGAATCTTAACCAACAATCCCTCAGACAAAGGACTTATATCCAGGACATATAAAGAATTGAAAAACATCAAAGCCCCCAAATTCAAAGACCCTCTCCAAAAATGGGCATCAGAAATGAACACACATTTCTCAGATGAAGACATACAAATGGTAAATAAATACATGAAGAAATGTTCACCATCACTAGTCATTCAAGAAATACAAATTAAAACAGCATTGAGATTTCATCTCACTCAAAAAGAATGGCTGCCATCAAGAAATCAACTGATAACAAATGTTGGCAAGGATGCAGGGAAAAAGGAACACTTCTTCATTGTTGGTGGGAGTGCAGACTGGTGCAACCACTGTGGAAATCAGTATGGAGATTCCTCAAAAAACTAAGATTGGAAGTCCCATTCAATCCAGCTATTCCCCTCCTGGGTATTTTCTCAGGACAATTGAAAAGTTCATGTCACAGTGACATATGTGCACCCATGTTCATAGCAGCACAATTTGTGTTAGCTAAATCTTGGAAACAACCAAAATACCCATCAACCGCAGATTGGATGAAAAAGATGTATCACACAGGCATCTCCTGAGACCCATGCCATGTTGGAAGTTAGGGTGCCAGGAAACCAAGCAACCAGCTCACCTCCCTGGTAAGTGACCGCAGCCTGGCAAGCTGCAGCCGCCCAAGGGAGAGAACCACAGGCATCTCCTGAAATCTGCACCATGTTGGAACTTAGGGTGCTGGAATCCAAGCAACCAGCTCACTGCCCTGGTAAGCTGCTATGAGCCTACCAGTGTGTGGGCTGAAAATCAAACATCCCATCCTCTCACCACCCCATTAGTAAATGGGAGCCAGAGCTCTGAGCAGCTCTTGGAATGTTAACCATAGGTAGTGTAGAAAATAGGGGGGATTTCCTTCTACCATCTCTTTGAAGGCAAATATTGTTATCATTGTTTTGCTTTGTTCCGATTAATTGTACTGCTCTATTCAATATTCTGTTTTGATAAGTTCTATAATGTTCTGTATTTCCTTTGATTTTGCTATACCTGATTGAAAGAATAACTATTATGAAGATAGTGAGATATACTATGGTACCTATTACTGTTATCCTGGTAACCTGCTGTGCAGTCCTATACCAATTTCACTGCACTGTCTCAATTGGCTTTGTTCCGTCTTGTTCTGTTGTATTTTACTACCTTCAAAATAATAAAAAAAAATTTAAAAGATAACAAAATACCTCCAAAACCTCCCAACTCCACCAATGCTGATCCATGGGGAATGGATGAGGAGAAACTCAAAAACAAAGCAACAGAATTATATAAAGTGATTAAAAGTAAATAACAACAACAAAACAGGCTAGTAAGGTGCTGAGCAAGCTGAAACATGATATAACTAAACAGAAAATGGACTTAAAATGCAAAAGGAGGAAAAGAAAGTGCTCTAAAGGATAGAACTGCAAGTATGTTTAGGGGTGTAGGATTGATAACCATGTCGCTAAGTTTTTGTTGGATTGTTGAGCAGAACTATTTGCAGCCTCCCTGTTTGAATGCCCACTTTGTATGTTAATTTTGCAACTTGAACAATTATATCTAAGAAGACAATATGTAATTTATCAACTAGTGATTTCTTACTGTTTTTTTGAAATTCTGTATTGTTTCTACCCTTTTTTCTGTTTTGGTTTTTATTCTGTTTAAATAAAATTAATTTTAAAAAAAGAAAAAATGTGGTATTTTTATACAATGAAATACTACTCAGCTATAAAAAAGAATGATTTTGAGGCCTTTATAGTAAATGGAGGCAGCTTGAGAATATCCTCATTGGTGAAATAAGCAAGACTCACATTAGTAAATATCACATTGTCTCTCTAGTGTAAAAAATAATAAAAACTGACAGAATAATGGATCCAAAAGTATAACAGATATTGTAGAAGTGAAAGGGAAGGAAAGTGCTCTAAAGGATATAATGGTATATATAATGTGTAAGATAGATGACCATATTACTAAGTTTCTGTTAGATCATTGAACAGAAGGGTTTGCACTGTCATTGTTTGAAGGTCTAGCCACTTTTTATACTTTGATTTTGTAACTTTAACAACTATTTTTAGGATGGTAATATGTGATGTATCAACCAGTGGTTTTATGATGTTAATCTTTTAGTCTGTATTATTCTAATTTTCTCTCTTTTTTCTTTTTTAAATTTTCTTTTCTTTCTTTAAATAAAAAAATTGGGGAAAAAAGATGTGGTATTTCTATACTATGGAGTACTACTCAGCTATAAAGAAGGATCATATTGATGCTTTTATAGGCAAATGGATGTGACTTGAGACCATACTCATAAGTGAAATAAAACAAACTCACATGTGCAAATACTATATTGTCTCCCTAGTGTATGAAATTGAAAGAGTAAATAAAATACAAAAATCTTCAATAAATATTGTGCAAGGGTAAGAAACTGCTCAAAAGGGAAAAAATAACTCAGATAGGGAAAAGAAGAAGGGAAGAAAGGGAAAAGGAAAAATATACAAATTTGTATATACACACTTTAGATAGCTAAGATGTTTATACTACTAATTTTACTAGTTCTTGGAACAATACAGCTAACATTCATAGGAGTAAATCAACTTTGCATGTTTATATATGGTAATCTGAGTGACTCTTTTGAAGATAACTATTCAAAATAACAACCTTAGTTATGTTCCTACCACCTTGTTTTAAAAGCCTATATTGTTATTGTTTGGGGCTCTTGTTATTTATTTGTCTCTTTTGTTTCTTGTTTTTCTTGCATTTTGTTTTGTTTTTCTCTCTAATACAGAAAGGACAGGTACATATATATGCTTATACATGCCTAGATCTTTTCATCAAAAGATTAAAAATTCATATTATTATATGTAGTGGTATCAACAGTTACTTAGAAATAGAGACATTATGGTAGCCATTGCTAATTTCCTATCATCTTGTTGTGAAGTCCAATAATGGTTTTATTCTTTGTTTTGATTGGTTTAAAGACATTTTCTATTATTAGATTTCAATATGTGTGAATGTATAGACAACTATTTTGAAGAGAACAAGAGACATTATGGTAGCCTATGGATTTTCCTATTGTCTGGTCTTGAATGCCTGTAATGCTTTCATTCTTTTGTTTTAATAGGTTTTAAACTATTTTATTTTGTTTGAAATAACTGTATGTGAAGATATGGACAACTGTTTCAAAGAAAACAGGAGACATTATGGTAGCCACTGTAGATTTCCTGTTGTCTTGTTTTGAAACCCTGTATTGCTTGCACTGTTTTGTTCTGATCCACTTTGTTCTGTTTGGTTTTGTTCTAGTCTCTTTAAAATAAAAAAAAAATTAAAAATGCAAAAAAAAAAAGACCTCCTGGAACAAAAGCAAGGCTAGCTTCTTATAATCATGATAAACAAAAGCAAGTTAACAATTTAACTTTCTTTGAAACATTATGTAGATGTGCTATAACTCTAATTTATTGTCACCTCCTCTAAATCTTACAGAATCTAGGCCGCTGGGATTCTACCCTAAACTATTTCTTTTTTTTTTCTTTTTGTATCAGGGATCCAACACATGACCTTATGCTTGTCAGGCAGGTGCTCATGCCTGCTGAGCTAAATATCCGAACCAACCCCTAATCTATTTCAGTGGTTTGACCTACAAAAGTTATCTGAAGTTCTTTTCCCTTTTGTCCTGCATATAGAGGCTGAATCTTTAATACGATGTCTGTACCACCACTACAGACAACTTTGATAAGGATGTGGATTACCATGAGAACAGAGCCCAGGGCTTCATGAACCTTTACGATATCAACAAATTCATTAACATAATATATACAACTGGTATAAGACATATGTATTTAATAGATGTTAAGTGAGATAATTTAAAATCATGAACTTTTATCTAGTTTTATCACTAAATGTGGACTCTTTTATGAATTAAATGCAATTTGTTAAACCTCATTGCACTGTGGAGAGACTAGTGTGTAGTGTATTATGAAATATTTTTAAGTAAAAATACACTTAATACTCTGAAAATTAGATTTCATCACATAATTGACTTCAAATAATTTTGCAAATGTTCAGTTCATGTGTTTTATTATTGAATTTTACATCGAAAACAGTCTTCTATATTTCAAGCTAAACAATGAAATTTCACAAAACTGAAAAACCAAAATTGCAGTCTTAAATGTTCATTTGAGCATAAGAAAGCATTTTTCCCAAAAATTTTATTTTCGTGATAAAATAGATTAATTAGTAGTCAGGTACTCACAGAACCTTTGTTCTTTTACAAATGTTATTATCCTCATCATAAAAATGTTCTGGCTTCACATAAGGTCCTTTTCTCACTGTATAGGACCTCCTTATTTTCTCTTCTCTAGGGCTCTAAACACTCTGAAGCCACTTTAATTTCACTAAATGCTCAAATAGCATCTCAAGAGTCTGAAGAAATTAATTATACTACATATAGATGTGTGAGTCAGCTTTCATAGCTGTAATAAATACCAGAGATAATCAGCTTAGAAAGAAGAACGTTTTTAGGGACACTTATCCAGACCATGGCAGGATGTGGAAAAGATTTTACAACCCTTTGTTTAATTCTAAAGTCTTTTTCAACTAGGCAGTGCACACTCCTTGCCATGCTTATTTTGATTTAAACTGCTGGCTAATGCTGACCGATCGCAGCACTTTACAAGTGTCCTCCCATTTCATTTCACAGCAACCTTATGAAATAAATACTATTGACACCTCTAGTTTACACATGGGATGTTGAGACACAGCAGCCTAAATAACTTGTTCTAAATCATACAGGCAGCCAGTCTGAGTACCTGGGCTCTTAATCACATCATGCTGCTTCTTAGGCATTTATCCTTTTATTCTGTAAAAGGTTGTTTTTCTTTCATTATAAGATTTCTTTTCATTGTAAGGTTGTGGATTGTGTTAAATGGATTCACCCATTTAAAGTTTTTAAAAGAAATTTGGTGCACAGGAAGCACTACAAACATGTCTTTCCCTATGTTACAATTATCATTAATACCTATATATCTTGCAAAAAGCTATCACATGCATAAAAGAACACCTTTGGATATATGCAAGTTTCGGTATTAATTTTACAGGTTTTAACCAATTCTCTTCTCTTCTGTTTTCCAAGTGTTGAGTTTTCAAACAGCCAGTTTGTTTCCTGCGTTCTAAGCATCTCACCGTTTTATTTTTCTACACTAATTGCATTTCCTGAAGTTCTCAGAGCAATCTTAAGCAACAGGAGCTGAAACAGACCCCCTTACCACGAAAACAGGCAGCTCGTGCAATTTCTCCCTTAAGCATTTGGCGAGATTTTTGCAAGTATGTAGGATAGTGGCAAGAAAATATCTATTTCACCAAAATTTTTTTTCATTAAAAATATGTACTGATTGTATCAAACATAGTTTAGGTTATTAATTTTTCTGATAATGTGCTTTTCTCCTTTTGATCAACTAAAATCCTGATTCAGTGGAATAAATAACCTAATATATAACATCCTTGTTTTCCTAGTGAAATGCAGTTGGTTGTGATATAGTATATAAATGCATTGGTCACTAAGATTTGTTAGTATGCTATTAAGATTCTTGCTTCAGTATAATTGAAAAATTTCCCATGTGTGTGCATGTATGTGTGTATTTAGCTGTTGTACTAGCTTCTGAAGAAAATTAAAACCAAATTCTTCCTCTGATTTCTATGTTCTGTTCTCTCTATTCTGACATAATAACATTGCCTCTTTTTTTCATTAGAGAATTCCCTTGTGAAACTATCTGGTTTGATACTTCTTGTGAAGGTAGAATTTTGAAAATGTTTTTCCATGTTTGCCCATGATTATTGGTTCTATCTAGACTTTACTTTGAGGAACAATTTGGGCCATTTATATTTCCCAGGGAAGAAATTTTTATATTGGATTTCAAATTTTGCCTGGAGTTTTAAAATGTATGCTCTTACATTTACAAATATTTTCATCTATATTTGTTTCATTTCTAAGTTGTCTGTTTATGATTGTTCCCTTTCCCAATTAATGCAAATTGGCCCATTTGGTTTTTTAACTGCTAGTCAAAATTGATTTTATGCATTAGACCTGGTCTATTTCCCAGCTCCTTGATTTGAATGTCTAACATTATGTTTCTTATCTTACAAATAGAATTCTCTTCTAGTAAGTTTTAATGTTACTTCATTTTAGAAAATGTAGAATCATTATTTGAATTTTATCACTGACCTAAAATTAACTGAAGAGATTTTTTTTTCTCTTAGTTACCAAATATTTAGGATTTTTGTTTGCTTGATTCTATTTTTACTATTTTATGCTTTGCTGCCACATAGTTAAGAGAATGAGGTCTGTATTATTTCCACTTATTAGAATTTGTTGAGTCTTTTTTTAATGTTCTAATATATCATCATGGCACTTGAAAAAATGTGTATTTTCTGTTTCATCAGTCTCTGGAGTTTGTTCTACATTTATTAGATTATCTTTATGTTGATCAGATTCACTGTATGCTTACTTCTTTCTTTGTAAATCTATGTCATATGTTGAAAGAGGTGGGGAAGTGTTATACATTATTGTTTCTATCTGTTGCTCTTTCTTTTTTTCAGTTTTTTCTTAATCACACTGATTCTATAGCATTTGCATTTAGGACACTTATCATTGTAAACAATAACTCTTTTGGACTTTTTACCTTTATTACCTTTCACTTAATGCTGATTTTAATATTTTTTCTCTGTTCTTTTTCCTTCTTTTTTTTTTCCCTGTATCTTTTGCTTTATGGTCTGTTGCCATTTTTGTAAATTTCTTTTTCTTTTCTGGTCATTTGAAAGATTTATAAACTTGGTTTTTATTTCTATAGTAGTTATAATTTCAGCTAGTTCTCTATTAAATATGTTCTATGAGACACGTTCTTCAAAAAGAGAAAGGCTGGTAACTCTTTAAACGGCAAGGTTAATTCTATCTACTCTTCCACTCCGTGGTCATGAGATCTACAAGGAGCATCAAGGGCAGAGGAAGCAGCAATCTTCTCTTCCTTTCATGCTGGATATGAGGGTAGCATTTGTCCATGTACAACATGGCTCCTAGAGGGAAATCAACAACTCGATCTTAGGCTGAAGAAAAAAATGACCATGCTTTTAATTTTTTAACTTTAACTTCACATGATTATGAGTTATCCTTTTTCTTTCAGTGCTGGGTATTGAACCCAGGGTCTAGTTAAGACTGAGTTGCTGAGGCTGTGTTTGAACTCACCATCCTCTTCCCTGAAGCTTCCAGAGTGTTGAGATTCCAAGTGTTTGCCACTACACCTGACTCCATGTTACACTGTGTAATGTTCACATGGAGGCCACTGGATCATTTCTTCATGATGAAACTATCAAATATTTTCTTCTAGCTTTTCAAAAATTATCTATACATTATCATGATCTATAATCACCCTGCTTTGCAGTAGAATGCCAGAGCTTCTTTATCCTAACCTTCCTTCACCCTTCCTTCTGCTCTAATGAAAATGAAATATAAAGCAAAGAAAGGCAAAAGAAGAAAAGAAACAAGTTCCTGATAACATCATTGTACCCCAGATCAGCCAGGAGATGTTCACAGTATAATGACTTTGAAGTTGCCTGACTCAGTAAGTCTTATTTATTTTTGAAATTGGATTAAACTTGTCATTTTTTGTAGACAAATGCATCTTGAAACATGGTTTCTACTCCAATTGCCCTGAAGCCTACGCCAGCCATAAGGTATGATAACTCTATTTCTAGTTCTCCATTTTTTTTAGATCAGTAATTTTTAAATTTTTCTCTTACAAAAAGACAACTGGAACAAATAAATATAAAATGGTATATATGTCATACTCATCAAGGGCCAAATACATATTTTCTTGGTTGTTCCCACAGAAATAAACTAACAGAATTTTCAGAAGCATATTCATCCTACCCACCTCCCACCATCTTTAAAAAAAAAAAGGAAAAAAAAGTCAACTCTTTTAATTCTCCACAATTTTTAACAATGAATTCTCATGTACTTACTCTAAGACTACTCAGGTTATCAAGACATCTAAATCAATAAATTTTAAAAAAATACTTATTCTCTCTCATAATATGATGTTGACCAGAAACTCCAACTAATGAGTATTCTTACAACTTTTCACTTCTTATAATTTGTATGAAATATGTTTAAATCTCCACGGCAAATAAAACAGAAAGCTGAGTAGTATTATATTCCCTCACATACTCCTAAGACATTAAATAAATTATTAGCACACAATGAACAACAAATCCTGATTTCCTTTACTTTGGAGGCAATGTGAAAGGAAGACAAATATAAAAACTATTTGTGACCAAATTTAGCTAGTAAGATACACTATCTGGCTCACAATAATATACCAAAGTTTGAGCAAGGATGAATACCCAAATTATCTTCAAGCTAATACCTAAAATGTTTTGCAAATACTTTCAATTAAATGTTCTTATGTAATAGTTTTTCCATCACGTGGAAATATGTACAATGATTTCAAGTCAAATAAAAGCATTTTTTGCCTTCCTGCTCTTTAAAAATTTATTTTAAAAAATCTACTTCAAGTAATTTTTTAGTTGGTACTTACATGATTTTCCACTTACAAAGAATATCCAGAATGGCAGAAAAGAATATAAAATGTTTAAAGGGTCATCTCAAAATAACTAAGTGGATTTGAAATTTTCTTTTGTATACTCAATGTGCTGCCCAGACCAGTGTAAAGAACACCTACAGATGGGAGAAAGCTCTGGCACCCAGACAAACCACACTGGCAAGCATGCCCAAGGGCTTGCATTCTCCAAAACACTAGGTTTTCCTGGTTCTGTACCTAAACCTTTGTATCTCAAAGCTAACTTAAAATTAGAGGATAAATACATTTTTAAGATTTTGTGGGAGACTCCAGGCAAGATGGCTGACTGAGTGGCGGCACGATAAGAGAGCTTCTATGAGGAAAAAATAAAAAATAAAAACAACTCAGATGCTGGAATCTGGCAACATGGAGAAAGCCAAACAAAAGGAGAGGAATTCTCACAACCCAGGAAAAAACTGAGGAAAAAGAAAAAGAAAAAAAAGAGAAAGAAGAAAAAGAAGCATGGACAGAGGGCTGGAGCTGGGCAAGCCTCGATCGCTGTACTGGCAGGGCTTAAAGTCAGGTGACTCATGATCAAGCTGAGATCGTGGCCCTGCCAGAGCAGGGGGAGGTGGTGAGCTCCAGACCCTTGGCTGGAGGAGGCCCTGAGACAGGGAGTGGAAACAGCCAGTCAAGCTGCATGAAATTTAGTGAGTGATGGGAACTGGATTCCCCAAACCAGGAGGACTGGCTGGGTGACATTTTGGAATTGGGCAGGGCCAGCTTGAATCAAAACCCAAGGCAGCCTCCGCTGATGACTCCTAGTCCAAAGCAGATTGGTGGGATCTGCTTGGGCAGGGTCACGCCCCTGGTTGAAACCCAATAGCCAGGGACAAGGCTTTCCTGGGCCAGTGGCATCCCCAGGGAACACACAAACTTGTTGAAACATAAACTGGTTGACTGGCATAGGGAGAGGAGCCAGCTCTCAGCGTGCAACTCACAGATCCACAGCAGACTGGGGGGCGGTACTTCCCTAGCAAGTGCACTGCAGAAAAACTGTAAACAATAGGAAAGGCCCAGAGACCTCCACCACCCACCTGTCTGAAAGGGGCCGAAAACATGACAAGACAGAGAAAGAGCAAAAGGTCCCCAACTGCGGAAAAAGGGAAAGTGAGTCCAACAGAGGTAAATGAAGAGAAGATTGAGAGCAGCAAACCTGTAATGTCAGAGACAGCCTCATTGGAAATAAAGAAATACATCTGTGACCTCATCGTCGAATTTAAATCTGAAATTCTAACTCAGGTGAAGCAAGATATAAGAAGATTAATAAAAGAAGTCCTGGGTAATCCTCAAGTAGACACAAATGAAAGAATAGAGGAACCCAGAGAAAGGAGAGAAACCTTTGATGAAGAATATAAACAAAATCTAGAATATATGAAACAGATCCAAAGAGAATATCAGGAAATTAAAAA